>JARHVA010009744.1:0-273566 GCA_037957365.1 Torreya grandis
TACAATCAATTAGAGACCTATAGGCCCTAGTCCTATAGGTCCCTAATTTAGATCTGATCAATGTAAAATAAACACAAAAGTTAAAGCTTTATATAGTTGAATCTAACCTCATTTTATATGAAGATAGATTCCAACTCATCAAATAATAACTAAGCCACTTACAGTTAAGAGACAAGGAAATTGAGTTGATAGTTTAAGACACCACCTATAGGTTTGTATGAAAGGAACAAGTAATATATGATCCAAAAGTGTCACAAGATTTTTTAGACTCTACATACATAATGAATTTATATCCTTTGTCTATATCCTTCAAACATAATAGAAATGTGAAAGCACTAGGTTCAAGATTGTATGCTCAAACATATCCCTAATGAGCACTTACAACCATCCTTATTAGGTGTGGGGGAAAATGCATATAATGAAGAGGTAGATGTGTATAAGATATATTTTAAACCTAATTTATATATCAATAAACTACAAGTTTATTGAAGGAGATCATAAGCTAAATATGAAAGCCTTGAAACTCCTATACATAGTCCTGACCCTAAGAGGCCACTTACAGGCCTAATTGAGGATCATTCATTTTTAATCTAAAGAGATGATAGAGGTGTATTAAGTGTTATTGAAAATAATTTTAACTTTAAATAATTTCATGGTCTATTTATGAGGTTAGTGATTTTTATGGAGAGATCTAGAACATTAAAGACATAGTCATGATCCCTAACAAGCCCTATACATTGCTAGTGGAATAAATTGATAACAAACCTAAGGAAAGGGCATAGATATGTTTTAAAATAACTCTTACCCTAAATTTTACTTAAAATAGGTTCAAAAAACCAATATAATATCATTTAGGTAGGAGTGAGGTCTTAAACATAAAGTCTGTAGTCAAGATGGTCTCTAACACCTACAGGCATGCTCAGTCTGAATAGTGAATCATCCTAAAAAACATAAGGTGCGAGAGGTTTGTCAAATTTGTAGTGAATTTATGAAATGGGAAGGTTTACCCTAACTTATACAAATATTGGTAGTGGAACTCCAAAATAGAATTTCATGATAAGACTTAGAAGGCTTAAATGGGCTTAAAGTTCTTCTTTGCATTGACAAACCTAAAAGCAACATTTTAGCACTTGATGGAGACTGATATATTGATAGAGTTTTAAATTTAATGTGGTGTTTGGTACCTTAAAAATCTATTGTAAATCACTAAATAATTACATATTTAAATTTCTAGAGGAGTTATAAAACCTTTATACACAGTCAGTAACAAACCTAGCTAGTCTTGAGGGAAATTGAAGCTTTGATGCCTTCATAAGCATAGTCACACTTTAAAATTTTATTAAATGTGTTTTTAATGAGTATAAAAATATAACCATGGTCCCTTTAATTCCATATAAGTAGTGGAGGTACTCACTATTTTATCTCAAACCTTATCCATTCTATTGGTAAGGGATAGTCATGAGACCAAGGGTTATTTTTAGACTTAAAGCATAAAAAAACATTTTAAAACCCATGGAGGTACCTTGAAGAAAAATATATACATATAAAAATTTTAAATACACTTTTATGTGGCACCAAAGCTTAGGTTTCAAACTAAATGCCCTTGAGGTCTAGCAAAGAGGAGATAGGCCTAAACCCCAAGACCCCTGACAGGTATAACAAATGCATACAAAGGAGTAATGAGTACTAAAAAGGAATGTAGAATAATGGAGAGTGTTTTTTGGAGATTTTTAGACCTATATTAGTATCAATAATTATATTTGAGGCCCAAAACTCAAATTTGACCTCATTCGAGTCCAAGAGAGCTAAATATGCCACCTAAAGAGCAACTTCACATGCTCATACCATAGCTCACACTTTAAATGGAAATACGATCTAATTGATATAGTTGAGTAGGTTAGTAAATAATTTTTTATAAGTGGAAGGAGGTAAATTTATGATCTATTCTTTATGAACAATCGTTAAGACCCAAATAGGTCTTAAACCTGTCTAAAACCTTGATAGTGACCAATCAAGGAAAAAAGACCTATAAAGCACATATAATTCCACATTTTCATCCTAAAACATATTTTATGTTGTTTATGACTCCAAGTATTTCCCACACATATAGTTTTTTGCTTATGTCACCTATATGGACTATCATAAATGTCATTTTATGTTTTGTAGGTATTTAGAGAAGGGGAGAACTTCTCAATCATTATATGAGGTAATTTGGGATGTTTCATAGCTATTAAATTCCAAAAAATTTCATAATATATTATGTAAGTGATCAAACCAAGCCCATTTTCTAATGCAGTCTCAAGGAGGCTCAATATGAGACTATGTGACAAGGTGATTTCTTGGTTTGCATACTTCCATAGGCTATCAGGACCTAAAAATTGACATTGAGGTTTTTTATATCCTAGGTAAATTGAATCAAATGATTTTTGGTGATTTCAAACATGTGATGAAATTATATATCAAGAAAATAGGGTCCTAAATAAGGAGGCCTAATTCAAGAGAGATAAAGGTAGAAAAATGGGTTTCCACTCAAAATAAGAAGATTAAATTTTACATGGAGATGAAAGTAAATAATGGTTCCCACAATATGACCTAATTTTATCAATACAATTTGTACAACTCCAAATATAATGAGGCTTATAGGTTTTTAGGGATATAAGGGAACTTGGCCTAGTGAGGGATTGAGGAGCAAAATGATTTATTCGGATTTTTTTTATAGGAACACAAATGTTTTGTTTTAGACCTAAAAACATATTTTAATACCATTCATGGATATAGGATTCCTTGAATAATATGCACTTGAGTTTTGGGCCACTTGGACCAAGCTAGGCGTGGGAAATGAAGACTTCCAAGACACATATACATATGAATGATGTAATTTCAGATCAGAAGAGTTTATTAAGGAATTGAATATTTTCAATTATTTTTATAATATCATTTCATGGTGAATTCATTATTATAAATTTCATTTGTCACTCCTTTCATGTAAAGAAGGGAAGTTTTCAAGAAGCTAGTCAAGGTGTCAAGCCAATTTGTAAACCCTATGTCGCTTAGAAGGTTGGAGATTCCTAAAGAGTGAGACACATGGCCTTTTAAGTCTATTTTTACTATCTCATAACTTCATTTCTTGTTGTAACTCACATAGACACTTTTAAACTTTCTTTTATTATGCCCCTCTCTCTCTCTTCACCATTATCTATATAAGCAACCACTTTTGGCTAAGTTTTTAGAATCCACATCTGGTATGGTGAATCCATAATGGTTTGAGTAATATTTTTACATTTGAATAAAATATTTCAATCTATTTTTGAGTTCATAATGTATTGTCTAAGTGTGTGAAGTGGTGCATAGTTGAATGAAAAGTGATAATCATCTATTGTGTGTTTGTCTTACTCTTTCATGTTTTTTACAATTAGTTTTCTCTTTAACAGGTCACATGAAGTTTAATTAGTGTTATTGTGTGTATCTAAGTGTAATTAATGGTACTATTATCTATAATCAGACCTCTTGTTTATCCACCTTGATAAGTGCATTGCATATCACCTTCATGTTTAAAATACTTAAGTTAGAGAAACCTTTGATGTTGAAGTCAATTCTATGAATCATGTTTCATAGTGAAATTACATGGTCGTATTGTGGAGATTAACTTGGTTCATCACCTCATTATATTATGTGACATTCATGTTCTCTCTATCCATTTTCATCTCAAACAAGTTAGTAGTATAGGTGATGAGCTCAACTGAACATATCTAGGGAGCTAGCCCTTCAATCTATAGGTTTACCCATACTATGGACAACACATAGGTATAGGGGTAATCATTTGTTCCATTTAATTTATATCAGGCTTTAATTATCTCTCCAAAGGTGCAAAATTGAGTGATAACAGTACCATGTTAGGAATGGTAAAAACATTCCAAGAATCCAAGATCTAAAGATTTGGCAACAAAAACATCACACAAGAAGCTACAAAAAAATGAGATGCAAAACAAGGCAAGTCAAATGATTATTTAAAATGAGATTCCATTACAATAAGAATCCATTGCATATGTAGGAAAGGCAAAATAAATAACTAGCCTAACAAAGTAATGTGGGATAAATTCTCGCATAAGACAAACTAAGAAAAAGATGAAAACCTAGCTATGAACTAGAAAAATTAGAAATACATACTCTAACATGATCCAAATCTACTATATCTTCTTGAATTGATCCCAACTCTTATAGATAAATGGTTTATCTTATGTTTATCTAGAAACTCTTCATCACCCACAATCTCTTATGTAAGTTGCTCTATATTCTTATCAAGATTTACTATATCATCATTATTCACAAACAAACTCTTATCTTCTATCCCTTTGATTACTTCATACAATATTATTTTTGAGTCTTGATCTTCATACCTCTTAGCTCCATCTTATTGATTCATTTATATCTCTTTTATGCCTTCAATGAGTCATATTTCTTCTTAAATATATCCTTATCCAAGTATTTCTCCTCTTTCAGGATAAAAAACCATTATACCTCTATACATGGATATCCAAGCAAATTCTTCTTTATAATAATCATGTTTTTTATGCTTTCTTTCCTTCATGCTTTCAATTTTTATTTCCTCAACATGTACTTCTTATTTCTTCACTTTTGTACCTACATACATACATGACAAGAAATCATAATATTTAAAAGTTTGAGGCTTGTTTGACTCTATATTTTCCTTATTAGGTTTCTTTAGTTATTTAGTCTATTCATCCTCCATACCTCTCTTATTTTTTACCAACTTGTTCATCCCCCATGAACTTGTTCATCTCCTCTTTGAGCTACCTACATAATAACTTATTTTGCCTCTGATTGTGTCTCATGACAATCTTTCTTCTTCTCTCAATGAGTATCCTTATAGGCCACATAAATATCCTCTTTATCATTACCCATCCATACCATTAACTATATTCTTATTTCATGAGCTCCAACAAGGGATTTATCCTTTCTAACCTTTGATCTATCTCACTCATCTCCTCTTCAACAACCAACCCTTTTCACTTTAGGTCTTCCTTCTTTCTCTTGTTATATTACTCTAACTCAGTTGAGACCTTCCTTTCCTTTTCCTTCTCTATCTTCATCTTCCTACAAGAAAGTCTTTTTCAACTTGCTTTGGTGTCTCAACCTAGGTTTTCTCCTCTACTTTGTCTATTGGAACTTATGTCCAAGCAGTTTTCACCTTGAAACTACTACTCTCTTCTTGGATTCTTTCTTCTCTCTTCTTAGGGTTACTTTTCTACCATAAACTCTTTAAATCTCTTTTCCTCTCTTACCATATTCATAAAAGATCCATTAACAAACTTCAACAGCCTCAATTGACAACCTTGAATACTCAAATTCATGAACTATTCCAAGATCTTACCTGATCTGATAACACTTGATGTAGATATGATCCCTACACTCTTCATATAATTTCTCCTAACTCTAATTTCTAACTATGTTCTCTATCTTGTACTCTTATTTTCGTATTCATGTTGGTATTTGCTTATCATGACACCCTATTTATCACTCTTTATTTTCTAGACACATAAGCCTCTTTAGCTTCCATAATCCTTTTGTCTCTTTTGAATACCTATCACTCCTCATCTACTTCACTCTCTCTCCTTAAAACCAAAATCATCTCATAAACAACTTCTAAGAGTCCATTATCTATTGTTTAATCCAACTTGATCATTATTGAGATAGGTTAATAGGCCTAATAAATTAATACATGCTTCCAAGATTATTAAATTTACCCTGGGTCTCATATGTCCAACAAATTGATCTTTTATATATCCCTTAAACATTCTATCATAATTATCAATCTCAAATTTTGCACTCTTAACCAGTCTAGTCTTTCCTTCTTTAAGGTCTAGTCCTTGTAGCTCTATTTTAGGACAAATATTGATGGTTTAAACAATATAAAATTTTTATTGGTAAAATAAATACACATTTTGACACCCATTATCCCATTATTTCTTCTTACAAATTTTTAGGACCCAAATCTCAAGGTAGACCACCTAACTCAACCAACCTCTTTACCAATTATGTCTCTTTAGGCCTAGATCACTCCCACAATCCCAGTGACCATAATATAAAACCATGTAAAACCTTATAACCTCTTTAGTCCTTTATAGGACATTAAAATACATTATATTACAAATTTTGATGAATTTTGGCTTTTTGGAATGAAAGTTATACTAATTGCAAGTTTTGAAACCCTGGGTATATGTCTTAATAGGCCTATAGGTAGCCAAGAGAAAACAAAATGGGATATTTTGAGTTTTAAACAACTTAAAATATTTAAAATACCTGAATAATGTCTTCCCAACTTGTTACAACCTCTCTAACAACTATTTTCTCAAGATCAATCACAATGAGTCCCCAACAAGCATTGTTACAGAATTATTAGTGTAGACATAGGATCGTGTTACTAAAATTTAAGGTTTTGAGATGGATATTGATTTTATAAGTTAAATAATTAATTATTAGGGTCTTTTATACCTTATTAAAACATCTCAAATATTTATTTGATCATGATCAAACATAAGTCTCTTAAATTCAAATTTGTAGAATTTTGATGCTCTTATTGATTGTATTAATTGACAAGGTTCTTCAAGTTTGTATAGGGTGACCTAAATATATATATTAACCACAATAATATATCTCAATAAAGGAAATAAAAATTAAATGGTTATACCAAGACTCCCCTATTCTCTTCTTTATAGACTGTGCTTAACACAGAATTCTCTTGTCTAGACTATGTATTTAGACCTTAACCTATAGGTTAAAACCCATGATTCATTCTCTATTTAGGAAAATAAATTCATAATATGTAACACCAACCAAAAATATATATTAAATTAACACACTCTTTTATTTATTGATCTCATTCACATACAATAACCACATACAAAATTTACAAGGTAGACATGGTTCTTTCGAAATCTTGATCTCTCTTCTCTTTCTTTATCTCTCTACCTTTGTCTCCTAAATTTATATTCTTATCTACTCTTATACCAAATTATTAAAACTCTCCTCCCCTATTTACATGCATTTTCAAATTTTTAAGATGCCAAACAAACAAGAAAACACTTTCTTTATGCCAACTCCCACTTAAGCTGGTAGTTATAAAATGCATGTTTCTTATTTACATTACTATTGACCATGAATTTTATGTTGGACCATCCTCACATACACTTATAGGACCACCTAAGACTTTACAAAAAATCCAAAATACCACTCCAAGATTAATGATAAATTCAAATTTTCAAATTTTGAATTTTGGTGGGAAAATCTAAAAGGATAATAACACACCAAATTCAAGACTCCTAATTACTCTAAAACATCCTAAGGGTCTCTATAATACATATAACACCCAAAAAAGACCAAAAATGGTCATTAATATTCCTCAAACACATTTACCTTCTTTGTTTCCTTATGATGCTCTACATCAATTAACATGACTAATCCTCATACCTTGGATATAACAATTGAATCAGCTCATTAAGCAGAAGAATAGGAGAAATTTCACCAGAAGGTAAGACAAGAATTCGATAATAATATGATAAAATCTACACCTAAGCATCTTAATTATCTTGTTGGTAAAAGTTTCAAAAAACTTGATCAAATAAAGTCCTTTGAAAAGTATGAAACTTTTGGTGGGTACTAGGATCTAAATAAGAGTCTTAAGACTTAGAATTTTGTAAGGAAAAATTGTGGAAACAATAAACAAGTTAAGTTGACTCTCATGGACTAGCCACTATAAAAAATATTGTTAGCTTACCTCCTCAAAGGATGGTGCAATGTTTTGAATGTGGTGATAACCATTTTTATAAGGATTTTTCATTACTATTGAACAAGCAACCAAACTAATCATCAGGTTTATGTTATTTTTGAAAATCAAAATGTTGATCTATAATCCACTCTTATTGAGACAAGTGTTAAAATTTGTGGTTTTCATTTAGAAAATTTAATTGATTCTGGTACTATGGATAGTTTTTTCTCACCTTATATTACCTGTAAATGAAAAAATTAACCCTATAAATTAAGATAATAATGGGAGGAAGAGTTTGGCATAGGAAAAAGAATTTTCATGTTGAAATGTTTGGAATAGGAGGAACTTGACATTTGGGTATTTAAAATTAAGGTAAATATACTTTTGACATCCTTATGATAATATGATTTAATATTGGGAATGGATTGGTTACAACAACATCAATTTAATCTTAATTATTTTAGTAAGAATTTATAATGGCTTGATGACTTGGGAAACTAGGTGGTAATCTAGGGTTTTGTGAAGTTGATAGCTCACAAAACTATTTCAATCATGTATTTGAAAAGAGTAGTTCACAAGGATGCAAGCTCTATGTTGTTCAAGTGAAATATTTTTCCATAGATCCATAATCTACTCTATAATACTATCTAGTCTTGAATGAATTCAAGGATGTATTTCATGAAGAATTTCTTAGTTTAATTCCCAAGAGTTAATTTAGTTGTTCCTTAGATATTATACATGGATATGCACCTACATCCAAAGCTCCATATTGTATGAATGTAACAACTCTATAGGAACTAAAATTTTAGATGTGACACACTTTTAATAAGGGTATGATCTAACCCAATGTGTCACCTTGGGGATCTCTCATTATCTTCATTAAAAATAAGGATGGTATTTTTAGACTTTGTATTGATTATAGACTGCTGAAAAAAGTGACTACTAAAATAAGGTATCATATTCTAATAATAGATTTTTGATCAAATGAAGGACATTGATGTATTTTACAAGAATAATATTAGATAGGGGTACTATAAACTCTGTATCAAGGATGAATATGTGCAAAAAACTGCATTTTACACAAGGTATGGTTATTATGAATTTAATGTTATGTTTTTTAGCTTAACTAATGCACATGTTTCCTTTATGAATCTGATGAACAACATGTTCAAGGATTTTCTAGATCATTTTTTTTTTGTTTTTTTTGGATGATATCCTTATTTATTTTAAGAATTAATTTTAATGTGAACAATATTTGTGTTTAATCTTAGAAAGCTTGATGCAACATAAGTTGTATATCAAACTATTCAAGTGCTCATTGTACCAAAACAATGCCCATTATTTTTGGCATATAATCTCCAACCAAATAAGGGCTATTTTTTAATCCTACCAAGATTAAGGAAATAAAATAATGGTATGATCCTAAGGATGTGCATGAAGTAAGAAACTTTATGGGTCTAGCTAGTTACTATAGAAGGTTTGTTGAAAAAATTTCTAGAGTTGCTAACCTAATTAATTCACTGAAAAAGAAAGGTAATAATGTTTTTTAGACTCCTTAATGTGAGGAAGCATTTCATAAATTAAAGTATCTATTAACTTCTACTCCTATTATTATTATTATTATTATTATTATTATTATTATTATTATTATTATTATTATTATTATTATTATTATTATTATTATTATTATTATTATTCTAAACCCGAATATAAATTTTGAGATATTGGTAGATGTTTGTGTTGTTAGAATTGGGGTTGTTTTGACATAAGTATAAATATCCTACACATGATCTTGAGCTGGTTGCTACAGTGCATGCCATCAAATAGTGGAATAATTTCTTACTTGGCAAACACTTTAAATTAAAGTTTGATCATCATAGCCTTATGAATTTATTTTCTCAAGAAGAGTTTAATGCAAGGCAACACATGTGGATAGCGTTTACTATAAAATTTTGTATTGACATTAAATGTCAAAGGTAAGGAAAACATGTTTATTGATTCCCTTAGTAGGACTTACTTTTCTATAATTTTTGTTTTGTAGTCAAATTTTAGAACTGATATTCTAAAAAATATTAGAAAATTGTATTTGTAAATAAATATATACAAAATTAAATATAAGAGTGATAACAAAAGATTTATCTAATTATTCTTTTGATTCATATGGTCTTGCGATATATAAAACAAAATTTATGTATCAAATTTTGATAATTTAAGGGAGAAACTATTGAAATAAGTATATACTACACCTCATTTTTCTCTCCCAAGTGTCACAAAGATGACATGTGAGATGTAAATGTACTATTTTAGCATGGACTAAAAAAGGATGTGTCTATTTTTGTTACTAAATGTCTAGAATGTTAACATGTTAAAATTGAACATTGTCATCGAGGAGGTTTTCTATATCCACATTCATTCCCATAAAATAAATGGGTTGTTATTTCAATGGATTTTATATCAGGACTGCCTAAGTCACAAGGTAGGCATGACATAATTTTGATTGTCATTGAAAAAGCTATTAAAGTTGAACTTTCATTATAGGAAACTTAACTAATGATGCCTCTACTTTTTAAAATAAATATGTGAAGGAATTTGATCACCTTCACATGGTACATGAAGTAATTATCTTTGATAAGGATAAATTGTTCACTTCAAGGTTTTAACAAACATTGACTTTGCTACATTTGACACACGTCTAAATTTTATTTCAACTTATCATCCAAAAATATATGACCACACTGAAAGGTTAAATCAAGTTGTTAATAACATACTCAAAATACATGTCATAGATCTATAATATAAGTGGAAATATTAGCTTTATTTAATGGAATCTACCAATAATAACACCTATCACTCAGTGATAAAGATGGCACCTTTTGAAGCCTTGTATGGTCAAAAAAATTATACGTCACTTGGATATGACAAATTAGAAAATAGAGTACTCGCTGGTCCTAAAATATTGTAGGAATTTTATATCCAAATAACTCTTATTTAGAAAAATATAAAGGCTACTTCAAATCAACATAAAATTTATGATGAATCAAAAAGAAACTGAAGGGAGATTAAATTTTTAGATATATATATTTTTAGAGTGAGACCTTATAAAATACTTATAATTTTTTGCAAAACATCCAAACTAGTTCCATGCTTTTTCAGACCATTTGACATTGTGGAAAAGATTAGCCTTGTTGCCTATCATCTAGCTCTCTCTCCTTCACTCTCTAAAATTCATAATGTGTTTCATTTTTTTATATTACAAAAATATGTACCTAACCCATCTCATGTTTTAGATTAGACTATTCTTCAATTGGCAGAAAAGGAGACAATCCAATTAGACCTGATCCACATTTTAGATCATCATAGTGTTAAACTACACAATAGATAAATTTAAAAAGTATTGGTCCAATGGGACCAACTAAGTGAGAATAATTCCATGTGGGAATATGGTAATATTTTATATAAAAATTAATCTCACCTATTTTTATAGGTCATAGAATGATGCCTCCTTTAGGGGGAGTGGATGTCACATCTGGCCTTGCTAGAAATTGATTTAAACTCATATTATTTGATGATAGCATAATAATGTGATTTTGATCTGTGTGATATAATTTTGTTATCCATTAATATTTATATGTTGATTATGCATAATTTTTACTTTTGATTATTATTATCTTACAATGTAGGTATTGTTGATGTCATTTATATGGTCATAAATACAGTCAATGAGTTAGGCCTAAGGATGGAATAATTATACAAATGCTACATAAATGACATTATTTAGGTAAAAAATGGGGTAATACATAAATATGAGCTTTAAGGCTCCACCAAGTCTTTGTTTATTTTATTTTTAATGTGAATAACTTATATTGTGTGTGACTTGTATTTCTATTATAAGTGGCCATCATTGGCATAGAGTCAATTGTGTTGATTGTCATTTTGTTAATACTTGGTGATATTGTCATTTGTGGTTTCTACAATAAATCAAACCTAGTCTTGGAATGCTTTCAAATCAATTTATATTAAAAATTATCTTTATAAAACCTTAACTTAAGTTTACACAAAGATTTTAATTTTGTAAACTTGAATGATAAGGTCAAGGAAAACATTCATTTGATCAATTTATTAGACTATGATTAGAAATATTAATCATGTCTTATCTTGATGATCTATGTTAGGTAAAAGGTGATTATTATTAGGTTTTTTTATCTTTTTATTTTGATTTTATTATTATTATTTTGTTATGTCGAAGTGAGGCTCTTAGCTAAGCCATTGACCTTAGCATGGAAACCCTAAGAAAATAAGGCATATAAGGTTGAAGGAGGTAGTAAAAAGTGGGTTATCAACTGTGTTATATGTATATTTCACCATTTTTTTATGATTTGTTCCATTATTGTTTAGCACTCTTGACACATAAATTAACATTTAAGTTGAAACAATGCACTTTTTACCATTCCTTTCAAACACTCAAACTTATGCTCAATCCCACAATCCTTGACTATCATTCCTTCACTTTTATGTAGTTAACCCATATTTTTAATCAACTAGTGATTATTGAATTATCCTATTCCTCATTCTAAAAATGCAATTTCATCCATGGACTAATCCACACTTATAATTTTGGTTTCTCTACTTCCCAAATAACACCATACTTTCATGGACCACATTTTCATGATAATCCCAGTTGTTGGTAATGTTTGATTCTGCTAGATGCATCCTCCTACTAAATAATGGATAGTCTCAAATTAAAATTCACTTAATAGGTCATCTTACATGTTTAAAAAGCCTCAAATAAAGGAATTCTAAAATGATCACTATAACATTATATTTTCTAACCATTTGTTCATTAGAGGCTCATATGATTGAAAAGCATAAAAACATATAAACAACACATTCAAATAAAATCACCTAATTCTCCCCATTATGAGTATACACAACCCTAGTAGCCTAGAGCTAAGTCTTCATACCATTCCAAGGTCACAAGTCATTGGCAAAACACATAATTACAACAATATTACACCAACATATAACATTACATCATGATTTCACACACAACACCACAGCATGGGATAACTACATGGAGTTTGATCCCTCTTTAGAGTATTGGTATGTAGGCAACACTCAACATAGGGGGTGTTGAATTTTAACATAACTTCAATTGCTAACCCATTTTTACCTGTGATTGCATTCATCTTCATGTGTCGTTGAGATATGGTTTCAGTGAAGAAGAAAGTACACAATGGAATTCATATTAGATCGAGAGTTATCAATTAGTAAAACATGAAATATAGGTATAAACAAACCTACCATATTAATCATATTGAACAAACCCTCACAATATGTTGATGTACCCCAAAGATAACATAACATAACATTTTTTTCTGATTACAATGGCCTTGTCCTATATAAAATTGAAGCACTATCCTTGATTCATAGTGACATGAAGTAACCATACTCATTTAATAATAATTTTATCAGTCTTGTATACACAAGTCCAACTAAGTTGTTTACTTCTATGCATTTTCCATTTTCAGCATTTTTACAAATATATCAAGTTCTAAAATAAGTGAATGCTTAATTTATGCTTATTTTATACATATTGATTTAGCTCAATTCATTTTATCTAATTAGGATTTAGCATCTCCTATTTCCTATTTTTTGATAAAACATATTAGTGAACTAGTTCATGTTATCATTTAACTCAATTCATTTTATTTAATTTAGTTATGAACCCAATTTTTTGATTTAGCTCAATTCATTTTATTTGATTGGGATTTAACATCTCTTTTTTCCTATTTTTTGATAAAATATATTGGTGAATCTATGTTTTTGTTTGAGCATTGCCAAACCCTAGGTTTCCTTTAGGGTTCCAACCTTCTTTCTAAGATTTCATTTTTTTCTTAGGATTTAAGATCTGATATTTGATTTCTCCTTTCCCTCTGTGTAAAATCAAAATTTTTATTATTTTCCCTAAGGTTTCACCCTCATTTTTCTATTAGGGTTTTTATTTCTTATGCTTGTGGCTTATCATTCCTTGTTCGACTCATATATGATCCATAACATCTATTTTTTTAAAATTATTATAGGTTTCTATTATTGATATTTCTAAAATTATAAACATAGTTTTGTTTTTCAAAATATATATATATATATATATATATATATATATTTAGAATTTAGAATTTATTTTTTTGGTAGATTTAGCCTAGGGACTAAGGGTGTATCTATTTTCAAATTATTTTATGGGTTTCATATATTTAATGATTTTAATCAAAACTTATTTTATGTTTTAAAAATAATTAATGGATCTATTATAGTAGTCATTCATTTATTTTTCACCTCATATAATGACTATATGGGTGACATTTGGTGTATACTTTTTAATTTTAGTAATAATTATTTTAATTACATGGTGTTGGCTATAAATATTCAATATTTTTAATAGTTATGCAACAAAATATAGAATATTAATGTATAATAAATTCAATTTTGCAATCAATCATAACACATATTCTATATCTATGCTAACTTCTATTGACCCTTCTCAAGATAATGATAACTACTTTCCCTCTAACCAGGTCCATGTTATCACTATCCCAAGAGGTAAGGTAGCTTAACCTATAATTAAAAATAAAGGTAATTAACATGTCCTTCCTCAACCCCCTCCACCTCCCACATCTCCTCTTGATGGTGTTTGTATGTATATCCAAGTAGAGTTGCCTATATTTTATTCTTGTGAATCCCTTCAATATCAAATAGTCACTATGGGAATGATAATAGAAGAGTTAGAAAATAAAAATTAGTATTTTAGTTCAAATATCACATCATTGTAAAATTAGCTGACATATTCAAATATTTCATAATATGTTAGTTTTAATCATGCATTTGTATTTGCATCTAGTAAACTTATGCCTAACATGGTTTCATCTCAAAATTGGAAGCTAAAAAAATACATCTACAACTAGTGATTAAAAAAGTATGAAAAGTACTAATAATATTTCAAGTGATATTATGAGAGAAATGCTTCACAATAATCTAATCAAACTACCTCTGATGCATGCTCTAAGGAGATCAAAATATTATTGTTAATATCACAGAATATATGGGTATCATATAGATAGCTTTTTGGATTTGAAGGATAAAATATAAAATATAATTGATATTAGTCATCTTATAATTGATACATCAATCAATAAACCCATTCATATTATGACTTCATCTTCTAAAGCACAAGTGCAAAAATAAAAAAAGATAAGTATGGATACAAAAGGATAATTCAGAATAAAAACAGCTACAAATGAAACACTTAGATCAAAAAAAGATTCATGAGACCAAGTTAGAGTAATCAAGATTAAAATAGTAAATAATAACTACAAAAGGAAAGTATCATAAAGGCAATGTTACAAAAATATCAAGAACAAAATTTGCAAAAATAAATTCAACCTAAGCAAGAAAATATATTTAAGATAGGGTTTCTAACAAAAGACTTTAAAAAATAATAAATGCCTAGAAAAGATAATATTAAAAGTGTGGTTTCAAAGGATTCAATTCCAATGTGGTCATCATTTCTAGAGCCTTTTATTCTTAACACCATCATAGATGATAAGAAATTTACTAATGTTGTGATCAATAACACTATTGAAATGAATGTTTATAGCATGACATTTCTACAATTTATTGGATATGATAAATAAAATTTGATTAAGACTAATGTATCTAAATAATCCATATTGGATCCATTAAGCTACCTTTCATAGTTTGTCCAAAAACATGTTCAATTTTATTTCACGTATGTCCTAGTTTGGCCTAATATAACATTAAATTGGCATGGATGACAACAATGGGGGAAATAATGGGTAAATATAACAACCACGTAACATTTTAATATGAAAGTGAAATGATTATAGTTGCAAGAGAATATGGAACCATTTTAGACAAAGATCAAAAATAATAAATCATATCTTTAGCTAATATACAAAAAAATACAACTAATGGAATGAAAGTAGAGGCAAATGATAAAATATATATTACATAGGAGAAATTAGAAAAATAAATACCGTAGTATGGGGAAGTTGGATTTTAATAAACTAATACAAATGATAGTATAGATCATCATCATGACAAAGGTACTTATGTTATAGAGTCAAATCAGATTTTAGATTCCAAGTTGAGATCAGTTACTCATAATGGCATGATATTTTCCATTCATGAGAGATAACCATTCCTTTGTTCAATACAAGGCCTATTTATGGTAAGGAAATTGAGGGATTCAGTGGTTAGTATCTTAATTTTCTTTCATTTTTATATATTTATTAAAATATAAAAAAATAAAATATTTCTAAAATTTCTAAAAAATATGGACCTATGCATGATATTTTAGTTCATTTACATCAACTACTTGTACTTTAGTTTATCCAGTAATTCTTTCTATCCAATTTTATACCATATATTATTCACAAGTGTATTTGATTACATTTTAAAACATACAAGTTTTCATTTCCAAATGTAGTTGCAGGTTGTGACACTATCTCAAAACCATAATTTTGCATTAAAAAATTGCTATTCAAATAGTCATACCCTTTGATCTTGTCCCATTATAGCATAATTTTTATAGTGAACATAGGCTATGATTTATCATACTCTAACTATACACATGCCTTATACATGTTTTTTATATCTCAATAATTTGACCAGGGGAATATTTTTACACATGTTTTATCCTTCTTTTACTATCCCTTTTTTCATACTTTAGTTCAATACCTTATGCAAAATTTATCAATATTTGGCTCACTCATACTGACATTTTTATCTTTATGGATACAAAAATTAATATAATAATGTTATGAGTTGTTTATTTCAATTAACTTCATCTGTTCATGCATGTTTTTTATGTTTTTCTTTGTTTCTTCATACCTTGCATGTAATCTTTACTTTGGCTTGTGGACATTTGAAAATGCCTTTGTGTATGGATCTAAGATCCCTTACTTGTTTTCATGCATGTGAATGATTTTAAAATTACCATTGTATGTGGCCTTTAGGCCTTCTTGTATGTTTTTTACACTTTATATGTATTCTTTGTCTATGTGCATCATGGCCATGGCCCATGTTTTCTCAGTTTTTAATGCCATGATGGATATCATACATCTCCCCAATTTTATGATGCCCTAATTTCTATCATGCATCCTCCCAAATTTTTTATAATTAGTTTTAGTTATATTCAATATATTATCACTTATATGCATGCCTAATTTATAACATCTAGATAATAATGTCACTATGTATGCTTGCTTCCAAATGAATCTTATATAACTATGTTTTCTCATTTTTATATATGATGATTCCATACTCTTTAATATTATCACTACTACTCAAATTTACTTCTTTTCATAACATTTATCACATAACCTTTTATTTTGAGTTAAGTTATTGTGTATATTTCATAACTCTTTTCAAAATAGGGGGCATACATAATGTCTTGTCTTAGAGACTAAGCTACAAAAATATACTACCTAGTCAGAAATAAGTAGGTTTTACATAACTCATCATTATCCATACTTATATTTTACTCATAAATAATAAAATTTTATTCAGACAGTAATTCAAGTCATGATAGTCTAGATACAACACTTTTATCTCAACACATAAAAACAATGATTCCATAATTTTGAAAATCAGATTCAGTGCACATAACAGTTTTTAATAGGTATTCAGTCACAATTTTCAAAAATATACACAAGTTTGTTCTAAGTTGGGGGCATCATACATGACATGTGTTCCAAGATGTTTACATGGGTTTGGCTTAAAAAATTTTAATTAATATCACTCATTTTTTAGATTCAATATGCTCAAATAATATATTGGGGCACATATGTGGCACATGGTCACCCCCTTGCTTATTTTTGCACAAATTAACTTATAAGGAGTGTAAAAGAATGTCATTCTCTATGTTGTATACATTAGACTCAAATCATACTATGTTTCTACTAGTTTTGCATAAAAAATGAATCTTATTCCATCTACAGTGGTTGATTCACCTTTTTACACCAATTTTTGCACTAGAACAATCTATTGGAATTCATATGGGCATTCCAAACCAATGTAATACATGGAGCTTGAAATGATGGAGTCAAACACACTTTGAGTTATTAAGCATAAATCTTTTGAAACTAAGGATTAGGGAATGCATAGTAAAATCTAAGTGCTTTGATGAAAATGAAATCTCCAAGGTTACAACCCTCTGTAGTCACCAATTTTTCATGAGAAAACACTATGGTTTGCATACCCAATCAGGTTTATTCATTCATTGTTTCTTGTATTTTATTTATATTTTCATCTTAAGTAAGTAATGATTTTAAAATGTTTCATTTCAAGTTTTTTCATAAAGCATAGTTCTACATAAGGTCTACATTCAAGATTGTTATTCATAGGTAAGTTCAAGGACGTAATTTTTCCTTTTAATTTAGTAATTTCACTTTATTATATTAATATAATAAAATTAGGGAAGGGGGTGAAGGGGGAATGTAGAAACATAAATTAGAATTTAAGTTGAAAAAAATAATTTATGACCATTCCTTATGAACACCCATACTTACACTTAGTCCCATGGTCCTTAACCATCATTCCTTCACTTCTATGCAAATGACCAATATTTCCAAGAGACTAATTATTAATAAATGCTCATATTACTCATTACAAATATCCTATTCTCATCCATGGAATGATCCACTCTTCTATATTATATGTCTTTGCTTCTTAGACAAGACCACTCTTTCAAGACAATCTCAATCACCAATAGTGTTTGATTCCATCATCTACATCTTCCTACCAAGTAATGGCTAGTTACTCAAATTTAAATTCACCTAATAGGTCACCCTACATGTTTATTAATCCTCATCTAAAGGAATTATAAAATTATCACTATAAATCTACATTTTCTAACCATTTGTTCACTAAAGGCTCATATGATTGAAAAAGACTAGAATATATAATTGTACATTATGAAAAAACATTTAATTCTCCCAATTCTGAGTACACACAACCCTAGTATCCTAAAGCCAAGTCTACATACCTTTCAAAGATCACAATTCATTGGAAAAATAAATAATTACACCATAATTAAAATAACATATAGAATTACAACATGATTTCACACACACTATTGTAGCATGGGATAACTACATGGAGTTTGATCCCCCTTTAGAGTATTATTATGTAAGAATCACTCAACATATGGGGTGTTTAGGTTTAGAAAAATTTCAATCAATAACCCATTTTTATACCATGATTGCATTCATATTCTTATGTCATTGACATAGGGTTTTAGTGAAGAATAAGGTACATGGTGGCTTCCATAATAGATCAAGATTTCCTACATGGTCAAATAGGACATGTAGGTACAAGATAACCTATCGTGTTATTCACAATGAGAAAACCTTCATAAGTTGATGACATACCCAAGAGAAAACATAATAGATTGATTTTGTCTTATTATAGTAGCCTTATCCCAGATAAAAGAAAACATTATTTCTAATTTATAATGACCTAAATCAGCCTTACAGTCGGTTGATAATCATTTTCTCAATCCTGCATAGTTGAGTGTAGTTTGTTTATGTTAATGATTTTTTATATTAGAGTCATATAATTCATCTTAGAATATTATTTTTGTATCTATGACTTTATTTTTTAATAGTGATTATTCTACCATCCTATTTCTTAAGAGGTTGTTTGGGTTATCTTCCTGGCTATATAATAGCCTAAGTATTATATTCATAACTAGATAAATATAATATAATTTTACTCTTACATTTGGTTTTAGAGTAGGAAAAGGAAAATATCTTTGGATTTAGGTAGATAAAATAAGAGGAGGATCCCCAAGGCACACTCTCTCTCTTGATCCAAGCTGAGACTACATGCACCATTTTAGAAATATGTATTGGAATGTTGAAGAGTATGAATGTCATGTCAAAGCATTTGGTTAATCCTTCCTAGTATTGGTTTCATACTATACAATGTACAATTATTATATGTGACAGTAGCTATAACAAAAAAAAATTGGCACTATCATTTGTTAGTGAATACCATTCTCAAAATAGTATACAACAATCAAGCAATTTTCTATAAATTTTGGCATCATTCTTATTTACAATAGAATGCACAACTCCTAAAACCACAAAACATCATATACATGCTCATGTTTTTATGTCAAAATAATATAGATATTTAATATCAAGCTCAAGATTTGATCAAAGGCACCAAAACAACTTATTTCAATCCAAACCCACCTTGTTTCATACACAAACTACTATTCAAAAAGTCTATTTACTGCATATTTCCTCAAACCCACTTTTCTACCATTCCATGGTATTCAAAAAGAGGTACGATTTTATTCATCACTTGCATTTTTTAAGCCTTTAAATACAAATTTTATCTTTCATGTACTTGTATTGATTCATAGGTGGGTTGGTATGATAGATTTTAGTAAAGAGAAGATGTGAGGTTCAAATCCCCCCAAAATAAATTTTAAAATATTTTTTATTTTCATTTTTTAGCTAAAATTAGTTGTGACTAGCTAAATTTAGCTAGAAAAATCATTTAAAAAACATTTTTTCAAAAGAGGCTAGAGAACCCAAAATCAAAAAATTAAAATTAAAGAGGAGGGGATATTAATAAATAGATTTAGATTTTTCCATTCATTGTATCTTTTATTTGCAAAAAAAACATTATAAAATTTTATTTTTTTAGTAAATACATTTGAAATAATCAAAAACACAAAATAATACATTTTGCACAATTACAGTGTTTGGTGCAAGTGATTCCTCTATCTCACATTTATGGGTAAAGCCATCACATTAAGATATAACATACATAGCCTAACATTACTGCACTAGCATCTAGGTATCATCCCTATAAATGGTTTAGGAGAAATAAAGTTAAATTTTTCATTAGCCATCTCTCCATTTACCCATTCAATTCAATTGATAGGTGTAAATCCAAATAGGTGTAAATTCTAAGTATATAGAGAATTTAAACCCACATATGCAGAATTACATCTAAGTAGGTGCTAATGATTGATCAATCCTCTTTTAGTACTATCTAGGTAACACGTACTAAATTCTCATCACATACATTTACACTTCTTTCATGTACCACCAGGTATATAGAAAGGGCAAGTTTTTTCCATATAATAATAGGTATATAAGAATGACATGTATATAGAAAAGTTTTTTATATTAATTTGATGGTATATATATATGTATACCTTGATAACTAGAGTGATAAGGAACCAATCCATCACCATTGGTTAGATTCTACAATGGTCGAAAATGGCCCAAATTTATTTTTTCTGGACTCAAATTCTATGTAGTGACAACTATGCCTTTAAAAAAAAATTAGGACACATTTGGAATTTAAAGACATTTGGCCTATTGTGAATGGCACACTCACCTGACATACCATTGAGACTAATCAACAACATAAGTTTGATAAAGTAAACCAGAAGGCTAAATTGATAATAATGTTTGGGGTGTAAGATGAGGTACAACCTCATATCTATGAGGCCACAACAACTAAAGATGTTTGGGATAAGATCCAAATAGTTTATAAATCTAAAAGTGAAAGAACCATTCTCCATTTGTTGAGTCAAATTCATTCACTCAAATTGAAGTCCGGTGAAAAGGAATAATCTTTTATATGATGTGTTACAACCATGAGGGCCTCACTTGAAGCATTGGATCAGAAAGTGATAGATGCTTATATTGTACCTATTATACTAAGAGCACTACCACATTACTATATGATATTCATGACTACTTGACTATCATATAATAGAAACCATCTTTTGATAATTTGGTAAACATGTTGCAATAGGAAGAATCTATGCATACCAAAAAAGAGGAGTCAAAACAACGTGTTCTTGCCTGCCATCAACCAAAAAGGGAAGATATAGATCAAGTATTATAAACAAAAAAAAGATCATTGGCACACTACATAGGGGAATAAATAATAGAAAATTTACCTAATTTGTGTTAATAAAGGCCATGACCTAAAGGATTATTGGTACAAGTCATTTAATCAAGGCTCTTCAAGTAATAAGAATACCAATAACCAATAATTATCACATTAACACAAAGGATAAGGACAGAGGAAAGGTAATTAAAATAATAAATCACACCAACAATGAAACATTGTTAAACATTAATATATCCACTCTAATGAGGAATTATTATATGCTACATAGCTTGATGATGAATCAACAACACAAAGTTATATCTAGTATTTTGACTCAGATGCAACTTGACACATGACTAGAAGACAAGATTGGTTTTACAGTATGAATGCGACTTCTCCTAAAAATCATGTCTCTTTGGGTGATGATTCATCATACCATGTTTAAGTCATTGGATATATCTCCTTACCACTTGTATGACATGCTTACAATATTTTTAATGTCTTGTATGTCCCTAGAATCAAAAATAATGTACTCTTAGTTAGTCAGTTACTTAAGCATAACCTAAAGGTTGAATTTGATTATAAAGTTGGAAAAAATATGTGTTTGATCAAGGATAATTCAAAACACTCAAAAATTATTGCATGAGCCTTAAGAGTTCAAAAAATGTTGCAACTTGAATTTGTTCAGTCAAAAAATTATGCACTTATAGCTAAGGATTTAGACTCAACTAATTTGTGGCATCATATATATGGTCATGTCAATTTTAAATACTTGAAATCACTAAACCATTGTAACATGGTCAATGTAATTCATTAGTTGAATAAAAATACAAACCTTTGCCCTATATGTCTTGCCAGGAAACAACATCAGACGTCTTTTGGACAAAGTTCCTTAAGAGCATACAAAAAGATAGATCTAGTGTATACCAATCTATGTAGACCAATGAGACATAATCACTATGGGTTTTAGTATTCTATGCCCTTTATTGATGATTACTCATAAAAATGTGGGTATACTATCTAAATACCAAATACCAAGCCCTCAATACTTTCAAAGAGTTCATAGCCACGGTGGAAATTGAAATTGGCTATAAAATTAAAGCTCTCCGTTAAGATCAGGGGGGTAGAGTACACTAGAAATTTTTTTTCTTCTTATTTAAAATAACACAAAGTTCACTGATAAATGACTCCATCATACACTCCTCATCAAAATGGTGGAATCATACTATCATGGAAATGGTATGTTGCATGATTGAATACTCAAGTTTCGCATGCACATATTTGGAAGAGGTAGTAAAAATAATAGTTTATTTATTAAATAGGTCACCCACTATAGCTCTTGAAAATATGACTCCACATAAATCTTGGATAGGGCATAAACCTTCTATTTCTCATCTTTGATTTTTTAGATGTAATGCTTATATGCATTTTCTAAAAAATAAGATTAAAAAAAGGATATCAAATCCACAACTTACATATTCTTAGGATAAAATGAAGAGTTAATTAGATTGTAGACTAATGGATCTAAAAACAAGTAAAATATCCATAAGCAAGATGTATAGTTTGATGAGAAAGGTAAAACCAATTTTTCTTCCACAAACCCACTTGCTTCAGTAATCATACCTCTAGAAAATTTAGAAGGTCATGATAATAAAGAAGGTAATAATGATGATGAGGATGGTTAGTCAAATAATGTATGCCTAAATGTTATACAACTACATTAAGATATGCTAGAATAGATAAATTTCAAGACACATCAGCTACTGGACCAAGGACTCATAGCATGACTCAAGACAAGTTCAATCTATCCCTAATGAGTATAGTTGCAGAAATAATATAGCCCTCTAAAATTTAGGAAGCCCTAGACTCTTAACTTGGGAAGGATGCCATGAATGTATAATTTCAAAAACTAATTAAATATAAAACATGGTAGTTTGAAGATCTTCCATGAGGGAAGAAGCCAATTGGCCATAAATGGGTCTTCAAAACTAAATATAAAGCAAATGGTAGTATTGACAAGCACAAGGAACTACTCATAACAAAGGTTTATGTGAAAACATAAGGCATAGATTATGAAAATAAATTTTATCATATGACCAACATCAAGACTATTAGAATAAATCTCAATCTCTCTGAGTGCATGCCCTAAAGGGTGCACTAAGAAATGGGTGGGTAGACCATTGGTGCTTCAAAGGATTGTTATCCATTTTGTCACTTGTTATTTACACACTTGTCTCCTAAAAACCTTATCCCTAAGCTTGATCTTCTCTATTTCATACTTTCTAGTCACTTTCCACATTTTATCCTCCTTTTCCTAACCTTAGTCCCTTTTCATTGTCAGTTGTACTAGGTCGACTAGGTTGACCCTGTACAATTTTGGCTAAAATTCACATAGGGTCTAGGTTGGCTCTTGGCCGACCGAGCCCATAACCTAGTGAATTTTCATTTAAAATTGTGCTAGGTCAACTGGGTCGACCCTATCGGTTGAAACTTTTAAAAGGGCTTAGGGTTAAATCCACCTATATATACAAGTTTATTTCACCATTATTTAAAGAAGAGAAGAAGAGCTATTGCACATTTTCTTATCCACCATTCTACTTGAGTAGCAAGATTGGGGTTTCATACTTTATTTAGAGATATGGATCTTGTCTTGTGGATATGTCTTTTAGATGCATTGATAGGTTGTGTAGATTGGAGATGATTTTTTTTGTCATCATTACATACCACAACAACTTCTTGTGAATCACCTTGGCCAAGGGAGAGATTAAAGCTCATTGGGTTCAACTTAAAGGTAAGTATTCCTAACTTTGTTCCTCCTTTGTAAGAGTAGATAGATATGCATTTTTAATTCACTTCCATGTATTAGGATTTCATATACATTGATGTGAGTATATTTTTATTATTTCTAACCGTCAGTTTGTGCCACAAGCTTTGGTGAGCACTAGATTAGATTTTACTTTACTTTTTATTAGTTTAGTGAATATAAAACATAGAATGTCATTAGGTTTATTACATTATTTTTCTTTACTAGAGGATTTATAACCCTACCTAGCATAGTGTATTATGATAAGAGATCCCCTATTCGGGTCTAGCAAATCCCCATATTGGTCATATTCCTAATTATCTAATCTGTCCCCAATCGGAAGTGTATGGTATGATCTATCTTCTCCAAGTTAGGATTGATTTACAAACATGATGGATTTCTAATTGAATATATATTTGAACATTTATTTCCTCCAGTGGTATTTAAACAACTTCTACCAACCTATCATTTCTCCTTGAAATCTCTTCAAGTGGCAAAAATCAAGCACAAATGGCAGATAGTAGATTATGAGAGGCTTTGGTCTAAGTGTTTTTCCATAGGTATGTAAGTATGAAAGAGTGAAAATATATATATATATATATATATAACCTTTGAATGAAAAGAGGGTTTCAATGAACTTGTATAATTCTATGATAATGTTCATATCTCAACAATATCTCACTAACTTCCATGGTGATGTGACAGTCATCAAGGATTCAAGTAGTAGGTCTAAGATTCATGTAGTAGGTCTATAGAGTAAGAGTGTCTTGATTTTACTCATTAAATTAAAAAAAATAGACAACATGAATATGAAATTGAAATGGGTGGGAATTATAGTCATATTTCTTATCATAAGAGGAGATCACCTTATAAATTAAAAATCCTTGAAGAAAGTACATTAGACCTAGATGTATGCACCTATAGGTCTACCTACACCACTTTGAAAGAAAGGTGTAACTTTGAATCAAAGGTTGAATATTGAAGGTTACAATAAGTAAATGAAATTAATACGACCTCACATTAATCTAATGCTTTGTGATGGAGAATAAATCATTAAAGTTGAACTATTCTCAAATTTAACAAGTTGATGAGCCTTAAAAAGACCTATAGGCCAGCTAGATAATTACTAGTTTGTTTTAAATAATGTGAGAAATACATGTAATTTATAATTATTTTTACCATTATAGTGTTGATAATTTTAATTGATGTCAAAGGTTCACCTAAAGAAGGTTAATGTAAAAGGTGACTAATCCTAGTAGGTAGTATGTGATGTGACAATGTGCATTGAGAGAGCATTATCATTGAGATAATCGAGAGATTTTTGTCATGATAAAGTGTTGTCATGAGAGAAAGATAAATATTTAATTTAAAGGCAACTAATGCCTCATAGTTTCATGAAGGTATAGGTCATTTATTTCAAAGTTACATAGGAAGCCTAGTCATGAGCCTAGTCATGACATGAAGAGGTATGTGCATGAAAATGAATGAACACATGCATGTAAAGATTGTATGACACTATTTGATAATGTATTTGAGGCATTAAATCATTCATGAGGGTTTTAGGGTGAGTCTATATGGGTAGGATATTTAGACTAAGCCTACACCTAGACCTCTATTAGACCCTACCTAGCCTAATGATGTATGACAATCAGATTTCAAAGAAGTTATGCATATGTGAGAATGGATAGAGGTGAGATAAAAAAATTTAGGCATGTTCAAAAATTTTAAGGTCATGGTTTTAAGTAAATTGCATGAAACACTATTTTAGGCCTTCTCAAGTTCACAAAATGAGGTCTCAAGATTTGAAAAGCACTTTTAGATGTTCATTGGCATGTGTAACCTATGTATGGTGTTGGGCCCCTTATTTAGATATGTAAAGATTCATTCCAATACAAAAAAAAGTCAGTGTGAGGCATCATTTTGAGTGATGATGAATTTTTAGAATCTTGGCACCAACTAGAGGAACTAATGCATACCATGCACCAATTAGTAGGTAGCTAACCAATTCTAGGATTTTCAGGGCATCTTCCAAGGTTGGGAAATACATGAAAACTTTAGTGTGAATCTTATAAGGTGATGGAGCTAATGGAATGATCATAAGGCTACAACTTGGCACTTCATGTGTACACTCCACCCTGGCAGAGATGTTCTTGAAAAGCTTTAAAAGGAGATCGAACCAATGAAGGAGAAGAGGCAAACTTACTGCAATGAAACTCTAGATAATTGGTTCTATAGACATTATAATAGCCACCATTAGATCTAGGAGTAGCATGGATTCTATTAAGGCTCTAATTATAGTGCCCAAGCTTGGTTATGAGCCTTTAGGTCATTAACTAGCTTAAATAAAGCATGCACTCTATTTTAAATATTATGAATTTTGTATACTCTATTAATTATGATTAATGACATTGGTTGTTGTTCTAAATGTTACTCTATTTTATTTATGCATCATCCAAATTGCTAGTGAAATGTGAAAGGGTTATAATGTTGTAAAAATATTGTTAATGAGCTTTTGGGTTATGACATTAATGGCATCCCTATAATAAATGATGGCATTAGTTATAACATGTGTAATAATGACTAAGTATATATATATATCATGGGCAAAGAGATCCTACCCATGCTAAAAGTGTGAGCTTAGAATGATCATTTCAAGAGAAAGCAACCTTATGACCCTTTAAGCATTGATATGATGCTAGACTTATCTTGACAAAGGCTTTCACCCTTATGACTATAAAACTTACCCAAAATAGGCTTGTGCCTATAGACCACTAAACATAGTCCATGAAAGGATTGCACCGATGGATCTACTTGAAACCTTCTTGGAATTAACCGAGTCCTAGAATTAATGACTTACATCATGACACAGCTAGCCCAATGTGGGACCCATTTATTTCTCTAGTACACTTTGGGTGAGAACATAAGGCTTTTGCCTTATGTGAATTGATGAAAGTGGAATCAAGTGTAAAATGTTGAGCAAATAAATACAATCCCATGTTTGTGCCTGAGTGTAATGAGTCCAAAATTGACTGAGACACCTTGTGCACCTAAATTTTCTAAAATGTTTTGGTTATGTTGCCAAAATCCATGTTGAATTTTGTTGTTTCAATGGTCTAGTGGAAAAATATACCAAATATTTCTCAAAAACACCAAGCACCAGTTGAAATAGGTGGAAGATAGATTTTTGTTGAAGCATCCAACCTACAAAAGATAAAAGTTGAGAAAGTGGGTTCAGAACAACCTATATGATGATTTGTATGAGGTCTTTTTCTATGAATTGCCTAAGCATGTATATCGGTGGTTGGATGCATATTCAACCCACTGAAGGAGGAGATTTGGATAATTCTATGAGTGGACAAAGGAGTGTTTATAAAGGATTGAGACCCTAGATGCCACTTGGACTAGAGTAGTAGATATATGGTGGCAAGGACCATTAAACAATTACACAATTGAGTTCATAGTATCAGTGTTTTCATGCCTCAAGGAGGTAGAGTATTAGTTTTTGGGAAAAACTAGAGGCATGTTTATGAAGGAATTTGATGTAGAGATCAAAAATCTAATGGTGGATTATAGATTTGAAACTTTGGGGATGGAAGGATAAAGTATTTTCATGTATGAGTAGTGTAAAGGGGGAAAGAGGATATGTAGATGAATAATAATGGAAGGGGATGAGTAGATTGAAACTTGATAACTCAGAAGATAGACCTAAAATAAGAGATGATGTAGGGTGATGGAAGATTTAGAACTTGCAAGTGTTGAGAGAATTGGTAATGAGTTGCAAAGGCATGGGGAAGATCTCTTGAAATGTTACAGTGTGAGGATGAGAGAAATAATGAAGCAATAGATCAAGCTCAATATTTGATAGGTGTGGAATCCATTGGGTTCCTATAAGACATAGTGACTAAAGATATGCTTGATACACCTACCCCTTTAAACTTGTGGCATATGTTCATGCACTAGATCCCCCACTTGAATAAAGTATAGAAGTGATAATTAACCTTATTATCAACATAGATTTTAGACATTTTGTAGACTTGAATTGTATTTTTATGATTGAGTAAATTATTACATATAAGGAGGTGAGTGCCACTACCTCTATACTAGTAAGCACTATCTCACCACAATAAAACTTGAGCATAAGTATATTGACTTAGTTGATGTTAGTAGCATAAAGTGGGCAATAGCTTATATGAAGTCATCTAACACCACAAGTAGTACAGTTCCATCAACATCAATGAAACTAGCAGTAACGATGGAACTAATGCCTAACCTAGTGTCTAGAGACATCAAAGGAACACCACCAAGACAGACGCTAGGGGGACAAGTACCTCAAATCCTAGCTGCCATCCCATAGAAAATCTACTATAAAATGGCCATGCACTTGCCAAAGTATCATGGCATAGATAATGTTGTAGAGAATGTACTAAAGTGTGAAATATAGTGGCACACGTGGGGCATAACCCAATTGGAATGTAAGGAAACCTAGTTCATGACCACTCTACTTGATTACACCCATACTTGGTATAGGAAATTTAACCCTAACTAGGTCACGGTTGATTATGATATCATGAAGGATGCATTCTTGAAAGAATTTGACATACCAGAGTTTAAATAGTAGAGCATCATCATGCTCAAAGAGATTACCCAAGGTGTTAGGTGTGGATCCTAATTGTCTTTTAGGATTAGAGGTTAAAATTATGGTGTTATTTCAACTAGGTTTGGATCCCATTATTTGAATCCCTCATGGCCTGAGGGGTTAAAATTATTAAAATTTCCTTGTTAAATTATAATTTTGTAGTCAATATGGGCTATTGATTAAAGGTTTCCAGATATGATGGTAGAAGATATGTTTAATTGTTTTTAAACCTAAAATGTATTGATATATGGTTGATATGTATGATTGTGAAAAAAATGATGAAATATTATACACATAGAGGAGGTAAAAAAGGTAGAGAGATGTAATAGGGTTTATTAAAGGATTTTTTTTCTCCCTTGTATTGATGGAAACAATATACTAGACAAGTTTGGTAGATGCATCCCATCTTGGGTGAACCATGTTAAATCTAGAATCTCCTATTATGTGCATGTTTATGTTTATTTTTAGAATGCATGATTAATTAATTTCATATTAATTCTTGTATATGATTTGGGGATAGATTTGGGTTTTAATTTATCCTAACACAAGGAATCTCAAAAAGTGTGTGCTTATATGATGAAAGGTTAAAAATTCTCCTCTTAAAGCTCCCATATGACATTCACCCTTTCTAGCATGTGTAATGGTTCATTTGAGGGTTGCTAGTGCCACTCCAAAGAGTGTTTTTCATGAAGACTTTTATATAACCTCATGAATTACTTGAAGCCATGCTCAAAGCCAAGGAATTGGAAGTTTAGATACTAGGATTAGCCCATTTATGGAGGTGTATATTTCATCTATGGCCTGTGAACTCCAAAATCTTACCATTAGTTCATCATAAGATGCTCAAAGTGGATTATGGTGTACTGACTGCACAACATAAGTCCATAATAAGAATAACTACCCATGAAAAAATGTGCACACATTTTTCTTAAGTGTGAATCTATCAAGAGGTACATGATGTTCACAACTACCCTTTATTGCAATGCACTATCCAAGTCAACACAGCCATCTATTGTTAATTGTGTGATGCCTACACTCATGCCACTACTTATTACTAGGTAATTGATGTGATTTTTAAGTACATGAAAAGAGGCACAAATCAAGCCACTAAAATAGTCAAAGGGAAGATTAACCAAGGAAAAAAAGGTTATGGTCAACAAAATATAAGCTTTGGGATGCAATGAGGCACTAGAGGGTGAGGTGGAGGATGCGGTGGTGGAAGGTTCCCACCATGCTCATGTTATAAGTGTGGCTCAAAAGAGCATTATCAATGCAAATGCCCTATACATTCTATGTGTGAGTATTGTTAAGGATCCCATAATGTCGAAGAATGCCTTGATTTCTATAATAAGTTAACCCAAGGTAAGTTTGGTATAGAAAAAGGTATAGGAATGATCAAGCATGAGTCAAAAATGGATAAATGGATCCTAAAGGTGCAACCAACCCACATAGATATAGTCAAAGTGTGGGTGAATATTTGTAGTGGATTCACCACTCAGTTTCCAATTGTGATGATACCTAAGTTATGCATAAGATATGGGGATATGGGTCTCACTAAGTGCATAATGTGGCATATACCCAAATCCATACCTTACCCAGACCCAACATGCAAAAAATATGTCTTGTAATAGGCTATGAGTGTCATCTAGAACCTATAAGGTGAGCTCTAATTAACATTAGATCTTGAAGCATAGGTAGTTACCTCTAAAAATAAGCAAGATGGATAAGAAGTTAAGATACAAGAATTAACTAATATCATATGCCTCCTACAAATAGAGTGAATTTTACCCCTATTAAAGAACTTTATCTTATAACATGCAGGTCAAAATCCATTTGAAGTTGTTATACCACATATGGAGAGGGCACGAGAACTTTGGCATACACAAAATGTGGAGTAAGACTAAGAAATCCTTGTGAATGACACTATTGATGGATTGCCCATCTATGAGGTCCTTATAGACATAGGCATCAAGGTTAACATCTTGACCAAGAATGCCTCTGAAAAATTGGTAAGCCAACCTTGAGGCCTTCCCCTCATGTACTTTTCATTCCCAACAAGACTTGAGCATAGGCTATTGTAAATTTGAATAGCACAATTGTAGACATCATAAGAACTAAATTGTATGTTAAATTTGAGGTTATCAATTAAGTAGAACAAGAGAACTACCCTTCACTTCTAGGAAGGCCATGGTGTTATGAAAATAAAGCAGATATGTGCTTTAAAAAATGCTACATAACCTTTGAGAATCAAAAGGAGAGGGTAGTTATACCCCTCTCACTAGACTAAGGACCCCCCTATGTCAAGAGTGTGGACCTCAAAGATGAGATCAACCACATATATAACATCATGACACAAGGTGCTGAGACTCTAAACCCTGATGATCGGTCGAAGAAGAATATGAGGCCATTAGTTGAAAGTGTCACTTGGTGCATGAAAAGGTACCAAAACTAGTAAATACATGTTAGGTTTAGATTGATCTCAATTCTAAGAGGTGGGTCTCTTATGCCAAGAGGAAGGGAAAGAGAATGTTTCACCTAAGGGAAAATTGTCAACACTACCAAGATGTGAAGGGAGTAATCTAGTATAAGAGTATGTCCAAAATCTTGAATCATGCATCCTAAAAGAGGTAGACTGAATGGGTACACTAGTTTATACATTTAAGAACACTATCGCTCATTGGTGGGTAGCATAAAGGCCTAGATTTCCAACTTAGCAAGATGTGAAAGTAGCTATCTACAATAGATTTAGGAAGAACAACAATGACCTAGACATATCTACCTACTTTGGTGACTCTAACCCTATAGTACATGTGCACATTTATGAAGAAACATGGATTGTCTATGGTGAAAATGCCCTAAGGAACCTATGGGTGCACACTTTCTATAGAACCTTAAAGACATGGGCACAAGCATGGTACATTGTTAATGAGACACGCCATTGGACAACCAATTGGGATACACTTAAGGAGTGATTTGTCCACACCTTCTCCTTTTCTTTACAAAACCTTGAACTAATTGATCCATTATAGATAATTTGAAGGTCATTATTTAAAGACATTGTAATATTATAAGAGTGCTTAAAAGACATATTCAATGAAAAGGGCTTGGCACTCTTGAACTTATTTCAAGAATAAACCCTCAATATTGACTCTATTGATGAGGATGATGAGACATGGAAGGCATTTAACAAGACCAATTTGACAATAAAAAGGAATATAGTGCACCAAATTAAGGATAGCACCCTAGAAGAAGAAGGCCCTACCCATCTTCAAATAAAAATAATTAAGGGTAAAATACAAGTCAAGGATTTGAATCAAGAGAAGAATGAACCTTATCGTGTGTCACTAAAAATGAAAAAGGTAGATATCATCTCAAAAATAGAACTAAAAATTACTACTCTAGGCACTTATTATTCTAACACAGAGCTGGCACGCATTATGGACCTCTTAAATAAATTCCAAGACTTGTTCCCTCATAACTATAGAGATATGAAAGACATGCACCCATCCTTTGGGAAGATGATTATCAAATTATTTGATGGTGTAAGAATTTTCAAGAAGTGACTTGATAGGATGAACCCTAATATTTGTGTCAAGGTCAAAATAGATATTGATGGTATGCTAGCCATAGACATCATCTACCTTATGTAAGAATCTGAATGGATTAGCCCCATGGTCATTAGCATCAATAAGGATGGGTACATCTATATTTGTATTAACTATAGATTGTTGAATTCCACCTATATAGCCAACCCTTTCTAAATCCATTTACTAATGAAGTCTTATATGGTGTCACAAGTTGAAAGATAAACACTTTTATTGATGGGTTCTCAATATACCATCAAGTCCAACTTGAGGAAGAGGATAAGCCCAAAACTAAATTTACAATAGAATGGGGTTATTTCACATATAATGTGATGCCCATTGGACTAAAGAATGCACCAACTATATTCTCTCAAGTGGTGATCACCACTTTAAGGACCTCATTCACAAGTTCTTCTAAGTATACTTAGACAATATAAATATGTATGGATTAGTGAAGGATTACTATGATAGCTTATGATTGATGTTTGATAGGTGATGATAGTTGCATATGTCTTTAAACCTTTATAAATGTGTTTTTGCAATGCCATTTGGCACTTTTCTTGAGCACATCATCTGTAAAGATGGTTTATTCATTGATCCTATGAAGATTACCACCATCCTTTAGCTTTATACCCCATCAATTTAAAAGGATGTTCACATATTTTTTGGCCATTATAAGTACTATAGGAAGTTCATAAATAGCTATACTAGGATTTTAATGCCACTAGAAGAGCTCTTATGAAAGGATGGCCCATTCTATTAAGGTTCAACATAGGAAGATGCATTTGAAACCTTAAATCTCAAACTGGATAAAGCATTGATATTATAATTTTTTGATTGGATGAATCTATTCCATGTCCATGTTGATGAATTTGGTATTTTGATTGGTTTTATTCTAGTGCAACTAGGTGAGGGGAAAATGGACCATCATATTTCTTTTGCAAGTAAAAAACTAACCTAAGTAGAACAAAACTACACCATAACTAAGCATGAGGTGATTTCCATGGTCTATGCCCTAAAAAAGTTTTGATAGTACTTATTGGTGACCCCTTTCATCTTCTTCACTAATCATGATGTTCTTAAGTACATATTAAATAATCCCATTCTCTATGGGCACATTTATCAATGGATAGTTTTGTTTCAAGAGTTCCAGTTCTCTATTGTAGTCAAACCTAGGAAATAAAACTTAGGCCTAGACCATTTTTATTGCATCAACTCTAGTGATGTGGTAGTCCCTATTGATGATAATATACCTTATGTGCAACTCTATAGGGTCCAGTGCATCTTATAATACTTGGTAGAGATTGCCATATTTTTGACATCTAGATCTACATCCCATATTATAATGACCAAGGAGAAGAAATAACTCATAGTTTTCACCACCCATTTTTAACTTACTGGTGGGTAACTATACAAGTTGAGATAATATGAGGTCTTATGTTTATGTGTCATAGAGTATGAATGGGACTCAGTCTTTCAAAAGGCATATGAGGGGATTGTTGGAAGACATTGTGATGGAGATGTTATAGTGCACAAGTTTCTACAATCAGGTTTATGTAAAGCATGTGACATATGCCAACACATGAGAAATCCCAACCATCAGGATGAGATGCCTCTCATCCCAATCCTTTCCTAGATTCCATTTGAAAAATGGGCCATTAATTTTATTGGGCCTATTCCTCACACTACGAGGCACATAAATGCAAAATACATACTAGTGGCCATAGATTACCTCACCAAGTGGGCCAAGATAGTGCTAAATAAATATTACATAGCTATCATAGCCATAAGGTTTATATGCGAGAATATCATCAATCACTATGGGTGCCCACTCAGTTTGACTAGAGACTATGGTGTGCACATCATCAATGAGACCATTCAAATCTTATTGACAGAGTACATGGTGGTGCACCATAAGACAATCCTTATCATCCCTAGGTGAATGGTATTGCTGAGGCATTTAATAAGATATTAGGAATATGCCTCACAAAGATTAAGATGATCATATATCAATTATCATCCCTAGGTGAATGGTATTGTTGAGGCATTTAATAAGATATTAGGAATATGCCTCACAAAGATTAAGATGATCATATATCAATAGTATTATGGGCATATTACACCACGTACAAGCACCTGAACAAGGTAGCACCATTTCAACTAGTGTTTAGCACAAAGGCTATTCTACCAATGGAGTTAATAATGCCCTCATTGTGCATTATACATATTGGTCATTTGTATGACCAAGAGTCTTTGAAAACATGATTAGAGGACTTGGAGCATTTGTATGAGATATGTGCCCAAGCAAGATGGATCTAGAAAATAAAAAAGGCACATTAAAAGCTATGGCATGATAAGGACATCAAGCACAAGGTACTTACTAAAGGAGAATTGGTCTTACTATATGACTCCAAGTACATCAAACACCCATGTAAGCTGCATATTAGGTGGATGGGACCTTATGTCATCTATAGTATATTAGAGACTAGTGCATGTAATTTTCACATGTTGATAGGTGAAATTCTCCCTAGGCATTTCAATAGCAACAAATTGAAGCACTATATCCCATAACATGGCACTTACACCATTAAACATTGGCTTCCTAGTCATAGGTTGATTGTGTTGTGTTAAATAGATTAAAATTTGGTACAAGCCAAATTTTTTATTATGTTTGTTTCATTTGTGTTGAGTGCATAAGCATGGTACTTTCAGGTCCATAAAAGAGATATTTTGACACTTACATGCATAAATCTAGTTAGGTGAGTCAAGCATGAATTCTCTTTATAGTGCCTGAGGCTAGACACCTAAGTTTTTGGGTGCATAGGGTTTGATAAATTTCAAAATATGTGAGGATAAGTTGATAAAGGGAGGAACACAAGATGATCATACAAAATAAATCAATAAGAGAGAAGAAAGCATTGAAGGACCAGTTAAATAATTTGTATGGGGTAGGGGAAGAGCAAGCAAGAATAGATGAAATTATAGATAAATTGACCAAGATAGAGAGGTGAAATTAAAAAGAAGCATAGCACTAAGGAGAGATTTAATTGAGGAGGATAAATCACATGCATGTGAAATATTGTGCCCAAATTACCATAATAAAGGTGAAGGTCATGCCAAAGTAAATAAAACGTAAGAGAAATATTGTCTAGATAGTTGGCACCCACCTAACGATTGATGGGAAGTGATTGTTTGAATCACCTATCATTTCACTAAATAAGTCATTAAGAGAATTTAATGGCTATGATGGCAAAGGCATAAAGAATTGAAATAAATGGGAATGTGGTAGTAGTTTTTTATAGATTTTGTGCATTTAATAGACTTCAATAAATCCATGTGTCACCATGTCATTACTCACCTTCCATTAATAGGGTATCTAAAAATAAGGTATAAAGAGGCAAACAAAAAACTATACTAGGTTACAAACCTTGAGAGAATTTAAACCTAAATAGAGTCAAACTAAAGCCAAACCAGAAAAATGCTACCACAGTGAAAACCAAGCTTATACAACCACCAAGCGAGAATGGTTAAACAAAGATAGAGATTGCATTCCACTTTAAATCAAAAAGGAGGTGAAGGGAGTAAAATTATGAGAGACTAGGGTAGTATAAATTTTGTAAGACATTGAGGCTACCAATAACAAAATCAAAAGCTTAAGATCTAAAGTCATAGTCATAGACCCCATGATTATGAAGAAGTACCAAGCAACATTAATGGCTTTAGGAAGATCAATTGATCATAATTTAATAATAGCCAGTTTAGAATGGGTAAGAAGAAGTTAAGTTTAGGTCCATCGTAAGCATAGAAGGATGCAAAGAAGGTGCAAACTATAAAGAAGTAGTTGATATGACGAAAGAGGTGCATCTAGTAGAAGGTGTTAGCATCATGGTGGTAGACCTAAAATCAAACATAAATCTTGTGTTTAGATAAATGTAGTTTCCCCAGAGATCATAGTGGGGGAGAAATGGGTGTCCTTTGCACACATGTGTAGATTGAAAGAGTACAACCATCAAACATCGAGTAATGTGTAGGAGATCAACTAAGACTAGATGGTTGTCATAATAATAAATATAAAGGTGGGTGCATCACCCTTTGACATTTCTATCCAAGATAAACTAGAAACCATCAGTGCGACCCAATTGTATGAGCTATAAAGTTTTAGAAAGATATAGGAATTGGTACAATTCCTCCTATCATGCACCTATGGTGATAGGTTCTATTTCTAAAGGAGGTTCATGAAGATCTTGGTGTTCCTCATTAGTAGAATCATATGGATCTTAGGCATAGGGATAGACATCCACCAAATTATGGAAGATGATGTGGAAGTCGAGAGGGTTGCAAAACTCTTGGGTTACTATAAGGTAGGGTTGGCATTCCCTATTAATGATATATAGGACCCTGGTATGAGGTAAGAGGTTCACCTCATTAGATATAATTTTTTCCTTGGTGTAAAATGGTTTGACATCATCAAAACTTACATGTGCATCACACACCACATAGTGCAAGGGGAAATTTCAACATCTCTAAGTTTATTGTGGAAGAGATTGTTAAGAATGTGCTAGAATGCCACAAGGTGCACAAGACATTTTCATGGGGGTCCATGATGATATTGATTATGATTGAGGATATTGGCATGCTTAATGGTAATGATGATAACCTTGGGGTATTCCCACTACATAATGACTCTCTAATGCTGAAGTACTAAGACTTCATCTACCCACTCAACTTCTCCCAAAAATATAAAACAAGGGTACAAGGGTGGTGTGAGAAATACATCAAGGCATTTGGGATTGAATGGTGTATCTCATAGGAGTTCCCCCATCACATGAATTATGACCTTTATCATAATGCAACATTTTTGTGTAGTGCACCTAGCACTCATAGATAGAAACCTATTTGGTTGGCTAAAGTTGCCTTATGCATTATATTCTAAATTTTTCATGGTGGTGCTAAAGAAGATAACATGAAATAACTAAATATCTTGATAAAGATCATGGTTTAATAAAGGATCAGGTTGAGGTGTCATTATGATGACAAGGAGAAAAAACTAATAAGGATGAGGAGGATGACTCCAACTGAATGGATATCCATCCCCTCTAAAGTAAAATAATCATTGGTTACATATTCAACCTATATTATGAAATGAACTCATGCAAAAAGGGTGTCATTATAGAAAAATATGATGATAACCCCCTCTTGATTGGTGATGAAGGGAATCTAGTGCCAAAGATGTAAGAGAAGACCCCCTAGAAGAAGTAGGGAGAGACACTTGAGGAGATCAAAGAGAACATCAAGTTGAAGATTGCCTTTGGAGAACAAGCTACACCTCCATCTCCCAAGAAGCACGTAACCTTCTCACCAGAGACTACTTCCTCTAGCAAGAAGTAAAAAAAAAGTTTAAGGGACCCATTTCATTCTTGACAATAAATCTAATAAAAATGGAGAAGGAAGAGACCCTCGTGGTTGGGATGGAGGAAGAGACTGAGGAAGAAATTACAAAAATTTATATATTATAAGAAGAAGAGGAGGAGGAAGAAGAGTCAAACACCAAGGATGTGCAAGAGGCCCTCCAAAGTAGAAATACCATCATTCTTAAAGAAGAAGATAAGTTTAGAAATATCCTCATCTAGAGAGAAACCCTCCATACAACCTCTATAAATACAAGAGGAGAAGAGAAGGGTGTGGAAGAAAATGGGCCATAATGAGGAAGAAATTGAGATGGCATTGACATTTGAAGAGAAACACAAATGTGCAAAGGAAAAGGAAATGGCCAAAGTAGATAAGGCCAAGAAGGTTTTTGCAAGTTTAGTACCAACCATTGAAGCAATAAAGAAATTTCCTATCACCCCCACTGACTAGGTAGAATAATCAACATAAAAGGCATGCCCTAGTAATGAAGGGGTGCCTAAAGAAAAATAAGGCAATAGTGGTGCCTCAAAACAACAAACAAAGATAGCCAAAGAAACCTAGCAACAACAAGGTGACACTGACATCAAGGGAATTACCTTAGAGGTGAATATTGACAAATATAAAGAGGAAGAAGCATATGAAGGGGAAAATGTCAAGGAAAAAAACCCTAAGGAATAAGTAAATGAGTCCTTTAAGGAGAGTGTTGAAAAAAGAGGTGGAACCAGTGAAGAGGAGGAAGAGAAAATGAATATGGCCACCATTGAGAAAGATGATGTGAAACTAAGTATAATGGAAATGGTGCATAATGGATTGGAGCACAAATACCTTTACATGTTTGACACCATACCCCCCCCCCCCCCCCAAACCACCACTACTAGGACACACAAATAACTTGCATTTGCATTTGATCATGACATGGATGAGCCTTAGTTTAAGGTGTATAAAGTGGCTATTTTACTTGAGGAAGGGCATGAATCCCTCATTATAAACCCTCATGACATGAACCTAGTGTGATCTATGAATGTGCTTATCAAGATGCTTCTAAAGTTATGCATAGAAATATCATCAATGATCATAGGAAAATAAAATGGAAGAAGCTATAAAAATATGTTGAAGAGGAAGTATAAGAAACCAAATTCAAGATGAAGTAGTTATATGAGCACATAGAGATGGTTGAACCATCCCTTATGCTCATCATTGATACTTTGAACCTCTTTGAGTTTGATAAGATCTATGACTAGTGGATTAAATACTCCAAAGAATGAAACTTGAATTAGCACAAGAAGAAGAAGAAGATCCCTACATCATGATACATAATTATCTTATTGTTAATCTCAAAGAGGTAGAGGACCTCTTCAAAAAACTACAAGAGAGTGTAGATGTAGTTAATGCCATCATCTTGAGATTTTTCAACCAAGCATCAATCATAGATACATGCTTCAAGTAGGTAGAGAAGGAAAAGGAGAAGCTAATAGCATATGGATAATCTATGAGAAGGTTGGAACATGCACAAATCATGGGTAATGTCAATGTACTAATCACCCAAATAAATGACCAAGAGTAAAATTTAGAAACACTCTTTTTCACTCTAAAAACTAAGGCCTATGAGAAAGGAGCAATCTTAGATGGGAGTGTGACTAAGGATAAATCAAATGTAGAGGCCTTCAAAAGGAGAAGCTAATAGCATATGCATAATCTATGAGAAGATTGGAACATGCACAAATCATGGGGAATGTCAATGTACTAAGTACCCAGATAAATGACCAAGAGTAAAATTTAGAAACACTCTTTTACACTCTAAAAACTAAGGCCTATGAGAAAGGAGCAATCTTAGATGGGAGTGTGACTAAGGATAAATCAAATGTAGAGGCCTTCAAAAGGAGAAGCTAATAACATATGCATAATCTATGAGAAGATTGGAACATGCACAAATCATGGGGAATGTCAATGTACTAAGCACCCAGATAAATGACCAAGAGTAAAATTTAGAAACACTCTTTTACACTCTAAAAACTAAGGCCTATGAGAAAGGAGCAATCTTAGATGGGAGTGTGACTAAGGATAAATCAAATGTAGAGGCCTTCAAAAAGGAATTGGAAAAGAATAACATGCTTGTGCTTAGTGAGGCATCCACCAAAATAGACAACATTGCTAAAGAAATAAATCTCACCATAAAGGGATTTGAGGACTTCAACATTGAGCTTAAAGAGAGCATGCTCTATTTTTGCATACCAAAGACTTTGACATCCTAGTCTAAGGATGGACTAGAAATTTTGTATGGGGTAATGTTGGGACCCTTATTTTGGTATGTAAGGATTCGTTCCAACATGATAGACACATTAGCATGAGGCATCATTTTGAGTGATGATGAATTTTTGGCATCTTGGCCCAAACTGGAGGAATCAACACATACCATACACCAATTGGTAGGTGGCTAACTAATTCCAAGATTTTTGGAGCATCTTATAGGATTGGGAGATATATGGTGACTTTAGTGTAAAGATCTCAAGGTGATAGATCTAGTATAATGATCACAAGGGCTCTAGCTCAGTACTTCATGTGTGCACTCCACCCTAACAAAGATGTTCTTAAAGAGATATAAAAGGAGATTGAACTAGTGAAGGAAAAGAGGTGAACTTAGTGTAGTGAAGATATGGAGAATTGGTTCTATAGACACTATAATGGCTTTCATTAGATCCAGGAGTAGCATGGATACCATTAAGGATCTAATTGTAGCATCCAAACTTGTATGTGAGCCTCTAGACTGTTAAGTAGCTTGAACAAAGAATTTACTCTATTTTAAATATTATAAACTCTATATACTCTGTTAACTTTGATTAATGACAATGGTTGTTTTAAATGGTACTCTATCAAACTTATGCATCATTCAAATTCCTAGTGAAATGTAAAAGGGTTATAATTTTGTAATTTCAATATAATTATGTTAAGAAAGTTGTTAATGAGATTTTGGGTTACAACATTAATGACACCCCTATAATAAATGATGACATCATTTGTAGCCTATGTAATAATGACTAAGTACATATAGATCCTGATCCAAGTTCCCATACTTGTGTTAAAATCATGAGCTTAGCATGATCATTTAAAGAGAAATCATCCTTATGACCCTTAAAGTGTTGATATGATGTTAGACTTAGTTTGACAAAGGCTTGTGCCCTTATAAGTATATAACTTCCTCAAAATAGGCTTGTGAATATAGACCACTAAGCATAGTCCATGAAATGCTTGTGCCAATGGATCTAATTAAAACCTTATTTGAATTAACCAAGTCCTAAAATTGATGACTTGTACCATGGCACAACTATCCCAATTCAGGGCCCAATTCTTTCTCTACTATGCTTTGGATGAGTACATAAGGCTTATGCCTTATGTGAATTGATGTTAGCACAGCTGAATGTAAAATTTTGAGTGTAAAAATACAATCCCATGATTTCGCCTGAGTGTAATGAGTCTAGAATTGATAGAGACACCTTATCTACCTAAATTTTATACAAAACAGGGGAACCTGAGTTGTTAAGTAGATATGGGTAAGGGTCCTAGCTAAGATCCCTAGGAATTGGTTTTAGATTTAACAAGTAGTACTTTGTGAAAAATAATCAACACCATTATGCCAATGGATATATTTCAAACCTTGTTGAAATTAACCAAGTCTTATAATTGATGATTTGCACCATGGCACAACTATCCCAATTTGGCCACTAGTTCTTTCTCTATTGTGCTCCAGGTGAGTGCATAAGGCCTATGCCTTATGTGAGTTGATTCTATCATATCCAAGTGTAAAATGTTGAGTGCAAAAAAACAATCCCATGTTTTTTCCTAAGTATAATGAGTCTATAACCAACTGAGACACCTTGTGCATTTGACTTTTCTACAACACATGGGAACCTGAACTATTAAGGAGAGATGGGGAAGGATGTGTTAAACCTCCCAATAACCCTAATAAGGACCTAATGTGAAATATATTGTTCAAATAAACTCATAATGGATTTAAATTCCTATAAAATCTATTGGATCATGTAGTAAACTCTCCCAAGTACCTACAGGTGGTGGTGGTTATTCAGATAAGAGATAAAATGCACAAATATAGGCTTATTTGTCTATAAGTTATTATATCTCTCACAAATTGTATTGGTCTAGGAAAGAAAATGGATGAAATAATAATATAGTGACTCATAATTCATGTCCAATGTTTTCTCATAATTTCCACCCTTTAAATATGCTAAATTGGTCATCCAAGTTAACCAGTCATAGATAGACCTAATATTGTAGATATTACAAAACCTAGGTAGAGATGAGAAGATGGATTTGAGGGTTTGAGCATGTCAAATTAATGAAAAAAAGTAAATTAAGAGTTTATTTATGACTATTAATTCATGTTCATGCTTGGAATAATTTTTTAAGGTTAGTGAATATGGTGAAAATGTTTCTCACAAAATGACCTTTCTAGTTCAGATAAGATAGTGTGATATAGGGTCAAGAAATTGGTCTACAAGACCAATATTTTCCATTAGAACATATGATATTAATATCTATGGATGGTTTAGAGATATCATAGGCCCATTTACATACATCAGGGGTCATTACAAGTGTTTACATAGGTGTTTGAGGTCTAAGTCACCATGACTAGTCTTAGAGGTAAACTAGCAATTTTGAGTAAGTTACATAGATGTTATTGAACCTTTATCTCCTGAGTGAAAGTTTTATAAGAATTTTTTGATGACCCTGAGGTCATGGAGAAACTACATACATGTTTTTTTTTATATTTTAGTATCTTAAGGGTGTTTAAGCTTCATTTTTACAAGATAGAATTTTGAGGCACACTGGCCTAATAGGGCAGTTTGACCTAAAGGTACTTTCATTGTATGAATTAAAGAAACATATCTAAAAAATAATGGAGGAGGATATTAGAGTTAATTGGATAAGTGATTTATTGGTTTTAATTTATTTTATAAAGTCACATGGGCCCAAAAAGATCAAGATTTGACACTAAGAAGATAAACCTAATGCAATTAGTTCTCCATAAGACCTAAAAGAGAAATGAGGCCTAATTGAGTTGTTGTAGACCAAAAGGGATCCAAAGTTTGTTTGAATAATATTTATGAGATTTTATAAGACTTATTATATGTCTTACCTAAGATTTTTAAGGTATGTGGTCGACCAAGTGGTGTGTGACCATGAGAATGGTATAAATATATAAGATAGTTTAGGCCTATTTAGGTAAGTAACATAAGAGAATTAAATCTTGCTTCATAGAGTAGAAGGATGTCTTGAAATGAGGCAATAATAGTATAAAATATGTTTGGTGATCAAAATTGATGAGTTTCTTGAGTTGGTCCTGAGTCACTTAGGGATTTGGTGCTTCCTTACAAGTAGGTGATTGTTAAAACCTAGTCAAGTGGGTACTTGACTGTATTGGGGTTGGTGATCCAAGTTGAGTTGGTGCTCAACATAATTTGATATTTTGTTTTATAGGAATGTATTCCATTTTTAAATATTAAAGTGGGTTTTATTCCCCTTAAGGTTTTCCCACTCATATGTGTGTTTTCTTATGTTATGCTCATGTGAATGGTCTTTATGCATTTCTAAATCTTAATATTGCTTTCATAGTTCATGAATGATTGGTTATAATTGAAAGAAAGTTTTTGGTACAAAAATTAACCCCCCTCTTAGTGATTGTGTTTCCAATAATTGGTATCAGAGCTTGGTCCTTTGAATCAGGTGTATTAAAGGAGATCCTAGAAGCATAAGCATGTTCATGGTAAATTTTAGTGTCAAATATTCTTTAATTCATGAATACATCCTAAAATTTTAGGCAAATGGGTCCTATGTAATAATTTTGGAGGTCATAAATTTTTCATACAGACTTGGTTTGAGATAAAAAAAAATTTAAATTACATATATCTTCAAGAGGAATCCAAATATGTAATAATATTAAGGTTTAGGAAAAAAATTATACTCTTTTTAAATTTATCCCACAACCTATATGTTTTAACTGTGTAGATGGGTACAAAAAAATTAAAAATGTGATTTTTTTTGAAATATTCATATTAACCAAGGATGAAAATCACATTCACCCAAACAAACCTAAGGGGGATTTTGATATGTCTCTTAAATAATCCCTAATCATGTCTAGACATCAATTACAAAGAGGTTTCTCAATCAATAAGGTTCTTCTCTTTTTGGGGACTAACTATGCATTTTGTAGCATCAAAATGAAGACCTATCTAATGTCCTTGGGATATGGAATATGTAAATCTATTGTTGGTGGATTAATTCCACATTATACACTTCCAAATAATGCATTAGGCAAAAATTCTAGTGAGATCAACTCTAAGTCAATGGATGCCATTCTGTGTGGTCTTTCAAGGGTAGAGTTTGTAAAGGTCATGCATTTTGATACAACCAAAGGTATTTTTTAAAATTTCCATACCATCTATGAAAGAGACACCAAAGTCAAGTTGGAAAAGTTACATACCCATCAAAGATAGTTTGAAAGTCTGAGAATGAAGGAGGATGAAAACATTTCATCTTATCTATTAAGAGTAGATGAAGTGGTAAATGTCATCAGAGGTCTAGGAGAGAATTTGGAAGAATCAACTATAGTTTAAAAGGTGTTAAGATCCTTGAAATCTAAGTTTGATTTAAAGGTGTCTTTTATGGAAGAAATTAAAGATATCAACATACTATAGATGGAAGAGCTTCATGCCATATTGAATACCTATGAAATGAGAAGAAGTGATGGAAGACCTTCCAAGAAGGAAGTTGCATTAAAAGATGAGAAAAATTCACAAGGTAAAAATACCAAGGATGATATTGGCACAGACATTGATGATGACAAGATAGAAGTCAAGTTTGTCAGAAAACTAAGGAAAGGATCAGGTAAGTATAAGGGCAAGTTTCCATTCAAGTGTTTTAACTATGGTAAGATTAGTCACTTTATTGGAAAAATAATTACTAAGATTGGGGGTCAATCAATCTCTTAAAATTTTATTTCATACATACTTTAATATTCCTTGAAACATCAAAGCAAAACAAAGATATAACAATGCATAAAGAGTCATTCTCATGAGCATAACACAAAAAAACACACATATGAGTGGGAAACCCTCAAGGGGAATAAAACCCACTAATCCTTGAAAATTTAATATAATCATATAATTCAAAATATCATAATTTAGTGAACTACCAACTTCACATGGAGCACCAACCCTAACTAGCTAAATACCAACCCAGTTAGGCTTTAGTAAACACCAACTTATAAGGAAGCACTAACCCCATAGATGATTTAGAACCAAATAAACCACCTAAAACCTTTTATCACCTTCAATAATACCTTGTTTCTCATACAAAAAATTGTGATCACCTTCTATATCTCTTCTCTCTCTTCTACCCCTCTCAAACTATCTTCAAGGCTTATTTGCTCAATTAGGTCTTTTCAAGATATATTAGTTCATATGACATTGATCTTCATCTATGGTACCATATTAGATATTCATGATAGTTTATATGCACCCTTTTTATGGTATATAATACCTCCATCTCTTTAAAATTTTGTATCCTTTGCTTTCACTCATTCATTCTCTAACCAGTCAGTTAGGCCTATTAGGCCTTGTTCTTATCCTAGGCTCTTGCTCATACACCTCTTAGTCAGCCACACACAATTTATCACTTATATTTTACACAAAATATACCTTATGAAATTATAAAAACATTAATAAATCATTAAATTAGGTCATCCATATCTCAAATAGACCAAATCCTTCTTTAGGCCTTAAGGAGACATTATTCAATTAGACCTTCATTAGTACATGTTAACCTTTGATATCTTTGGAATAATTATAAACTTAATACATAGAATTAACACTTAATATTATACTCAAATAGACCCATAATATTCTCATCTTATTTCCATGACACTTTTTATCTATAATCACCACTTGAAGCATGCCATTAGTATTGTTTACATGAGGCCTTCACACACACAGAAACGTCTATCTTGAATAACTAAAGATAACACAATGTTTAGCCACACAAAAATGACAATAATTCATATTAAAAAAACCTAAAATACCTCAATTACTTCACCATGGGAATTATACTTAATTACATATGAAAAAAGAACTCAAAAACACTCCTACAACTTGTTCACTCAGAACTACCATTTTTCTTTAAAGACTAGTCATGGTGACTCAGACCTCTAACACATATATAGAAATATGACTTTTTATGTCTGTATATTATACTATGAGATCATTATACCATTATAAAATATAAATATAATATGGTCAAATTCAAATATTGGTCTTGTAGACCAATCTTATTGTCTCATTTGAACTAGATAGGTCAACTTCTGAGCAACTTTTTCAATATAACCACTAACCTATAAAAATTATACTAAATATGAGTGTATTAAAAGTATATTAAAACATATCCATTCACTTGGTTTCATCACTATTTAATTATAATACATCCCTAATCATCTTCTCACTTCTGCCTAGGTTTCTCATTGTTTGCACCATTACCCCTGTTAGTGACTGACTGATTTGGATGACTAGTTTAGCATAATTTTGGGATAATTTTTATAAATAAACCTTCATTTAAATTAATCATGAGTCTAAATATTCATGCTCCATATATTTTCATACTTTTACTTGGTCAACTCTGATTACTACAACAAATCTCTGAGAAATATGCACTTTCCTGTAGGGTCTATTAACACTCCTGACAACTCAATCACACCTAGAGGTGCATAGGAGAGTTTAATAAAACCTTAAATATTATTTAGATACATTTTATACTATTATAGGCTATTTTTAACAATATATTTCACATTGGGTCCTTGTTAGGGTTTTAGAGAGGTTTAACATAGATTTTGGTGTTAACGATTATTCATAAAGGATTTCCACTTAAATCAAAAAATGATGCCTATAATTATTAACTAGTAACCTTACCCATATATTATTAATATATTAGGTTCCTATGTAGAGGTTACATATTCCAATGAACACCTAAAATACCTTATTGGGTTTTCATGCCTTCATTTTGTGTACTCAAGAGACCTCAAAACCACTTTTCCTGCCTTTTCTTAAAAATCATGACCTAAAACCTTGTGAACATACTTGAAACAACATATCATACCTTTTTACATGTTTAAATTATCTAAAAAACATTGAAATCTGATCATGACCCCTCATTGGGCCACACTCTCTCTCTTTGCTCTCTAGACCTTGAACTATAAATCACATTAGGCCTTAAAGCTAACCTTCATGCCTCTTTCCATGTGCTCTCCACCAATATAACATAATTAAGAAACCTCATATATTATTAAACACTATCATACATCCTTAATATGCCTTGATAATAGATCATGATGCCTCATTATGCTAGATAGGGTCTAAAAGTGGTCTAGTTGTAGACTTGATCTATAGGTCCTACCCATATAGGCTCACCCTTAGACTCTCATGAGTGATCCAAATCCTCATATACATGATCAGTAAACATTAAAAAATCACTCATGCCTATTTGCATTCATCTCACCAAACCATCATGCTCTTTCATGTAAAAGACTAGGCATCCTATACACATACCTTCTCAAGATACTATTAGGCTCAAGCACTTGACAAATTTCACAACAAGGACCTTCCATGATGACCTTCACAACACTCATGCAGTTATAAGAACATATCTTACATTCTTAAAAACACCACAACATTGATCATTGCAACACTAATCAATATTCTCTCTCATATTTATACTCTTCAATTACCTCATTAAGACCTTCTCAAGAGCCTTTGACATCAATGAAAACATCAATGCTAAATCTCAACAACAAGAACAATGCTTAACAATATCCCCCTTTGTCATTGATATAAAAACATTCTATAAAATGATCATTCTTATCTTCCCATTATAGTCTTTCTCCCCCTTTGATATAAATGAAAAAATAGTTTATAACTCCTTAGATCACACTCCTTACAACCAAAATAGTCAACACATAGGACTATGAGTTAATGAGACATAATACACCCATGATCCCCTATTTCCATGCATACCTTATTGGAATAACTCACTTGTTCTTGGAGTTAATGAACTTGATTATCTCCCTCTAAGTGCTTGGATTCTTCAATGATTTCTAGGGGCAAGAATTACACCCAATTCCTATTTTAGGTGTTTAAATGTTACCTTTGGAAGTGGTTTGGTCAAAATGTCTATAATTTAATCCTACGTAAAAACATATTCAAGTCTGAAACTTTGTTCAGTTACCTACTCTATTATAAAATGATACCTAATGGGAATGTGTTTAGTGTAGATAGGATTACAAATCAAGTTAGTCAAGCATTAGTCCATAAATAATGAAACATGAATAAAGAACTAACTAACCAAGCCTATCTATTCCTATGAGAATTACAAAGGATAGCAAGAAACAAATAAAAGAAATAAACACCATATTACCTTCCTAAATGGATTCAACATACCCATATGGCTCAAAAACATGCTCTTCCTTGATCAAGCATCCTTGTCTTTGTCAAAAATAGTGGTAAGCCCCTCCAGTGCCTCAAGAACACTCCACAAAACCTAGGCTCATGATTCCAAATCACTAAATTAGCCTATCAATGAAGCATACAAGCAAAATCTAAGATCAAATGTAAATCCTTGTGGCAACAATTTAATATTATAACTTTACAATATTAAATATTTGAATATATTTGATCATAATAACCTTGCACCAAAAATAGCTTAAAATTCACATCCATGGCCTCTCTATTTATAGATTTTTGAGATTGGTCAAGATCAACCATGACCATCCATCTCAAGATTGAGATGTGTGGCTATGGATAATCCTAATATTTGAAATTAAATCCATAATTATCTTCATCATGACCTTGGAAGAAGGGGAATTGAAGAGGCATGGGAAGTATTAACTAGGCATGGGTGACCCATAATCTTGATATTTGTGGCATTTATGGCCTAGAGATGTCTTCTCAAGAAATGATGTCACCTAATGATGTAGTTAATAGGAATCACTTTTCAAAAATAAATATTTGACAACTCTCAGGTAAAATCCACTTAAGCTCTTGATTTGGATTAATTAGCCTTAAACAAGGTTAATCAATAATTGTGCAATTATTTAAAAATTGGCCCTCAGTTAATCAAAATGGTCAAAAAGTCATATTACTAGGTCATAATCTAACTAGAGAAGAACTAGAAGGCAATTTTAGATGTGTTGGAGCTATATTCCCATTTAGGATGTTGCCAACACCAAATAATAAAGGTACCTGATGTGTACCAATGAATTAGAAGAAAAGAGTGATCTAGAGCATTAAATGGAAAAATGGTCATTTTGACTCAAAATGATCTGATCAAAGTTAGCTGGCCCATAAAATGTATTACCCTATTTAGGGATACTTTGACCTAAATGGTACTTGTAAGTGACAAGTTTGAACTATTTAGGGTATTTTATGTATTTTGACCTAAAATGTGCATTTGAGTACAATTCGAGTAAGATTAATAATTTCAAGACAAATGGTGTTAGGAATTAAATGTCTACACTTAGTCATTGAGTGCATGATAGGGTTATTTGAGATGTTTATGACACTTTATTGTCAAAAATAGATAGGGATAGGACCATCATACTCCAACTTTAGTATTTTAGGGTTTGTCTCATATATAGGACCTAAGTTAAACATGAAGATGATATAATTTACTTAGCCTCACAAGTGGATAATGCTACTGATAGTTGATTCTTACTTATCCTTAAAACTAGGCACCCACATAAGAAGAAGGCTCCTTCACTGGTACTATTTTTATCATATATACTTCCTACCTAGTTTGCATCTATATAGGCTATCAAATTGAACTCCTTACTCCTTAGATACCACAAATCATACTCTATAGTCCCCTTGAGATACCTAAGTATCCTTTTGATTGCTTGTAGATGATTTTCCTTTATATATACTTCAAACATTCCCATAAGACTTATTTCTTGCATGATGTAAAGTCTAGAAATAGTGGTTCATATCAAACTTCTAATCATTGACCTATATGATATATAATTGACCTTTTAATAATCATATTCTTTGCTCAAATTACACCCTATGATTATGGGTGTACTAACTACCTTAACATATTCCATCTCAAACTTATTCAAAATCTCTCTTATGTACTTGGCTTGTGAAATGAATATACCTATTTTAGATTGAGTGATTTCCAATCGAAGAATGATAGATCCCTAATCATGGACATGTAAAACTCTTTGTTTATCACCTCTGCAAAGCCCTTAGTAATGTTTTCATTATTTCCACCAAATATGATGTCATTCATGTGTACAAATACTATCAACTGATGATCATCTTTTGACTTTACGTATAAATTAGTTTTTGCAACTCATATTTTGAATCTTTGATCCAATAGATACCTATCCAGCCTGGCATACCAAGCTCTAAGAGCTTTCTTTAGACCATAAAAATCCTTTTTCAACTTGAAAACATATTCCTTGTCACCTGATAATGATAACCCCTTAGGTTTATCTATGTACACCTCCTCTCCCAAACTTCCATTGAAAAAGTAAAATTTGACATCCATCTAGTATTTATTAAACCCTTTAAATCTTGTATATTCTAGAAATAATCTGATGGCCTCTGATATTGATACTACTGAAAATGTGTCCTCAAATTCTACCCCTTTAAGTTGTACATATCCCTTTCATACTAATCTAGCCTTATTCCTATTGATATCTCCATATTCATTCAACTTATTTCTAAACACCATTTTATGCCAATGACATTCTTGTCATTAGGCCTAGGAACAAGTTCCCAAGTCTCATTATTCTCTATTTTGTCTAACTCCTCATTAATATAACCTATCCAAAAAAATTCTTTGCTTGATTACATAAGATTCTTAGGATCAATATTATAAAATAGAGAAACATTCTCTTGATTTAGATTACTCACCAGTCTTCTCCTTATTTACATACCTACATTCTTATTGCCAATGATTTGAGATTCAAGATGATCTCTTTGAATCTATATTGAGGGGCCTTTTGAGTCATGTATCTCCTCAAATTATTATTCATCAATGTCTATAGCTTCCTCTTCATTATTGAAGTCTAGATTCTCTAAAGTATCCCTTGACTGTGAGTGTGATTTTCTTGTCTCAACAATCTTCACATTGGTACTTTTCACTATCTTATGTTACCTCTTGTTGTAACATCTATAGGTTGAGCTCATTGATGAGTATCCTAAGAATATTCCTTCATCATATCTAGAATCAAACTTTCATAATTCTTCATTATCTCTTTTGATGGAACATTTACTCCCAAACACTCTAAAGTGTTCCACATTAGTAGGTCTACCCTTTCATAATTCATAAGGAGTCTCATTGATATTAGTCCTTATTTATCCTCTATTTAGAATATAGAATATGGTGCTTACTACCTCTCTTCAATATCCATCAGATAATATATACCCATTTATCATAGTTATATCCATTTCTTGAACTATTTTATTCTTTAACTCCACTACCCCTTTCTGCTAAGGTGTCCTAACTACTGAGAAAGGTCTCTTTATTCCATGAACCTCAAAGAAGTCATCAAACTCATTAGACCAAATCTCTTTTCCTCTATAAGATATTAGGCACCATATCTTCCCATTCTTCTCATTCTTAGAAAGAGACTTGAATGCCTTGAACTTGTCAAAATCTTATTAATTTTATTTCAAGAATGCAACCCGTGTCATTCTTGTGTACTCATTTTTAAGTAACATGAAGTAGCTATCTCCTTGAATGCTTTGAATTATTTTAAGACCATAGAGATTAGTGTGTATTAACTCTAAAGGTTATGTAGTAGATTACTCCTTGGAATTGAACCTTCTTCTAGTCCACTTACCATGTTGACATAATTTGCAAATTATGTTTTTAGGTTTGGCGATCTTAGGCATATTCTTTACAGACTTCTTAGTTCTTATCTTAACTATATTTTCAAATTTTAGGTGACTAACCTTTTGTGCCATATCCAAATTTAATTCATCATTCTTATAAATCATCTCTCTTTTTTGATATTATTCAAGACATATATATTTTTCTCAATCCTCTTAGCATTGGTAATTAGCCTTCTTGATTTGGCTCTCCTTATCTCACATCCTCTATCATGAAAGATTAGTGTGTGTCTCTGATTGCACATTTAACTTACACTAACTAGGTTATGTTTCAACCCTTCCACCTATAATATATTTTGTGTCTTGGTCTTCCCATTATCCAAATTCAAGATACCCTTGCCAACTATATTGGTAGTCATATTGTCTCTAAACCTCACTATTCCTATAGCATTTTTAAAATGAGATGACCTTATTTTTTTCTCATGTCATTTCTCTTGAGTAACCACTATCTATATACCATTTCATGCCTTCATATTGAATGTGAAAGGAATTTTGAGCTAGCATATAATCCTCTTTAGTCTTTTTTTCCTCTTTATCAAATATTCCATCTTTACTCTTGAGCTCAATATGATTAGTCCTAACTTAATTTGGCTTCCATACCAATGTTTAACTCTTTTCATGCACTCTACAAACTTCATATGTCTTTTTGAATCTTTAGGGTCTTCTAAATATATTAGAATAAAATCTTTCAGTGTGCCCCATATTATGATAGATGTAGCAAACAACATTTTTGTACTTACCTTTTGATTTATTACTACTTTTCTCATGGTCCCATGATAACTTGTCCTTTACTGTATTGGGTTACCTAATTGGTATTTTCATGTTGGTAATCTTGACTTGTTCTAACTCCTCATGATCTCTCTCAAAATTTATCATATTTTTTATGAGCTACTCATGCTCAACCTTCAATGAATCTAGCTTTGTATTCAATTGGTCATACTCAACTTACTTTGATTTAAACCTTGTATTGACCCCTTCTAAATGATTTCTAAGATCCTTATTAATATTATTTTGATGCCTCAAATCATCAAAGTAAATTATGATATTAGCTTCAAGCTCTAAATTATCTTCTCCTTCTTCACTATAATAGTATACTTTTTCATCATACATGCTATCTTCATCTTTTTGATCACTAAACATCTTGTGCTTCTTAGGATCACCTTCAAGCTGTTAGACTTGCTAAAAAGGACCAAATTTTGATACCAATTATTTTAAGCACAATTATTGAGAGGGGGGTGAATTAGTCTCTTGAAAATTTCTTTCACATATACTTTAACATTACTTGAACCATCAAATCAAAATAAATATATAGTAATGCATAAAGAGTCATTCACATGAGCATAACACAAGAAAATACACATATGAGTGGGAAACCCTCAAGGGGAAGAAAACACAATGGTCCTTGAAAATTTAATAAATTATTATAAGTTAAAATATCATAATTTAGTGAAGCACCAACTTCACATGGACCACCAACCCCAACTATCTAAGCACCAACCCAACTAGTCTTTAACAAGCACCAACTTACAAGGAGGAACCAACCCTCTAGATAAATCAGCACCAAATCAACCACCTAAAAACTTTGATAAAATGTATAATAAATTTTTTCTAATAAAATAAATTATGGTCACCTTATTAATCTCTTCTCTCTTTTCTACCCCTCTCAAACTATCTTCTAGGCTTCTTTGCTCAATTAGGTCTCTTCAAGTTAGATTAGGTCATATAACATTGATCTTCATATATATTACCCATGTTATATCTTCATGATAATTTAGCTTCACCATTATAATTATCTAAAATACCTCATTTATCTCTTCAAATTTATATATCATTCACTCCCACTCACTCATTCTCTAACCAATCAATTAGGCCTATTAGGCCGTTTCTTATATAAGGCTCTTGCTCATACACCTCTTGGTTAGTCACACACATTATCACTTATATTCTACATAAAATATGCCTTAGTACATGATAAAAATATTAATAAATAATTAAATTAGATCATCCACATCTCAAATGGGTCAATTCCTTCTTTAGGCCTTAAGGAGACCAAATTCAATTAGGCCTTCATTAGTACACATTACCCTTTGATCTCCTTGGAACACTTTAAAAATTCATACACATAAATAACACTTAATATTCCACTAATATATACCCATAATAATCTCATATTATTTCCATGAAACTTTTTAGCTCTAATCCACTTTAATCACACCATTAGTACTATTTGCATGAGGCACACACACACACACACACACACACACACACACACACACACACACACACACACACACACACATGTCTATCTTGAATAATTTGAGATAAAAAAATGTTTAGACACATAAAAATGATAATAAATAATATAAACATAACCTAAAATACCTAAAAAATTTCACCAATTTTATTATACTTCATTACATAGGGAAAAATAACTCAAAAACACTCCTGCAACTTGTTCGCTTAAAACTTCCAGTTTTCCTTAAAGACCAGTCATGGTGACTCAAACCTACACACCTATATATAAATATTAAATTACTTATGATTCATTTAAATTATCCTATGAGATAATTATACCATTATTATATATAAATATAATATGGTCAAATGGTAATATTGGTCTTGAAAACCAATCTCATAACCTTATATCTCATTGTCTCATCTAAACCAAACAAGTCAACTTGTGAGAAACTTTTTCATTATAACCATTGAACTAAAAAAATTATACCAAACATTAAAATTTATTAAAATTATTGAAAAACATATCCATGTACTTTTTTTAATTACTATTTTATGATAACACATCCCATATCATCTTCTCACTTCTACCTGGGTTCCTCACTATTTGCACCATTAGGCCTATTAGTGACTAGCTGACTTGGATGATCAATTTAAAATACTTGAGGGGTAGATTATATCTATAAACCTTCATTAACATCAAAATTTAATATAAATATTCATCTTCTATCTATTTTCATACTTTGACTTGGTCAACTCTGACTACTACAACAAATCTCCAAGAAATGTGTACTTTTTTATAGGGTCTACTTACACAATTGAAAACTCAATCACATCTAGAGGTGTTTGGGATAGTTGAGTAAAACCTATAATATTTTTTATATATAATTTAGACCATTTTAAGATTTTTTGAATAATATATTTCACATCATGTCCTTATTAGGGTTTTAGAGAGGTTTAACATAGGTTTTGGTGTTAATGATTGTTCACAAAGGATTTCCCCTTAAATCCAAAACTGATGCCTGTAGTTATTATCTATTGCCCTTACCCATTTATCATTAATATCTAAAGTTCTCATGTATATCTTACACATTCCAATGAACACCTAAAATACCTTCTCAAGTTTGCATGCCTTCATTTTATGTACTCGAGAGACCTCAAAACCACTTTTCATGCCTTTTATTTCAAACCATTACCTCAAATTTTATAAAAATTATTAAAAAAATATCATACCTATTTACATTATCACATGATCTCAAACATATTTAAAACTGATCATGGCCCCTCATCAATCCATATTGTCTCTCTTTGCTCTCTAGACCTTGACTTGTAAATCACATTAGGCTTTAAAGATGACCTTCATGCCTCTTTAAATGTACTATCCACCACACTCACATAATCAAAAAAACTCATATATGCTTAAAAATTATCATAAATCCTTCATATTCCTTGACAATAGATCATAATGCCTCATTAGGCTAGATAAGGTGTAGAAGTGGTCTAGTTACAGACTTGATCTATAGGTCCTAAACACATAGGCTCATCCTAAGACTCTCATGAGTTATCTAACACCTCATATACATTCAAAATAAACCTCATATAATCACTCATGCATATTTTCATTCATCTCACCAAACCATCATGCACAAGACTAGGCATCCTATGCACATACCTTCTCAAGACACTACTAGGCTCAATAACTTGACAACTTTGACAACAAGGACCTTCCATGTTGACCTTCAAAACACTCATGTGGTCATAAGAACATATTTTACATTCTCAATAACACTACAATACTAATCACTACAACACTAATCAATATTCTCTCTCACACAACTATACTCTTTAATGACCTCATGAAGACCTTCTCAAGAGCCTTTGACATCAAGCCAAACCTTAAAATTAGGAACAATGCTCAACACAATTTTAATTTAAATGTCCTAAAAGGGATAATAATGAGCATGATGGAGAGATTGGTAAACATCATGGTGATGATAAGAAGGTCTATAAGCTTGATAAGAGTAAAAAGGATTTCAAGAAGTATGAAATAAATAAAGGGTGATACAATAATAAGATAAGTTTATATACCAAAGAATACAATAGATCCTATGATGTAAGTGACACAATTACATCTGATAGTGATGATGATAGTAATGATCATGAGATCAATGAAACCTTAATCATGGTTATAGAAATAAACAAAGATAATGAGGGGTATCTAAAATGGAAAAGTCTTATGGATGATGAATAATCAGATGAAGAAGAGGTTGAAGTGAACCTTGAGGCATAATTGGTGAGTTCTCTAGAGGAGTTAAAGTTTCAAAGAATGAAGAAACAAAAACTGAGACCATTGGTTAAGAGTTATGAGTTAAAAATCAATCTCTTTGAAGAGAGACTAAGTAAAAACACCAATGAACATGAGGAGATTATCAAATAGTTGAAAATTCAAATTGAAATTATCAATAAAAGTCTTAAGACCAAAGAGTAAGAATGCATCAACTTTGGAATATAAATGGTGTCCTTGAAGGTAGAATTAGATCAAACAATAGTCAAGTTGAAGACACATTAGAAATTTGAAAGGAATACTAGAGTCCTTGGTAGTATTTTGAATATTCAAATGTCTCCACATGATAAGATAGGTCTTGGTTTCAAATAAGACCAAAAGAAAAAAAAGGATAGTCAGACCTCAAAGACCTATGCATAAACTCTCAAATATGAGACTCAAATTGATCATCAACAAGTCAAGAAGATTATGACTCCTTCAAGATACAAAAAAAGTAGAGGTGATTCATTAAACATATAGTAAACAATGTATATGAATTCATTCAATGGTTACTGCTTCTCATGAAATCAATATGGAGATAGGGATATGTATTGTAGACATCATACTAGAATCATTTCCTCATGGAAGAATAGGATGAACACTCATCTATAATAGAAGTAGGATTTTATGTTATAAGTGTGATCAAAGAGGATATATTGGAAGGTATTACAAGATGATTTATATGAGGAAGATCAATATGGACAAAATTTTATATGGTCATGCCATTGAGAAGTGGATCAAGAAGTTATACCCAATGGATAAGGTGAAAGAGGAGTAGAAAACTAAAGGAGAAGAATCTATGTTATCTCAGATTGCCTTTCACATTCAAAATGAAGGCATGAAATGGTATATAGATAGTGGTTTCTCAAGCCACATAATATGGAATATTATCAAATTCATCTCATTGAAGAAGAATGTTATAGGAACAGTGAGATTTGGTGATAACACAATTGCCAATATATTTGACAAAGATATCTTGAGTTTGGACAATGGAAATACCAAGACAAAGAATGTGTTGTATGTGGAAGGTTTTAAACATAACCAAATTAGTGTAATCTAAATATTCAACCAATGACACATATTAACCTTTCATGATAGAGGGTGTGATATAAGGAGAGCCAAATTAAGAAGGCTAATTACCATTGCTAAGAGAAATGAGAATAATCTATATGTCTTGAATGAGATCAAGAAGGAGATATTCTTTATGAGAAATATGGTTTAATGTTGGCTATGGCATATAAGGTTGGGCCACCTAAAATTTGATAATCTGGTCAAGGATAATCACTAATAAGTTTGCAAAGAACATGCCTAAGAACACCAAACTAACAAACACACTTTGCAAGACATGTCAACATGGTAAGTAGACTAGAAGAAGTTTCAAGTCAAAGGAGTACTCTAATACAAGACCTTTAAATCTAATTCACACTAATATTTATGGACCTACAAGAATTCAAATCATTCAAGGGGATAACTACTGCATGTTACTAATAAATGACTACACAAGAATGACTTGGGTAGCATTCTTGAATAAAAAGTCATTAGCTCTTGATAAGTTTAAGTCATTAAAGTTTCTTATTTAGAATGATAAGAATAGAAAGATAAAATACTTGAGATCTGATAGAGGAGGAGATTTTTGGTCTAACAAGTCTGATGACTTATATGAGGTCCATAGGATAAGGAGATAGCTCTTAGTAGCTAAATCACCTCAACAAAATGGGGTAGTGGAAATAAATAATAGGACAATTCAAGATATGTCAATAACTATGCTAAATGAGTTAAGGTTATCTAATAGATACTAAAGAGAGGAAGTGAGCACTATAATATACATTCTAAATAGAGGAGAAATAAGGACTAATGGTAACAAGACCCCTTATGAACTGTGGAAAGGTAGACCTACTAATGTTGGACACTTTAGGGTGTTTGGAAGCCAATGCTTCATCAAAAGAAATGAGTAAGACTTGTAGAGAGGATTACATAACACGATTAGTCAAATATTAGTCTAATAAACCAAAGGAATAATACATAAGAATAAACCAAATTAAGCCTATCTATTCATGTGGGAATTACTAATGATAAAGAAAGACAAATGAAAGAAAGTAAAAAATCTATACCTTCCCAAGTGAATCCATTCTCCAAAAGCAACTCAAAAGCTTGTTTTCCTGTGATCAAGCATCCTTTTATTTATCAACAATGGTGGCAAACTTCTCTAATGTCTCAAGAACACTCCACAAAACCTAGGCTTATGATTTGGAATCACTAAACTAGCCTATCAATGAAGCTTACAAACAAAATCAATGATCAAATGCAAGGGATTGTGGAAACAATTTAACATTATAATTTTACAATATTCAAGCTTAAAAATTATGTCCATGGCTTCTCTATTTATAAATTTTCAAGAATGACTAGAATCAGCATGAATCATCCATCTTGAGATGAAGATTTGTGGTTGAGGATTAATTCAATATTTAGAATTAAATCCATAATTATCCTCATCATGAATTTGGAAAAAAGGGCATTTAAGAGGTATGGGAGAACCATAATCTTGATATTTGTTGCATTTATGGCCTAGGGATGTCTTCCCAAAAAATGATGTCACCTAATGATGTAGTTAATAGAAATCAATTTTTAAAAATAAATATTCAACAACTCTCATGGAAAATCCACTTAAGATCTTGATTTGGATTAATTAACCTTAAACAATGCTAATCAACATTTGTGCAATTATTTAGAAATTAGCCCTCAATTAATTAAAATGGTCAAAAAATCATATTATCGAGTTGTAATTTGACTCGAGAAGAATAGGAAGGTGACATTAGATGTGGTGGAACCATATTCCCATTTAGGATGTTTCCAACACAAAATAACAAAGGTATATGATGTGTACCAATGAATTAGAAGAAAAGAGTGATCCAGAGCATAAAAAGGCAAAATCATCATTTTGACTCAAAATGAATTAATCAAAGTTAGCTGGCCCATAAATTTCATTTCCCCGCTTAGGGATACTTTGACCTAAATTGGCACTTATAAATAAAAAGTTTGAACTATTTAGCTCATTTTATAGATTTTGACCTAAAATGTGTAGTTGAGTGCAATTCGAGTAAGATTGATGATTTCAACACAAATGGTCTTAGGAATTGGATGTTTACATTTTCCCCCTATTTGAGAAGGTGTAGTGAGACATTCAAACAAAGCAAAATATTTTCAAATAAAAGAGTTATCAAGAATAAATTAGAACAAACCTATGATGCCCCCTTGAGAGTACATATTAGGATGGAAGAAAAGGATGGACTCTTAAAAAGAGAGAGAAAGTGAGAGATTAACCCATGGAATAGATCACATCTAGATGAGCTAATGCTTGCACATGTGATTACCATCAATGATCAAAATATAATTAGGGGTATAATAGGCCCTAGAGATAGGGGGAATGAAAAATATATAATCAACAAATGTAAGGGACACACTTTAAACGTACCCAATCTGAGAGTACAAGTTGCATGCTTATGACATTGATCAATCCTAAGACAAGTTGTACACTAAATATTTCCATCATAGGCATTAGTGTGAAGAGCTTAGAATTAGAGGAAAAGAGAGAATTTTCTAATTTAGGAAGGGAAGCACCACTAGAATGGGGTATCCAAAGAGAATATAATAATAAGTACTCTAGTAGAGTAAATATGATCATGATAAAATAGTTTGCCCAAGTAGGACTAATTTTGATCATCGATAAAGAATAAATAATGGTTTTCCCCTATATATCTGATTTGATTTGTATGTGGTTCAAATTTTGGTCCCCACCATGATAAATTGGCAAGAAAAATATCTCAAAGATATAACCCAAAAGATAGGTTAAAGCGAGCGGGTGCAAATGTACATGCGATGGTGTAATGGCTTAGAAAGCCATAAAAACCAAGAATATGAGAATGCACAAAGTGATGAAAAATAATAAAAGAAAAGAAGAATGAAAGATAGCTAATCTATCCTCAATATAAATTAATCATTGCTTACATAGTTCCATGGATTCATGTTCCAACATGAACTTTAGGCCAATGTAGTTCACATTTTTCTGGGAGATAATGGAATAAAGAATGATGAAAATTGGCCAATAATTGATTAGACTCAAAATGTATGAAAAGAGATGCATGTCTAAGCATATATTCAAGTGCTAAAATTCATAATACCTAGATGCCTATTTCCATAGCATGATCTTAGATTATGAAAAGTGTTCTTAAGAACTTGTTCATCAGAGTTGATGTTGACATTAAGACTTTGAGACCTAATCACAAAGTGCTTGCTATAGCAAAATAAATTAGGAATCATAAGTATGAATGACTTAGAATGACATAATATTCCAATTGCACTGAGCCAATTCAAATGTGAATACCTATAACTAAGGATAATGGTAAAACAATGACCAGAACTAGAGTTACATCTATTTACATTTAAACCAAAAAACAAATACAAATAAAAATAAACGTAAATGAACATAATGTAAAATCAAGATATGAAAAATTAGGATTCAATTAGGAACAATAATGTATAAAATAAAGGAAATAATAACTTGATAACATAAGATCAAGATATGAATAATCGAGATTTATGTGGACCATCAAGATGTACTTGGAATATAAAACAAAGAAGCAAGACCAAATAGGAAAATAGAAGACTAGATAACAAACATCAATCAAATAAACACATAATTTTTTTTGAGTTTTTTGAATGTTTTACGAAATTTTTTGGAATTTTCTAAGTATCTCAACTTGATTGAGGATTAAGAGATACATAATGGTTCAGCTCATGAAATGGTGAAAGCATGACAACTTAAAATGCTCATAATATAGTGAGAGTGTATGATAAGAGGGACTGAGTTGACCTCAACATGAATCAAGAACAACCTATATAGCCCCAAAATAATACCAGGACATATTAATCCTACCCACATAAAAGGTGATGAAAAACTAACTAGGTCGTAACAAATTCATAAAAAAAGGTGAACAATAAGACTAATGATAATAGTAATGACCAGGTGAAGTGGCAGTGCATGATAAAAAAGGTGTTGTACCTAATTTTCCCATAGGTGGTTATAATTAGGAAACAACATCATAATATCAATTTCCCAAATGTAGTTATAATCAGAGGTACGTAAATAATACCAATTTGCCTATAGGTGATTATAATAAGTGATACCAAATAAGATAATTAATGAAAGATAACTTGCCAGATCAAATGTCATACTGCTTCTATAGACTATCATTAAACACAAAATTCTTAAACTATTGAAACTAGATCAGAATCCCCCCACAAAAAGTGTAGGATGAACCAAAAGAACCAATATCAAAAATAGGATTGGTAAGATGACTAAAATCAAGCCTTGGTCAATAGTAAAAAAATGGTATAATGAAATGATCAGAAACAAATTGGTTACAGTGGCAACAAAGTTTCCCCCAAGCAATGATTGGCTTAAATTTCTCATAAAATAGTGAGAGCATAGGTTTAGGTTAAATTTCTCACAAAATGGCAAGAGTGTAAAGAAGGTGACCGAGCTAACCTCAATAGAAATTGAGTGTTGCCTACATAGTCTTGAAGGACCTCAAGTCAGTATATTTCAAATGGTATTGTTCATGGATTACAATGGTATAATAATGCCTAAAAAGGGTCTATAGGTTTCCCCTAAGAGATGAGGCATGGTAATGGAAAATGGTAATTGGAAAAGTGAAAAATGGTTCTATTTCTCTTATCTACAGGGAGATGCATGTCCTAGTCAATATGTGAAACAACAAAAATGATCACTTTATTAAAAAAATTACCCAACTCCCTTTTAGAAAAGTTGCTCTATTAAGAACTTATTACTGATTTGGATCTCAATAATGTGTTTATAATCTTTGTTGGCAATTGATTATGCTTCCTCCAAATGTTGAGACAAGATAAATTCGTAGCCTCTATAAAGGAAAGTATTGCCAATGATAAATGATATAATTTGGTAATAAATGGGTGGGTGATAATGAAATGTGTAATAAATGGGAAACAAATGAAGATCAAGACTTTTAGTCACACATAATAAATTTGATATCATATTTGACATAATTTTGGTTATGGTAGGGCCAAAGATCTCTGAATATGCTCTCGATAGGACCACTAGATTGTTTTATTTCTTGATCTTGAGAGTAGCTACCATTTGATTATGTTATAAGTTGGAAGCTATTTGATTTGATCTTAAATAATATCTTTAGTAAATAGTGAAGAACTTTTATGCTTATTTATTGGTGCCTCAAGGATTTTTTCACCAATGAATTTGTTTTGATCATCCCATAGCATCTCTGAGAAGGTTTCATAAAGAGATGTTAACTTTTGACTTTGATTGTCTTCTAGCACCTTTAAAAAGGTTTCACTAAGAGATGATAAGTTTGATCCTTGCTTATCCCCTAGTGCCTCCAAAAAGGTTTCACAAGGAAATTATTCTTCTTCTGAATGAATTTGTTCTTGACCCCACTGATATTCTACAAATGGTATATCACCATGGATGCAATTTAACAAAGTGTGATTATATCAGTCCCAATCAACTTGTGGGAGGTGTAATGTCAATATAATGGCTATGTTAGGTAGTAATAATGGGATGGTGAAAGGCATCACAATCCTCATATAATATATTAGGAGAACTTGTGTCGATGTTGAAGTAATCATCCTCAAAAATTGTAGAAGGATCACAAATATATTCAAATTGATATGCAAGGAAATTAAAACCAATGTTGTAACAACCAATACTATAATTTGTTTCTGAATTTGATTCCAAAGTAAGGGACTCTGAAACCAATGTCATAACTAATTTTAATTCTATTTATGATGCTAAATCCAATGTTAGTTTAAAAATGGAACCTAACTCTAATATTGATTCTTCATCTGATATGGTTGTTTTCATAATGTTCTATTAAATGTTAAATTTTTGACAAGTAATGGCCTGTGATGGCATAATGGGCTCAATAAAAACTAATTCATCTTAGAAGGGTTTAATATAGACTGACTCATCTAAGCAAATCCCCTCAAAGAGAGGGAACCACTCAAGGGATGTCTTGACAAAATCATGTTTGTCAAAGTGAGACTCCTTAATGAGTGGGAGAAGATCAAGAGACAACTCTGCAAAAATTGGCTTATCAAAGAGATAAGTCTCTTTAAAAATAGGTAAAATATGAATCGACAATGTATCATAGGTTGACTTGTCACAAATGGATGTTTCAACAATAATATTTTAGTTTTGGTTCACAATTGGTTGCAAAAAATAAATTTTGAACACATTTTGATCCTCATAAGATGGCTTTAGAAGAGGTAATGGTTCTTGTTTTGGATCAAAGATCGGCATAGAATTTCTAAAGTGGGGAACATTTGTTCTAGTGGGATCAATGGTTTATGGTTCAATACTAGACTCTCTAAAAATTAGACTATTGAAGAAGGGATAAAACACAACTAGTTCATCAAATGGAGGTTCTTTAATAACAGATTCATCAAAAACTGGTGATGGGCCAAGAATGGTAATGACTAGATGCTTCTTAGTTTGATTATTTGTACAAACTAAAGGAGGAGGTCCTAAAATGGTGATGATTGGATTTTTCTTAATTTGGTTGCTTGTGCAAACCAAAGGAGGAGGTCCTAAACTAGTAATGACTGGATGCTTTTTAGTTTGGTTGATTGTGCAAACCAAAGGAGGAGGTCCCAAAATAGTAATTACTAGATGATTCTTAGTTTGGTTGCTTGTGTAAACCAAAGGAAGAGGTCCTAAAATGGTAATGACTAGATACTTCTTAGTTTGGTTGCTCATGTAAACCAAAGGAGGAGGTCCTAAAATAGTAATGACTAGATGCTTCTTAGTTTGGTTGCTCATACAAACCAAAGGAGGAGGTCCTAATATGATGATCCTAGCACGTTATGAAGCTTGATTACTCACACAAGCCAAAGCATCCAAGTCTTCTTGATAAACCCATTTATTCCAGTCATGAGTTGGATCTTGATTGTGTTCCCATGACTGATTTTTGTTAGGTGGATTAAAATATATCTCACAAACCATATTATCACCATAGGGGTCTTGACTAAAGTCATAAAATTCATTTTGTGTGTCCATTCTATCATAAGTTGGATTATCCATGACTCCACCATAAGTGTAACTAGCCATATCCACATTTAATTAAGAAAGCTCTAAAAATAAAAAGACTAAGAATTCTACAAATTTTAAAAAGTGATGTTTAAAAGATAAAAGGTTCAAACTTGGTCAAAAGGGTGAAGCTACTTCTCAAAAGTAGTTTGTGCCAAGATTTGGCATAAAACAACCTAACATCAAATGTGTAACGTCAAAGGTTTTTGAATAAAGGTTGTGTTCTCCCAAACAAAGGCACAAAAAATGATGAGGATAGGTACTCAAACAAATAAACAAATAATAGTGTTCAAATGGGTAATCATTTAACTAAAGTTATGTAACCCAAAAGAAAAATATCTATGTACCAACCCCATGAATTGAGGTCTAAACATAAATCAATCAATTTTTAGATCTAAACTTGACAAGGCTAATTAAAAATGCAATTTTGAAGACTAGGATTGGACCAAACAAGCTAGACAAGAGTGGATAGCATAACGATGCATAAACAACATCCAAATGGTATACATGACATGGTTCGAAACAAATGGTTTTTGATACAATGGTAAACAAGTTCTTGAAATAAATTGTGTAGCCTAATGGCATAAGCATGCTTGAAAGATGTGGTCAATTGTTATGTTTCAAAGACTCAAAGGCAAAAATGGTTTAACATGATTTGGGAGACATAAAACTACCCTTCTCAACTCAAATACATGATTTTGACATGGTTATAAACAATCAATCAATTTTGAGTCTCAAAACATACTAATAAAAAATGACCAAAATACACTAAGTATAATCATCCAAAACCTATCAAGGGTATAGTAAAATGTGGTTGACTAAAACTAATTGTTTTTTGATCATTCTAAGGGAATCAATTACACAATGAATTTCACGTCATGATATAAAAAAAATCATAGATTTTGGGTTTGTAGCACTTAATTATTGTGAAAAGGTCTAGTCCTTTTTAAAACCACTACATTTTGTTGTTCACTCAGTGTAGTGTAATGTCCAATTGTGCACATTACGTCCCATGTGCACTCTAACATTAGAAGGTGGTTTAACCACTCATACCTTCCAATCTTAGTGATAGTAAGTGAAGTCAATGTCAGGAGATGAAACCCTAGGTCAAATCTTCCCTAAATAACTTGTGGGAGGTAACAACGTCCCCCTCACAAGCCAAAATGCAATGAAATGAAAATATAAAAATAAAGACTTTAGGGTTATTTTCAAGGTCACCCAAACTATGATGAATTTTTGGGGAGTGCTTTAGATGACAATTTTTCTAATCCTTGGACTAGGATTTTTGTAATAAGGATGGCACTTTTGATTCCAAGGGTTCCCTAAAGGGAAACAATAGAAGATCATACATGTGCAAACCTTCTTTTTTCCAAACAAGTTCTAATTTAAATAACTAATTAAATACAAAAATCTTGGAAAGGTGAGTTCATTATGTTGTGTTCTTTTGACCCCTTGGTCTTAAGTTGTAACTTTGAAAGCTTAACTTATCAAAACATGCACTTAAGCACCTAAATTTTTCATTAAGCCTAAAAATAAAGTTCCTAATTAATTTTAAAACACTCAAATGAAGTGTGAAAGGCACTAATTTAGTTTTCTTAGATGACTTTCCATGTAGATCCTACAATAAAAATGTTAACAAGGTGTTTATCTTTAAATCACTTTTGAGGATGAAACAAGAACTTTTGAAAAATGAGATCTCAGGTTGATAGTCGAGTTGGGTTGATAGGTGAGTTGGGTTGGATAGGTGATTTGGGTTGACAGGTGAGTCAGGTTGATAAGCAAGTTGGGTTGGACATGTGAGTTGGGTTGGTAAGTGAGTCAGGTTGGACAGGTGAGTTCGATTGGATAGAGGCGAGTCAAGGTGAACCAAAGCTAAGTTGGGATGAACCAAAGATAAGTTGGGCCAAACTAGAGCTGAGTCAGATCAAACTAGAGCTAATTTAGGATGATCTAGAGCTAAGTCAGGTTAAACTAGAGCTAAGTTGGGGTGAGCTAGAGCTAAGTCAAGCTAAACTAGAGTCAAGTTAGGATGCTTTGGAGCTAAGTCAGGATGATCCAGAGCTAAGATAGGTTGAACCAAAGATAAATTGGGATGAACCAAAGATGATTTGAGCTAAACCAGAGCTGAGTTATGATGATCCAGAGCTAAGTTGGGATGAACCACAGTTGAGTTGGGTCATCTTGAGAATAAAATCATGATTTATAAAAATGGACTTTTTTCCTCAAATTTTTGCTTTCTTTGCTTCCATACTCTAAGATCCTACATGACAATAGTTAGTAGGTTACTTGTAGAGGCTTTGTGAGAAAATTTATGGGTTACGGTCCCACCAATCATGCCAAAATGTAGAGAAGATTACATAACATGATTAGTCAAACATTTGTCTAATAAACCAAAGGAAGAATGCATAAGAACAAATTGAATTAACCTATCTATTCATATAGGAATTACTAATGATAATAAAATAAAGTAAGAAATCTATACCTTTCCAAGGGAATTAATAATGATAATATAGGACTATGTAGATTAAAAAAGGTTATTTATGGTCTATATCAATCTCCTAAATCTTGGTACACCAAATTGGATAAGTATCCATTAGACCAAGGATTCAAAATAGGAGTTACAAAGATTAATCTATACATAAATATAGAAGATGACCATCAGTTGATAATAGTTGTCTATGTGGATGACATCATATTTGGTGGAAACAATGAGAATATTACTAAGGTCTTTATAGAGGTGATGAACAAGGATTTTGAGATGTCCATGCTAGGATAACTATCATTTTTTCTTGGGATATAAATCAATCAATCAATCAAAAAGAGGTATATTCATATCATGAGCTAAGTACATAAGAGTGATGTTGAATAAGTTTGAGTGGAAGAGTGTAAGGTTTTTATCACAACTATGATCACAAGGTATAAGTTAAGCAAGGAAGATGAGTCTCCAAAGGTCAATCAAGCTTAATATAGGTCAATGATTGGAATCTTGCTATACACCACTACCTTTAGACCTGACATCATAAAATCAGTAGGCCCTGTGGGAAGATTTCACGTATACCCAAAGTAAAATCATTTGTAAGTAGTCAAAATTATACTTATGTAACTCAAGGGAACCATTGCGTTTGGGTTATGGTATCCAAGGAGCAATGAGTTTAACTTGACATCTTATAAAAATGCAAATTGGGTAGGGAATCTAGATGATAGGAAGAGCACTAATAGAGGAGCATTCTTCTTAGGAGAATGCCTAGTATCATGGATAATCAAGAACCAACCATCATTAGCACTATCTACTTGAGAGTTTGAGTACATTGCATCAAATTCATGTTGCACTCAAGTCTTATGGATGAGACAAAACTGTTGGGTGAATATTTTTTCGTCAACCAACTGATGACAAAATGGGTATATCAGCCATAGCATAGGGAGATTTACACCACGAGGAGTGTGGGTTTACCAGATCTAGACAAGGTAAATCTCTCCTCTCATCAAGGGGAGGTTCCCTATTAAATATTTATATGCGGGCTAGATGTATATAATTAAGTAGAAAATAAAACATGGGGTGGTATCACAACATCTACTTCTCTTTTTTCAGAAGTAATGTATAAAGAACAAAAGGGGGAAATCCTAGTCCACAACCAACAACATTCCTCTTCTTTCAGGAATGGTATCAAATGTGGAGCAGAAAATCACTTGAAGTGACAAATTTCTCAAGAACACTCACGTAAGAACAAAGTCTTTCGTAGTATCCTTCACCGATTCGAAACAAGTACAATTGTAGAGTGAAGTGAAGCACAAAGTCTTCACCTGAAACTACAAAAGATAACTGAATCTCAAAGATAAAAGCAGCACAAAGTCTATCTTCTACCTTCCAGAAATGCCCTCAGATAATACTAACACACTCACTTTGCTTATTAAATTAGATAAATAAGATATTACTAGGAAAAAGGACATAAGAACTATTTCCTAAATAACACGAACAATCTCAACACAAAGTCTGAAATAACCTGCTTCTCATTCATTCAACAAAATATGATTTACAAATTTGAGCACAAAGTCTCAAAAGTTGCTTCAATTTTAGCAGAGTGTTTGCTATTAAATTTTCCAAGATTCTTTACAAAACGAGGTATCCACTATATATAGGGAGAAAATCCTCAAAAAGAGAATAATAAAATATACAAAATATCTTGGTCAAAGATGACTCATCTTTGACTTTTAGATATTTTTCTGAAATGTTTACATGTAATTACATATTACAAAATTGCATGCACTTTTCTTAGGACAAAAGTGCATAAGGAGAGAAGAAGAAAGAAGGAGAAAGAGCCTCGATTCTTGCCACCAGACTTCTTCAGATGAGCATCGACTTCTTCAGAGAAACTTCAGTGACCTAAAAGAACTTATGTTGAAAGGACACCGATGAAGAGGGATCCTTTAGAGAAACTGTAGCATGAATCATGATTGTGCAATCAGGAGAAGAAAGTAGTGATCTGAGAGAACTGCACATTTACTGGTCATGATCAGGGAAATGCACTTGAAAGGGATGAGACGTGAGTAGGTCCAAAAGCAAAAAAAAAAGGGGAGCGGGCATGGAAAATGAAAATTTTCCAAAGATAGCAAAAATGAGGGAAAAAATATGCAGTGGTGGAAAAATTTGCCACCTTTGTAGGAAAATATGTAGTGGTGGAAAAATTTGCCACCTTTGCAGGAAAATATGCAGTGGTGGGAAAATTTCCCACCTTTGCAGGAAAATATGCAGTGGTGGAAAAATTTGCCACCTTTGCAAGAAAATATGTAGTGGTGGCAAAATTTGCCACCTTTGTAGGAAAATATGCAGTGGTGGAAAAATTTGCCACCTTTGCAGGAAAATATGCAGTGGTGGCAAAATTTGCCACCTTTGTAGGAAAATATGCAGTGGTGGCAAAATTTGCCACCTTTGTAGGAAAATATGCAGTGGTGGCAAAATTTGCCACCTTTGCATATTTGTTAAAATATGCTAACTCATTAAAATTAATCAAAAAATTGGGCATTGAGATCACATTAAAAACATAATGAATTTCACATTTGCTGAGAAATATAACTAGGAAAGGTCACAAACTTTTCAAAGATATCAGTTGACAAAACCTGAGATCAAGAGAAACTTGCTTCGAAAGATGAACCTAGAGAGAAAACATGAAATGGACAAGTTTCGTAGGGGTTGTTCCAAAAATGAGCGCAGTGAATTTTGGGAACAACAAAACCCTAAAGGACTAAAAAGTAGAGTATGATAGTCCTATCCCTATCTATTTTGACAATACAAGTGTTATAAGCATCTCAAAAAATCTTGTCATGTACTCAAGGACTAATCACATTCCCATCATGTATCATTTATTGAGAGAATAGGTAAGTGAAAAAAGTGTTAGACTTGAATATGTTTATATAAAGGATTAAATTATATACATTTTTACCAAGCCATTTCCAAAGGCAAATTTTAATCATCTTAGACAATAATTGGGTGTAATTCTTACCCATATTAGTCATTAAGGAAGCCAAATGCTTATGGGGAGATAATCAAGTGGTTTATTAGATCCAAGAGTAGGTGAGTAGTGTTGAGAAGGTATGCATGGTGATAGGGGGAGCATGTTTGTATGTTATTTCATAAAATCATAATCATATGTGTTGAGTGTTTTGGTTGCAATAGGTATGATCCAATAAGTTGCAGACATCTCTTTGTCATTTATGTCAAAGTGGGAGAAATTTTGGAATGAAGGAGTTATAGCCTATTGAGAGAAGTTTCTGAGAGTGGTTGCCATGAATGAAAAATGGGGAGATTTTTTAGCATTGTCATTGATGTTAAAGGTGCATCTTAAGAAGGTTGATGTTAAAGGTGACTAAACCTAGTTGGCAGTATGTGATGTGATAATGTGCATTGAGAGAGAATTATCATTGAGGTCATTGAAAGAGTGTTGTCATGAGAGAAAGAGAGAGAGTGAATTTGAGGGAAACTAATGCCTTATGGTTTCATGAAGGTACAGGTCATTGATTTAAAAGTTTCATAAGAAACCTAGTCATGACATGAAGAGGTATGTGCATGAAAATGAATGAACATAGGCATGTGAAAGTTGTATGGAAGTATTTGAGCATGTATGTGAGGTATTGAGGCTTATATTGGTTAAGGAAATCAAATATATGAAATAATAATATATTTAATTAATTTTCATGATGGTTTATGGATAAGTTACATAATTAAAATATGCTAAATTGGTCATCCAAGTTAGCTAGTCACAGACAGACCTAATAGTGCAGATAGTGTAAAACCCAAGCACAGATGAGAAGATGGATTTAAGGGTCTGAGAATGTTAGATTGATGCAAAAAAGTGAATGAATATTTTATTTATGAATTTTAATTCATGTTAATTCTTGAAATAATTTTTGAAGGTTAGTGAATGTGGTGAAAAAGTTGCTTATAAAATGAACTATCTGGTTCAAATAAGACAATGTGATATAAGGTCAAGAAATTGGTCTGCAAGACCAATATTTGTCATTATACCACAAGATATTTATATCTAATGATGTTTTTTAGATATAATATGACAATTTAAATTCATCATAAGTCATGATAAGTGTTTACATAGGTGTTGGACATCTAAGTCATCATGGCTGGTCTTAGATGTAAACTGGTAGTTCTGAGTGAGTAAGTTGTAGAGATGTTCTTAAGCCTTTATATCCTATGTGAAAGTGTTCCAATAATTTTATGATGACATTGAGGTCATGGATAAATTATCTACATGTTTCATTTGTTAGATTTGAGTAGCTTAAGGGTGTTTAAGCTTCACTTTCACAAGATAGACTTTTGAAGCACATAGGCCTAAAAGGGTAGTTTGACTTAAAGGTGATTTCATGGTATTTTTCCAAATAAGAACCATGAGAGAATATCAAAATATAATTTAAAAAATTATCCAATCACATATAAGGATTATATGATGAATTCTTTAGGAGTTATTTTGTCAGCAGACTGAAGGATGTAATCTGATATAAGGTCAAAATGTTCCATCTCAACATGATGATATAAGCCTTAAGGTTGGATAAGTTAGTAGAGTACAAGATTGAAACTCAATATTGATTCAAATCCAATTTTTTTCCATTCAAAAATATAGCTCCATAACTATCTCAAACAATGCAATCCCCTAAAAACAATCCTATCAAGATTTTGATTGAAGTAAAGATGTGAGCCCATAAAAAAAGGACTATATTATAATTGTGATGAAAAATTCACTCAGGGACATTGATGAGTTGATCAAAATATCGACCTATTAGATGTGGACTCTCTAAACAAAATTAAAGTTTGGAAAGATGTTCAGGATATAACAGATGATTTGAAAGAAGCTCAATTGATTGTGGAACCTTCTTCTCAAGAAGACAAATCAAAGATATCTATTCATGCCATAGCAAGAGTTACCACCCCACAAACCATATGAGTTAGGTGTTATTTAAACAATTTCCCTCTCATAATACTCATTGATTCTATTAGTACTCATAACTTCATTGACCTTCAAATTCCCAACTAGACTGCTTGTTTTGTCTATCTTTGATACAACTTTGAAGTCATGATTGTCAATGGGGGCACATTACCTTGCAAAGGGAAGTGTCATAATTTGTGTATCTTTATTAAAGATTATAAATTATTCTCCAACATGTTTTCCTTTCCCTTAAGTAGATGTGATGTTGTTTTGGGAGCCCAATGGTTATGCACACTTGGACCCATCTTATGGGATTTTGTTGAACTTTGGATGTAATTTTTAGAGAATGGGAAAAAACACACATTGAAAGGCTTAAAACTAGGGTCTCTCAGCATCATAAGTTCACATCACATTGAAACTCTTCTTAAAAATAATTCACATGGTGTCATTTACCAACTCCATTCCATTCAAATGCAACCATCAATAGTCTCCACTACTCCTTCTGATCTATAAACCATTCTATATAGGTATGCATGTATCTTTATAAAACTAGTGGGATTGCCACCTTCATGGCCAGAGGACCACTATAATCAAATCCTTCTTAGAAGTGTTCCTCCCAACATCAGGCCCTACTATTACCCATTTCATTAAAATATTGATATTGAGATGCTCATTCAATACTTATTGAAGTAAGGCATTATTCACCCCAGTACCAGCCCATATTCTTCCCTAGTTCTCCTTGTTCATAAAAAATATGGGATATGACACCTTTACATTGACTTCCATGCACTTAATCATATCACAATCAAGGATAACTTCCTAATACCTATTATTAATGAGCTTCATGGTTCTTATTTTTTCTCCAAGTTGGATCTCTACTCTAGATATCACTAGATCTAGCTTCATGAGGATTATATCCCTAAGATAGTTTTTTGCATGCATGATGGCCACTATGAGTTTTTAATCATGCCCTTTGGCCTCACTAACACTCCTTCAACATTCCAAGAATTTATGAATAAAATATCTAGCCCTACCTGTATAAATTCATTATGTTCTTCTTTGATGGTATCCTCATCTATAGTAAAACATGATTTGACCATCTTCAACATCTAGAGATCGCACTACAACATTTATCTAACCATTATCCTTGTGAAAAATAATCCAAATGTTATTTTGGCTAGGATGAATTGGATAATCTCAAGCATGTTATTTCAGCCTAAGGGGTTTGGATGGATCCTAAAAAAATAGCTACCATGACAAATTGACCTCATCCTCAAACACTCAAGAGCATCCATGTTTTTTTGAGGCTGACTAGATACTCTCATAATTTTTTCAAGGATTATGGGAATATTGTAGATCCACTAAAAGTTATGTTGAAAAAGGATACTTTTACATGGACATAAGCTACTAAGTGTGCATTTGAACAATTGAAAAAAACTATGTGTACTACACTTATTATAGTTATGCCATATTTTGCTAATACCTTCACTATCAAGAGCAATGTTTGTGGCAATGGACTTGGTGTTATTCTTCTCTAATAAGGACACCCCATTGTATTCACTAGAAAATCCCTTTTTGGTAAGAATTTATTACTCTCTAATTATAATAAGGAAATGATGGAAATTTTGTATGTAGTATAGAAGTGGTAGCCATACCTATTGAGGAATCATTTTTACATAAAAAATGATCACCATAGTCTAAAATATTTCTTGGAATAATGGGTCTCCACCCCATCACAATAGAATTGGGTTAGAAAAATCATGGGTTATGACTATGAGATCACTTAAAAGAAGTGTAAGGACAATATTTTGGTTGATACTCTATCTCACACATTTATAGACCAAGCTTCCCTTTCATCTATTTCCATGCCTAGTCCAAATTAGTTGGATACTATTTAGTAGGGGTATGTCAATTACTCTTCATTGTCTCAAATAATTAAATAGTTAGCCACTAACCCCTCTATTATACCAAATTATTCTTAGGATGGTGCTTCTCTATGATACAAGTGTCATTTGGTGCTTCCCTAAAGCACATATCTTTAGAAGGCTATATTTTATTAACTCTATGCTTATCTATCTATAGGGCACTCACGGTTTCTCAAAAATTATGAGTAGGCATGATGTAACTTCTTTTGGGAGGGAATGAAAAAATTAATTTAATATATGGTGGTTGAATGTGATCCCTGCCAATGTAACTAGGGTGAAAAAATACTCATCCCTGGGTTAATCAAACCCTTGTCCATCCCTACTAGGATTTGGATCGATATTTTTATGGATTTCATTGAGGGGATCCTTAAATTTAGAAGGAAAATAGTGATCTTGGTTGTGGTTGATTGCCTCTCTAAATATAGTCATTTTTTTCCCATAGCCATCCCTATACCCCCTCTATAGTCACACAAATTTTTTTGGACCAAATTTTCTATCTTTATGGCATTATTTTTTCTACTGTCTCAGATCATGATGTAACCTTCAACAACCATTTTGGATAGAAGTATTTCATCACATCGACACTCAACTCAAGATGAGTTTTGGGTATCATCCTCAAATGGATGGGAAAACTAAAATTGTCAATAAATGCTTAGAAACTTTCCTTCATTACTCCACCTTAGAACAATAACAGTAGTAGGCAAAGTAGCTCCCTCTCACTAAATAGTGGTACAATACCTCCTACCACACTTCAATGAAAATGACTCCATATGAAGTAGTCTATGGTCAAGTACCACCAATGATCCTTTTATACACCACTGGTATTTCATCAATTCAAAGTAGTCAACATGATTCTTCAAATCCAGGATTAGATCCTCAACTCCCTGTGGGACAATCTTCATATGGTATAAAATTGAATGAAACAATAGGCTGATCAACACCATTCTGAGCACACTTTTCAAGTAGGTGATATGGTTTTTCTTTGCCTATATCCAAACAAGTAATCCTCCCTAAAACTCAAAGGGCATCATACGATAAATCCCAAGTTCTATGGAGCCTATAAGGTTTTCCAAAAGATTAAGTTAGTTGCTTATAAGTTGGAACTCCCACCTTCTTCTTGAGTTCACCCAGTATTTCATGTCTCTTATCTAAAGAAAGTTCTTGGTGTAAACATCAGAGTGCAGACTATTTTACTAGAACTTGATAATGAAGGATCCATCCTTCTTGAGCTAAAAGTAATCTTGGATAGGAGCACATACCAACTTCACTCCTAGTCCATCATAAAGGTTTTAATTTAGTGGCATGGAATACAACTAGAGGATAAAACATGGGAACCAGTATTTCAGATTCATCACCAATTCCCACATCTAAATATTTGAGGACAAAACATTTTATAAGAGGGAAGGGATATTAAGAACCTGTGCTACCCCTTCTGTTTATTTTGTTAGTGAAATATTTGTTATAGATGCATAAGCATTGTAAGTCATCCCATAAGCATTTTGTTTTATCCCACATTCATGGGAAGTAGTAGTTACTTAGACTAGACTTATTATATATATAAGTGTTTAGTTTAATGAAGGCATCCATGAATTTACTATATTGAGCTTTTTCAAAGGAGGTTTCCCCCTCAAAGAGACCAGTGATTCTGCAATTCAGCTATTGTAATTCAGTTCAACTTGTTTAAGTTAATATATTGTTAATTTCAATATTTATTTCATGTATTTGAAATTATCTACTAACTTGTTTAGGAAGGATCCTCTTAATAAAAAAAAACATCACCATATTCAACAAACCTACAAAGGTTTCTAATATGTTATGACAAGCTTTACATAGTCTAATAATACTTACAATCAGGTGTAATTTTACATAAATATGATCAAGAAGTGCCATTTTGGTATGAGAATGAAAAAAAAGGGTAAAATAAGGTGTGATGGATCAATGAGAGGAATTAGAAGTTGTTTATTATGTTTAGAGGTTGATTGAAAAGATAAGGAAACCTACAACCTATTTCATAGTCCTAAAATGCATGCAAAATCTTAAAAATTGATATGTTAGAGAGTTTTGAAGATTGTTAAAGAAAAAAAACTATTGAAAAGGTTAATTAAAGTTGGTGTATACCTCGCATATATCTTATAATGTTTTGAATTTTTCTAAAAACTCCCATCCCTTTTTGTTTACTCTCAACCTACACCGGCTTGTGTCATGACCAACCTAGGGCAAAAAACTTGCATTTGCATAAATTGAGTTTCAACCCTTATAATTTCATGAAATTTTTTAATATAAAATTATTTGATGTTACCTATAATATTTGGGTGGTTTTAGATAAATGATTTATGGTATTCCATGGTCTCTAATACTGTATGCTTGTTTTAGGCCTAATTATGAAAGAGGGTGTTGGGTTAGTAGGTCTGCATTGGGATTTGAATCATTAAAATTTGTGTGAAGATAAAATGTGATAAAGGGTACTCAAATATTACTTTATTTTTACTATAAGTGTTGTATATATTTAAAACTTAGGAGCTTTGTGTCAAAATAGGGCTATAAAGAATAGGCCTCAAAGGAAACAAATATGAAAATTATGAATGAAATTGCATAATGGATGTGGAAATATTATGGGTTATGACTATTAAACAAGTGTCCAAGGCAAGGATAAGTAGTTAAATGCAAAGAAGATGACTTTTCACTTCCTAATCAATCATAAGGGGAAATTTCAAGAGCTCAAGGATGAGTCATCAAGTAAGACAAAACTCCTGTGCCACCTTGATCAAGTCATCATCAAATTAAGTGCACATATTTTGAGGAGATATTCATGACTATTTATAATTAGGGTTTTTTTTAAAAAAATTTGTGTCATGAGTGATTGGTAACCTTCATTGGTTCTTTACACCCCACTTTTCTCTCACTCCTACTTCTTCCTATATATATGCCTTATTTTGGCATTATAAAGGGTACTTCCACCAAAAGTATGGTATATCCATACTCCTTTGTATGCTTATTGATTAATAAATTATTATTTTTACCTCATTATATGGTTGTATATAGTTCAAATATTTGAATGGCTGATATAAGCAAGTGTAAACATAGCTCACCTTATTTTGTTGTCCTATTCTTCTTACCTTCTTGTAGTTTGTTTCTCTATTATAGGTTATGAAGAGTGTCATCATGGGTTCCATGTGGGTTATAATTATAAAATATATTCCCTTATAGTCTCATATTACCTTACCTCTTTTCAAATAATTGATGTGATAGGTTCTATTAGGATAAGTGTATGTTTATTGTAGTCATATAGGTCTTAGTGCACATGCAAATCAGTGCTAGTAGTCATAAGATTTGGGGTATCTCCCCCTTATTTTATAGTTTATTTCTCCATTTTATTTTTAATTTGGTATATTATTGATATATCCTAAGTGATGAATCATGGGATCTAGCCCTTATCTAGAGGTTCAATCCACTTTTTAGGTTACCCACAACCTAGAATTGTTCCCATGTGTAGCTTAGATTGAGAGGACTTGAAACACCCTCTCAAAGGGTGAAAATATATGTTATAATAGTTATATAATTCCTGGTGGAATAATTATTTTCATCCATTAAATATTTATTGGTGCTTCTCTCAATATACCATCCTTTGGAGGCATGAACACAAGCACCAATGGAGACTCCAATTTCATTCAACTGGTTTTAGCAACATAGGTATTATTTCAAGTAATTACTCTTTTTATGTTTCCTTTCACATGAAGTTTCATGGCTAAGTTTGGAGTGGATTTTAATTTTACTCAATTTGATGATCCATACTATCCCTGTATTGAGCCATATCAATATTACAATTACCCTACTTACCCCCATATAACTCTAGTTATAAATATGACCAGCCTTGCTATCAAGAGTACTATCCTTCCACCTTTATTAAATATCCTTACCAAGATTATTAACCTTTATATCAATATTATCTACATTTTCATCAGCCCTATATACCCCATACTCATGATTCCAATTAGACTTAGCAAGGTCATTCTCCTTCTAATCAAATTGAAAAGAGTTTTGGAGAGATAAGACTTGAATTTGAAACACATCTAGCTAAAGAGACTGAGTTTGAAAATGAGAATATATTTAAATAAATCATAACAAAAATATAAATGGAATCCAAAACTTTTACACCATTCTAATATCAAGAGAAGGTGGTAGGAACCCAACCTAAACAAGTTACCAATCTCCCTAAGCCCTTAACCCACCCTTCAGATTGCAACACACCATCAAGAGGAAACTCCCTGGTGTAAAGTAGGATTAAAAATAAAGTTAGTTCATGTGTTAGTAAATAAAACCCATAATAATCATATATAATTTAATTTTCTAAGACTACGACCTCGAAGGGCAGTGTTAATGAACTCAAAAAACTAATTACGAAAGTAAGACAAGCAATACCTTCTAAATAGTGTCACTCCTTCAAGAAATGGTCAATAAACATGCTTATGCTCAAATTTGGTGTTCCAAGTCTTTGTCAACGTAGTTTATCATGCAACTCCATCATCTCTTAGCTCACCAATGGATTTAGTTTTTTGATTTTTCAATTTAGTGGAATGAATGAAGCTTCCCTGGCTAATCTAGAGCTTAATTTAAAAAAAGGTCCCAAGTCATAATGAAACCTCTTGCACACATAAGAGCTCATCGAGATCTTTCCAGTGCTTCTTTTGGATCATAAAATAGAGTCTGGATGCCCAAGTTATAGGTTACTAAATTTATTTTATGATAGGCAAAATAAAGAGGTGTCATAATTTTAATGTGACAAGTGGACCAATCATCCATCGACATGTGGTAGTACATTATTGTACATTCTTGAAAAAAATTAGTTTGGTGTTTTGGTTTGGTTTCAGCCTCTGGTCTTTGACAGGTGGTCAAATAGAGAACCATGGGCCCTGTTATTGGCTCACTAAGGGCCCTCAGTGAGGGTTGACACACTTGATTACGGAGAGGTGCCTTGGCCTCCATCTCACAATGTAATGCATTCAAATTTTATTTTAAACCATAATATTGTGCCCCCCTCAGATGCATGTGGGATAATTCAATTTTTTTTTAAAGCTTTGTAATATTTCTTGGTAATACTTGGAAATTGACTATTACCATTCCCCATTATGCCACATGAGAGAACCCACACTTGCCATGCCTTCCAACCACTTTACCAAGTCAAGCTTGAGATATATTCCTAGATTGGAGACTGTAAGAAATGCATGCCACATCACCAAGTCAAATTCCATGTTTGGAGACTATTAGAAATGTCGAGCCATAGACCTCAAGATTGGAGACATCTACCAAGTCACATGTTGAGTCATAGAACTTGAGAATGGGTCACACTAATAGAAATGCATGATATGTCCATATAGCTCATGGAACGTCAGAAGAGGACAAAACAAATAGTTTAGAGGCTAATTTGGTAACCAACCAATAAACCATGTTATGTTTTAGTGCCTCGAGCCCACCAAAAGGGGCATTGGCATTATCTAAGGTGGATGCTAGCCTTTAAAAAGTCATCAAAGTCGATCCCATTTGCCAATGTAGGACTAAAGATAAGTCTAAAGTACCCAAAAAGGAGGCCAAAGACTTGAACTCATGACCCACCATGCAAAAGGGATATGCCCTGACCACTTAAGCCATAGGTTTGCAAGTGATATAAAAGGCATGAATTTTTAATTGAATGCGAGTTTCTCCAGACTATGTATTATTATTTTTTAGAGCCTGAGAGTAAGATGGAAGCTAGAGAAAGCTAGAAAATGGATTTTGATCCATTATCTGACCTTGTACATAGAGGGTAAGCCTTTTTAATTATGTTTCATAATTAAAAAGATAAGTTTGAATTATTATTATTTTAATTTGGATAGACCAATAGTTAAGTAGAGGGACTTAGTGCACCTTCTAAGGGGTTGAATATTGAGGAATGATTTTGTGTTTCCAAGCTTGAGTATATCAATGAAGGTGGAATTATTGGATAGAGATCAGACCTAAGGGGAGTTGTGTAGTGTTTCAAAGAATTTGTAAGCCAGTTTTTGTATAAATTTAATAGAAACGGTCCTCACTATTGGGCAGACCTGGAGACGTAGGCAAGAGATGCCAAACTCCATTATTAATGTCAGATGATAATTTTTCATATGATTTCATGTTTTTATTTTATTTTTCTAATATTTTTTTAATTATTAATACATGCAAAGATTACATTTTGACAATTTATGACATTTTTAAAAATCAAATTGGTTTAATTGGTAAATGGAAGTGACAAGTCATTCGACAGTTCCAATCCAATTTGATAACCAAGAACACTTATTTGCTAAAAAAATTACAATTTATTTTGAGTATTTCAATAATTTGTTAAGTTTGAGAAATTCAGTATTCATAGTTTAAACTTCACTTTGAGTTTATCAGTGTAGTTTATGGATCACTTGCACTATTTATGCATAATACCTTTGCACAGTTGAAGCTTATTTAAGGTATTTATATATAATAACACTACACAAAAATAGCTTAAAAGTTATGGTCATTGCTCACATATTTATAGCTTTCTAGGAATGTTGACAATCAACCATGACCATCCATCTTGAGATCAATATGTGTGGCCAAGGATTAATTCAATTTTAGAGGATAAAGCCATTAATATTTTGGAACAAGTGAGCACTAATGAATCATGGGTAGGATTAAACCTTATATTTATCTCCTATTAATGTTGATTATTGACACCTTTTTAATGATGTCATGGGTGATGTCATGGCCCAACTATTTCCAATTATAAATTTTCAATAATAGATAATCAGTACTTTCCATGGATTTTCCACTTAAGTTCTTAATTTGGTTTTGATTTTTTTAATAGCCTTTATGTAGTATTTTGTAGTTCTTGGAAATTGGTTGAATGTTTAATCAAAATGGTTGAAAATGTCAATTTACTAGGTCATAACTTGATTGGAGTTGAATTAGAAGAAAGCATCAGTTACATACAATGTAATTCCTAGTTAGGGTATTATAGATGTGAATCAACACATGCACGTGATGTGTGTGGATAAATTAGAATATTTCAGTGGTCTAAGACATCATTTTTCTTAGTTTTAATTTGAATCAAAGTGAAATAGGAAAAGATAACAATTCCATAAAATACACTGCACCAATCAGGGATCAATGGACAAGAATCAACATCTTCATGTGATATATGCAAATGAAGTAAAGTATTGTAGTGATTTTGGTCTAGATTATGCATTATTTCAGAATATCATTTATATTTACAATTTTAGCACAATAGTGATAAGAATTATATGTCTACATTTGCCCCTATTTGAGAAGGCATGGTGAGACATTTGGTCAAAGCAATGACTTTTCAAATAATAAAAAGGTCACTTAAAATGATTATAATTATAAGAAATAAATTTGTTCCCACTTTTCACTAAATTTTGCATGAGTCATAGAGAAATAGGGTTATGAAAATGCCCCAAATAGCATTTGGGTAGTCTATGATGTCCCCTCAAGGGGAGGACAAAAATATTTATTAGATAGTTTGGCCTTTGATCAAAAGAAAAATAATCACATAATTCGATAAATGAGGCTGAAAAATGGATAAATTAGAATAAAATGGTTTGAAAAATGGATAAACAGGGTGAAAATGAGCACCCTAGGAAGATAAATGGGGTGACAATAGGCCTAGGGGGTGAAAAGTTTGAAAATTTTACTATAATTTTACCCCTGGTGGGTAAAAATCATTCATTTGCACCCTCCACTATTGTAATTGAGAGCTCTAAGGTTTGTGCATGAGGAAGTTGAAGAAAATGGCTAGCATCCTATACTATTAACACCTTAGAGAGTGCATCCAAGAGTACCAACACCACTAGGGAGTGGAGCATCAGTGGGTACCTTTTTAGTATTTAATTTTTACATTTATTAAATTTAATGCTAGGTCAAAATAGGAAGTTTGGTGATCCCACCATCTATAAAAAATTGTAACAATGAGATCACCCTCGATAATGGTGATTTATCCATCAAGAATGGTGATGTTACCAACTCTTTGGTAGGGTCATGGGTCAAAATAATGAAGTCACCACTTAATCAGTGATCTCATTAATTTTGGTAGAAATCATCAATCACATGGAGATAATGCCAACTCAAATGGTGATATCACTAGAAATAATGAAGTCACCTTGTTAAATGGAAATATTGTCCTATAGAATGGTGAGTTTGCAAATTCGTAATGGAAAATAATGAGGATGATTTTCAGAATCGTGAGTTCTCAAACCTACAATATAAAATGGTGGGATCAATCTACAAAATGGAAAAATCACCCTAAAAATGGTAGTATTTCCAATAAAATGGTGAGGTCACTAGGAGGACTAAAATGAAGCATAAGAGAAAAGGGGCTAATGGAAGAGTAGTCTAGGCCCAAAATTAAAAGAATTTAGGTAAAATTAATGAATTAGAAGAAAAATGTTTGTTTTGTGTCTTTATTTTTTAACTTTTAGGAGTGAGTTAGGATGATTATTATCTGTGAATAATGTTCCCAAGTACTACGATGTTAGGGCATCTAGACAGATGAACTAGTAGGCATTTTAGAGGTAGTTGAGTTATATCACCTGGATTAGCTTCTAGTGATTCATGTAGATCAATCCTCTCTATCAATACTTGCAAATAAGTGGTACTATGAGACATCTACATTTCATTTTTTGACTAAAGAGGCCATAGTGATCCTAAAGGATGTGTACTAAATACTATGAGTATTGATGAAGGACTAGAAGATTACTTAGATATCATGAGGCCACCTCATTATGTTAGAATATTTGACTAGTGTGACCAAACTATAGGTCATCAATAGGACCATAGATATAGAGGCATTGAAGGACCTATCTTGGCCATCAGATGGTGTAGGAAAAATAGTAGCAAGGGCTCTAGTATTAGTTCCAACACTATCATAGGGGATAGATCCTCCATAGGTAATCATTTTGATGACTCTTATCAGTGGCATTTTTATACCAAAAAAGAGTGGATGGTTTTTCCCTATTTTCCTAATTGGAGTGGTACATAAGATATTTGATCATATAAAATGATTTTAATGGGTCCCATCATTCTGGCCCAACTGTATCGATACTTGCATATGATAGTGTATCATAGAGGTCATAGTATCAACCATAACACAATGATTTAGGTCTAAGCTTGGGAGCATATAATGATTGAGTGTCTAGTGGATCCAAGATATTAGAGAGGACCAAAGGATCCAATTACTTTTGGGTGTTATTTTATAAGTCTAGGTCTACAAGGCTACTTTGGGGACTTGACTTTTCATAGATAGACCATAAATGAGATGGTCAATGATGATTTTATCTATTGGTCATATTTGGTTACATAGTGGTATTGGATTGAGGACCTATTCATATTCTGATTCATGATCACTTTATGTTACATCACAAGTTGTCATGAATTTGTGTAGATCAATATAGTCTAGACTAAGTGTAGAGGCAATTCAATTTTCAATAGGATATTTTGTAGGGTCTACACTACTCACTTATGTAACCTAGGAGATTAGAGAGTGGGGACTTCTAGTGCCTTAAGACCAGGATGTGATGGATTATGGTAGAGTCCAACATATATTATAAGATTATGTAGGTGGGGTGGTAGCTGCTGGCATCATAGATGCATGTGCAGCATGGTGGGCTAGTGCATGAATAATTTTATTGACCAAAATGTGGCATTAATAACTAGGCCTACATTAATGATGCATGATATAGAGGGGAGATGGGGATTACGCCCTAGTATAGGAATAATTTTAGGTGTCATTTTAACTAGCCATACCATAATCCATTCTATTATAGGTAGTTCATGCCCAGATATAATAAGATCCTTTAGGGGATATAGAGATGGTTGATTTATATGGGTAGGATATATAGATGGGAGAGGAACCAAGTGGTGATGAGGACCATAGGTAGGGATAGGAGAGGTAAGGATATATGATATAGGTCTAGGCACAAGTACAAGGATGGCAAGGCCCTCCAGTATAGGTATGTTTGCATAGGACCAAACATTGATTGATAGGCTACAAAGAGATATTACTACACATCTATTAGAGATTATAGGCCTACAAAGACCTATAGTTATATTACATACACAGTTGGCTACTACACAAGGTGAGACAACCTATCTATAGGGGTTTATCACAGCTATGGATGCAAATATTATGATGTTAAGGGGACAAGTGATCTAGTTGGTAGGGGTATAGGCTCAGTTGGATACCTATGATATAGAGCTTGTTATAGTGACTGGTGAGTGGGATAGAGCTCAGGTTGATGGGGAAAGATTGATATCTTAGGTAGAGCGATTCACTAAGGAGTAGGATGAGGTTTGATAAGATGACACAAATGGGGGTTCAATAAGAGCCTTGGTTGATGTGATTATGGCCAAAGATGATGCCTTGCATGTAAAAGATGATGTCCTATTTACTAAAGATGAGATAGCCTATTATCATAGACTATAATAGGAAATAGTCTTGACATAGAGGAGAGCTCAATCATATAGAGATTATTTGAGATCCCAACAAACTAGTCAGACCTCTAGGTCTAGACATGCTATAGATTCAAAGTCTTTAGTTAAACAATCATCCTCATAGAAGGTAGTGATGGGGCCACCACCACCATGACCACTACCATCTCTAGCATCAAGTATGGGCTAGAGTTTTTAGTAGAGTCCCCTGAGGGGTGGCCAAAATTAGAGTTGATTTTGTAGCTCCATTTTATATATGAGATGTATAGATATTCTCTCAATTTATAAAACATTATTGTGATATATATATATATATATATATATATATATATATATATATATATATATATATATTATGACATTCATTTTTTGGCTCATTGCTACTTGTACATAGATTTTCAATATTATTTATGTCTCATGATGTTTACATTCATTTTTTTCTTGTTATGATATGATGGTATATGTTACTATTATGATATGCACTTCCTTAGTTATCATATGGATGTTGATGTATTCATTGCTCTATTAGATGTATGACTAGATGCTAGAGGATAATTTAGGAGATTCACATCCTAAACTAATCATAAAAATAGTCAATATGACTCAATGTTTATGTCAGGGGATGCATGTCCTACATAGAGTCTTATTTATTTCCAATGTTTGGCTTATGTTTATGATATCCTATTTTGGTAGTGGATATGTAGGATAGTGATTTTAGAGATGTTTACTTTGGCAAAATAAAATTACGCATCAGAAGTATGAATAACCTATAATAACATTGTATTTCATTTTCAAATGGATTGGTTCAAATGTGAATATTTACATCTAAGGATAATAATAATAAATACCAAAACCAAATTGTAACTATTTACATTTAAACAAAAAATAAAGGAAATAAAAAGATAAAAAGAAGTGTTACATACAAAATGTAATCAAATTAACATCAAGATATGAATGATCAAGACTTAAGAAGGAAATAATGTACTAAAGCACAAAAAAATAATAAAACAATTCAAATGTAAATGTAAACAATTCAAGCCCAAGTTAAGGCCAGAATAAAAAGGTTTACAAAATGTATTAAAACACAACACTAAAAATAAACAAACAAAACAATCACACAATAAAACACCAAATAATAATACAAAAGACAACAATAAAGACACAAAAAAACACCAATAAAAATAAATAAAGTCACAACAAAACACCAATAAATAAACATAAACAAACAAAGGGCACAAAATAATAAAAAATTATTAAATAATCCAAAGCAAAGAAAAGTGTAGTAAGCAAAATACTTTAAAAGACGAGGGAAAAATACCAACAATGGTTAATCATAATTTTAGTGAAAATAGAAAATATATTGTTCGTGAATGCATAATAAAGGCATTATGCTCATGATAGGGTGACCCCTAAGCTAGGTGATAATGACATCGATACAAAAACTTAAGGAAAATGGGCATAAGGTTGCCCCTAGGCTATAAGGAAACAATGATACAAACAAGACAAAAAAATTGACCCCAAAATATAGGAGACAATGGTACACAAAGAAGACAACAAATATTTCCCCTAGGCTATAGGAGATAATGAAACAAAAACACACAAAATGGGGGGGATAAAAGAAAAAGAGGGATAGTTGAGCTAACTCCAGATGTACCAAGCAAGTGGATGTTGGTTACATAGTTCCATGGACACAAGATCTAACATGAAATTTAGGCCAAATTTAGATCTCTTAGGATATGGGATAGAAGAAAATTTATGAGAAGTAAGCATGATTAACATGTAGAAGAATATGGGAATTGTCTCATAAATGACAAGGACATAAGAAAATCTAAGGGTGTAGTAATGGATCCACTTCAAATGAACAATGCACACAATGGTGACTCATAAAATGGTGAGATCATATGGATAACGCCAATAAGGATAAGGAAACTAAAGGATAAGTGGTCACTTATGAAATAGTGTAGGAGTCTATAGTCCTTAAGGCAAAGAAGTGGTCTAAAAAGAAAGGAAAGTATGGCTAAGCTAATTTGAGATACCCCATATATCCAAGTACTACTTACATAGTCCATGTAAACCTCAGGCCTATGTAATTCTCCCCAAAATGGGAGGAAAAATACCAATAAGGTTTATAAATAAATTGAACAAATAAAATTTCCCAACCCAAAAATTTTGACAACTTTACATCTTATGTGGAAATTCTAAGACAATTTTCATGATTTTGTGTTTTTTACGATTTTCTACGTCTATTACAAGTGTTTTCAAAAAAATTATAAGTTTTTCAACTCAATTGAGAATTAATAGATACCAACTCACAAAATGGTGAAAATGTGGCTTAGGTTGCTCGCAAAATGGCGAAAGTGCTCAGGATCAGAAATGGCAATGTTTTTGGTTTTTCTTTTTTATTCTTTTTTTATTTTTATTTTTATTTTTAATTACTTTCTAATGTTTTTGGTTTTTTAGGATAAATAAATGAAACACAATATGAAAAAATTTATAGGGAACTACCTATCCAAGGAGATGCACTTTCATAGGTAAGAGTTCAAATGACAACTAAATTAGCTACAATGGTGTGGTCCCAATCCATATAAAGGAAAAATTAAATACCTAGTAGAAAAATAAGAATAGAATGGTACCCCATGTAAAAAAAACCCAAGGAACCCTATATAAATAAAAAACCATGTGTTGGCATACCCTAGTACACCTATCTACAAAAGAAGTTGTGGATATTGATCAAGCTAAACTACCTCATAGAATGATCCTTGAATGTGTGTAGAATGTCAATGAATTATAATCAGGATAATAATTGGTGTTGGGTACATAATTTGATCAATCCAAGAAAATTAATATTGGTCTAGGTTTAATGGAATAGAAACAGTCTAGGTTACAATGGTTTAGTGTTACAATAGTCCATGTTACAATAGTCTAGGAGGAAATGGAATAAGTTACAATGGTCCAGTTATAAGTGTGATGGAATAATAAGCAATATTAGCATAGGGTGCCCCAAAATAAGGGATCTTATATATAATGGTTCAAAAAGGTTATCAATCATATAAATTCTTGAGATATACAATGTTCATAGGTTATAGGAGCTGTTCACCATCGAGAGTAGCTAATCGGTATGCCCCTGAGCCATAGTTTGTTATAACTACATATGAGCCTAGAAAATTAGGCTAAAATTTACCATTCTTATTACATTTATAATTTATGTTATTTTGATTCTCCTTTAAGACCAAGTCACCAAATTTAAAACTTTGATAGAGAATAAATTTATTATATTTGTAACGTAACTTATTTTGATATGCTCTCAAATTATCTAGTTCACCCAAATACTTGTCATCAAGAAGTTCTAGATCTTGCAACCTGTAAACTCTATAGTCTTTGTCAACTATAATATGTTGTAAATAAACTGATAATGAAGGTAACTTGATCTCAACTGAGATAATAGCCTCTGTTTCAAACACCAAGGAATATGGAGTGGTTCATGTAGGCATAGAATGACTAGTATGGTAGGCACAGAGGGTAAGAATTAGTTACAAGTGTCAATTATGGCCAACGTCATTAAAACCCTTCTTAGGGATTATGATAATGTTTTTTTTAGATGCCTCACCTTGATCATTACCTTCTTATGTTTAATTTTTAATAGGGTACATATGGATTTAACATCTTTGTTCACAAATGAACCACCATTATCAGATATAATTCAGGAAAAGATACCATAATGATAAATGATATAGTAATGGATAAATTTGTTGATTTGCTTCTTAGTTACATAAGTGAGAGGAATTGCCTCAACCACTTAGTAAAATACTTTGTAGTAGTAATAATGTGCTTGTGACCATTAGAGGATATTGGACTTATTTTCTCAATGAGGTCAAGACCCCATGTAGAGAATGGTCTTGGTGTAGTGATTTCTTGTAGCGGTAATGAAGGTGCATGTATTAAATTACAATGTTGTTGGTAGGGAGCACACTTCTTGACATAATTGTAAGCATGTGTTTCCATTTTATGCCAATAGTATCCTATTCTCAAGAGTTTCTTGGTTAGGACTACATTACTAGTATAGGCCCCACACATTCCTTCATAGACCTCTTTTAGTGATAATGTTAATTCTACCAAAGATAAACAATGAATAAGTATTCCATTATAGCCCTTATAATTAATTATGTTCCCAAGTAGAGTATAAAGGGCTAGGTGGTGAAGGAATATTTTTTGAAAATTATGTGAAAGGTCAAGAGGAAGAATTTGGTCATGAAAATAACTATAAATGTCTTGGTACCAAGGAGGTTCATGTGGGAGATTGAGACCAAAAATAGTGCAAACCATCTCTAAATCTAGAAATACATAAGTAGGCTATAGAATATTCTTAATAAGAAACTGATACTCTTTAGCACTATTAGTGACTTGTACCATAAACCCAATGGTTTCCATTGCATCAACTGAATAATTATTGGCCCATAGTACTTGCTCAAATTTTAGTGACTGAAAATGTGACTTGAAGATTATCCACAATGTGCTTATAGGGTACAAGATTTTCATATCTAGTCTAATATTGGTTTGTCATTTGATTAATGATTAATTAGGAGTCCCCTTAAACCATTAAATGTTGGATATCCCATTGTATTTCAAGATGAAGCCCTATAATAAGGGCTTCATACTCAACCATGTTTTTGGTGCAGTTGAAGTTGATATGAAATTCTTTGGAGATGAGGTACCCTTATGGTGTAACAAATAAAATGTCATCTCCAAATCCATAGGATGTGAATGAGCCAGAAATGGATAATTTCTAATGTTCAGGTTCATGAGCCACTACCCCTATTATTATGATAGATTCATTTTGATAATCAAATGTGAGTGGTTGAATATGTATGACAAGAGCTTCAACAAGTTGATCTATGATGACTTGCCCCTCAATATCCTTTTGATTTTAGTACTCAACATTAAATTCACTCAAGAGCATGACCCATTTAGCCATGTGGCCTATAAGAGTTGCTTTGGACAATAATTACTTAAGAAGGTCCACCTTAGCAATGATAATAGTCTTATTGTTCAACATGTAGCATCATAACTTTTGAGAAGCTAACACCATTACCAAACAAGACTTTTCCATAGGTGAATAATTATGATCATATGTTATAAGTGTTCATCTCAGATAATAGGCCATATATTCTTTACCTTTGTCATCATGTTGGGCCAAGAGTGCCCTTAGTGCATGTTTTGGTACCGATATATAAAAATGCAATGGTTGACCAAGTGTTGGTGGTCTCAATACTAGTGGGTTGGCCAAGTATGTTTTGAGTTTTACAAATGCTCATTGACATTAAATATCCCACTAAAATGTGACACTTTTATTCAATAGGTGCTTAAAAGGATGACACTTGTCTTCTGGTTGTGATATGAACCTATCAATAGATTAGATTTTACCCTATAGGCTGTGGAGCTATTTCAAATTAGCAAGTAGAGGCATTTACATGATGGTATTAACCTTGGTAGGATCCAATTCAATCCCTCTTTGTGATATAATGAATCCTATAAATTTACTTAAAGTAACACGAAAGATGCACTTCTTAAGATTGAGATGAACATTGTATTCGCAAAGTCTTTCAAAGATTTTTCATAGAACATAAAGATGTCCGACATGGGTTATTAAGTTTTCTAGGATGTCATCAACATAATCCTCAACTATATCAATCATCATGTCATGGAATATGGTATTCATGGCATGTTTATAAGTGGCACCAATGTTATTCAACCCAAAAGTCGTGACTTGGTAATAAAATGTTCCCCATGGTATGGTGAATGTAGTCTTGTGCTAGTCCTCTAGGGATAGCTTGATCTGGTTGTACCTAGAGAAGTCATCCATGAGCAAAATCTCATACCCTTCAATTTATTTTACAATCATTTCAACATTGGTAGAGGGAAATCATCTTTAGGACATGTTTTGTTGATGTCTCTAAAATTAGTACATAAGTGTATTCCCTATGGTTTTTTGCTAACTGGGACTATATTTGATATCCATTTAGAATAGTCCAATGGTCTTATGAAGCTAGATTCTAATAATTTCTCAGGCTCCTTTTTCATTAATATGGAAACACATGGGTGCATTTTTTGTAATTTACAATTAAATTACTTAGCATCTATATGTATTACAAGTTGATGCATAACCAAGGTAGGGTCCATGATTGGCATGTCTGAATAAGACCATGTGAATATATCAATAAAATCCCTTAGAATAGTGATAATGTAATGATGCTCTTATTTATTGAGGGATTTTCCTAGATAAATAATCTTAGGATCTTCATATGTTCCAAGGTTTACCTTAGTTGTATTTTATACAAAGAGTGTGGAGTTGTCTTATAAAATAGTAGGCAATGTTTGATCCTAGTCCTCCTCTTCAATCATTGGTTGTGAGTCCTAAATCCCATCATAGTGAGGGGAATTTGAGTCTACTGGATTTAGTAATGGAAAATTGACAAATATCTCAAAAAATTAAAGATCAAGACACTCAAATATAATATGTTATTTAGAATTAATACTGGAACTGGATGTAAAGCTTAGACTTGGTGAACACTATGTTTCTTGTGGAGGTGAGCAAACTTCCCCATCCAAAAGTGCCTAAAATAGGTTTTCAATCAAGAGATTTTCTTTATCTTTACTATTTCCCTAAAAAAAAGAACCTAAAATATGTTTTCACCTAAACATATCAATGTTTTATCTTTTGTATGACCTAATAATTTTTCCTGCTATCCAAAGTAGGTGACAAGGTCTAATGAAAAGTCAAGGCCTTGTTTGTGATCACCAAATGGCAACCCATCTCTAAGGACCACATAATATGCAATATATATTTCATTTTGAAACTCATCCAAAATTATAATAGAATTTTTTTAGTCTTAATCGATAAGGTTGGGATGGCAAAGGGTGAGTGGGTCATGCATTATGATAGTCATAATGGAATTGGAGTCAAATAGGTCAGTATCTACTAGTTCATCATAGGCACTATAATGGGATGTTATGTCACTACTAGCATTTTATTCATCATTTTATAAAGAGGAATCACTTTAAAAATACATGAGGTCACCCCCAAGTGGTATAAATCTGAGACCTTGGTTCATAGTATGTTTTCCAGTAGATAAAGGTTGAAGAATAACTTACCTTACTCATGTGACCCTAGGACTTTACCTACATAGTCCAAACTATCCATAATTTTATTAGGGATAGAGTACTTAGGATTATAAAAATAATTAGTGAGGACATTAGCATATAACCAATTACCTTCAGTAATGGCCTCATGATCTTGATTTGGTAAAGTGGTTGGTACAAATACCATTGGTTACTTTTGTGTGTTTTCCTTTACCAAATCATGTTAGGCCTGCAAAGGCTTTTACAAGGTTTGGGTCTCCGTAGGACTTGGGAGATTTGGGAAAATTTACTGTGTGAAATGAATATTTCAAATAGTATGTGGAAGTACCAACATCCTCAATAGTAACCTAGTTTTTAAAGGCTACCATTAATGGATCGACCGAAGTAGAAACAATATCACTAGGGTCGATATAATTGGATTTGGGTAATTCAATAACTATTGATTTGTTATTCTTGGCTACAAATTTAGAACCAAGGAAATAGTTATAATTTATGTATTCATCCTCTAGATGTTTACAATATTGGTATGGATGTAGATTAACATAAATAATAACCTCGATTCTAGCATGGGAAAACTTGAGGTAATAATGCATGTTAAAAGGGATAACTCTTACTTCATGGATCCAAGGACAATCAAGAAGTATATTATAAGTTGATTAATGTCCACAACATGGCATAGGGTATCATGGGATACAAACCCAATAATGATTGGAAAATAAATGGTCTTGAAATACTCTCTTTTAGCATTATCATATGCTTTGATCATGATTATTTCTGGATGTATGTCATTGGCTATATATCCTAATCATTATATCAATTTCAATGACACTATATTCAGCCCCAAACCATTCTCTATAATAACCTAATTTATTTTGTGATGTTCTATAATGACCTCAATAAACTAGGGATTATTATGGCTAAGACCAAGGGAAGATATATCTCGCTGATCAAAGGTAATTTTTTGGCTTGGAGATAAATGTGCCATGAGTGTTTGAAATTGGATAGGGTTAATGTCCATGGGAACAATGGACTATTGGTATAATTCATTTAGTATGGTCCTATGAACTTATAATGTATGTAAGAGATCTAAGATAGAAACTTGTGCAAAATTTTTACTTAGATGGCCCTAAATACTATATGGTTTCTCAATAGTAGGATGAGAAAGTTTACCCTTGGCTAGTACAGTGTTTAGTTTAGGATTAGAGGGCATAGTGTTCTAATTCAACTCAGTATTGGAAGAAGGTAGAGGTATTTTAATGGTAAATTGCAAGAATCTAGTTTGACTACATAATTTTAAGTTAGAAAGGAGTCATTATAATTAGAAGAATTAGATGGTCATCCAAAAATAGTAACCTAAGGAAACCAAAGTGCAATAGAATTACTTGAACTCGGTGCAAGGTTACTTGAAGAAGAGGGTGATGAACCTCAAATATTTGCACTGTCAATGTTGGCGATCAAACGAAGTAGAAAAAGTAGAGGTGGATTCCACTCTCTAGTCACCAATGGTGACTGGAAAAGGAAGAAAATAATGTATCGCCCAATTAAAAATAATATAATACTCATCATCTACCTATGTCAGGTACATCGAACATCATTTACTAGTATCGCCCAATTAAAAATAATATAATACTCATGGTGGAGAAGAGAGAAAGAGGGGGGAGGTGTTCATGAACTCGAGGGAAGCCGAAGGGACCAATGCTTCAAGAAGTGTTAGATGGTTCACAACTTTTAACTATAATAGTGGTGATGTGATTACTAGAAATATGCTCCACGGTATTATTATAATCATACAACATGGTATTATAGCCCAGGTTATTAGCTTGGGTATCATAATCCTGAATATGATTATGTTGATTCAATTTTTGACCTTATCCTTGTTGATGTTGGACCTATCCTTGGTTTTGATTAGTGTTGATATTGATTTTTTTTGGGAAATGGGTCTTTGAAAATGCCCATATCTTGATTGGTGTTCTGTGCTACTTATTTCACTTGAATTTATTTGTTCTCAATTAGGTCCTCAATGAGATGCCTTAATTATGCACAGTGATAAATTACATGGCCAATGACATGATGAAAATTGCATAAATCATCTTCCCAATACTAGTTGAGTTTGGGTCGATCTTCAAGAAAGGGCTTTAATACATGCCACATGCTTAAATTAGGTACCACTAGCTTTTGGAATACTACCTCAACGGGTTCTCCTAGCTTGTTGAATGGTTTATATTTATTGAACCCTCTGTGTGGAGGAGATCTCTATAAAGTATTTGGTGGCTAAGGATATGCTTTTTTAATTGTTAGAGATTATATTATTTGTATATGTCATGACTATGTTAATCTATTACCCACCATTTTCTTGTTCTTATTAAAAACCTTAGGTTTTTCTGTAGTAGTAACTTGAACATGTGGTTAAGTAAGATTAGATGTTTGACCCTATGAATATATTTTCATGAGGCCTTTGGAAATAAGTGTTTTCTCAATCTACACACCCTTCTCAGTGATTTTATTGAATGTGTTATCACAAGCAAGTCTCAATTTGTGGGCTACTTTAGGGTGCAAGTTCTATGCAAAGATGTTGGCTACCTATTTTTTCTAGTAAATTATGTTGGAAGTGACCAGCTATTGATCTCTATAATTGTAGGTATGCCACAAAGCTTTATCCATCTCTTTATCTCATTTTGCATAAGTTAACCACTATCAAATCATACTCAATGTCATAAGAGAAGTGGTTAACAAATTTTTCTGATAGACCCTTCTAAACTGTCACATAGCCCTTAGGCAATTTGAGGAGCAAATCTAATGTTGGTCTAGCTAAGATGTGTTGAAACAAGCATATAAAATAAACATTTTTATAGGATACTTATTGTCATAACATGAAGAAGTCTTTAATATGTTCTCAAGGTTCACATTTTCATTTGTATTTATCAAACTTGGGTGCCTTGAAATCAGGTGGAAAGGGTACCTGAAGAATGCTTAAGTCAAATAGATAAGGACATATCTCATTGAACTTGTATTTTTTAATTTGATTGTCTGTCTCAAGCCTCATGACTATTTCCTTCATAAAATTCCACTCTTGCATGTTTAGTGCATTTGTTGCTAGAATATAATTTTATTGGGTAGGAATATACTCCCTTTAGTGGTTATATTAGGGATATGAACCCTTTGTCTAAAATTTTGGTTTTGGTTTATCCTTGGATGTGAGTAGGTCTAACATTTTTGGTTCAAATAATTTTGTTTCTAATTCTTAGATGCTTGATACTAATTCCTAGTAATTTATCATTATGAGCTATAGGAAATCTATTGGTTTTGGGGTACTTATTGTTAGTTTACCAAAGGGAATTACTATTGTTGGTTCATATGGGGAACTTGTTATGTTTGAGAAGAACTTGCTAAAGTGTTTTTTAAAACAATCTCAACTTGTTATGAGTCTTTATAAACTTGTTTTAAATACAAAATATTCTCTTGATGGTTAATAAAGTATGTTATGTATCAAGTGGAACTTACTATGAAGCATGTATAGGTTTATTCTATTGAGGAGAAACCACAGGGTTAAAATCACATGTTGGATCAACTAAGGCTTGCTGAATTTGGTCTAATGTTTTTTATTGCTCCAAAAAAGTGGTATTATCAATTGAATTTACAACAAAATAAGTTGTTAGGTTTGCAATGATTTGACTAGCATAACATTGACTAATTTGTTGGATCTTGGTATCAAGATCTTGATTAGTTGGGGAGGATTTTATAAGTGGTTCTTTCCCCTTTAAAAAAAAAGAAACATTTGATTTTGTGACACATGTAAGAGGTTTCTCTAGTAGTTTATCTTCTATTCACATAAGTGTATGCAATTTCTCCATTAGGAAATCAAGTGGGAGTCTAGCTCCTAAGTCTATCAACCTTAAGAGATATTTATCTCTGTCCTCTATAGGTTGTTCAAAATAACTATATTTAAATATTACCATGATGGGGATGACATGAAACACAATGGAATGTTCTTACCCATCATAAAAGTGCTCTTCATCATAACTAGGGCCATAAGAGACCCCACTACGAGTATACATTTGCATATTTTAAGATGATTTTCTAAGTTTGTGAAGTGTTTTGAGTTTTGGTTTACAAATGTTGAAAGGTGTTTGGACTCTATGATCAAAAAAAGACAAAGTGGATTTAAGTCTACAATCAGAAAGGAATGACATGATGCCACAAAATTAGAATAAATAAGTCATGAGAATACTTGACCTTGGTTGGTTAGAATTGACAATTTATAAGGTAGAATAACCTTGAAATTTAGGGTGCAAGATAGCACAAGAAAACCTAAGTTCTAATTATGTTAATACCGTAAAAATCTAAGTGTGACTATGATCATCCGTGATTATAAATTTTAAAAGAATAATTTTTGGATCAAGAAGTTAAGGATGCAAACTAATAAACCAAGGATGTGAACTATCACAAAAAATCCTAAGTATAAAGCCCAAAACAAATGGGTAGCACAACAACACCACATAAAATAGATTTAAATGGTCAAAGAACTTAGAGCATGAGTGAACACAAGATAAACTAAGTTAAAATAAGAATAGAATGAAAAAATGTCTAGATAAAAGGATTTTAAACCAAATAAAAAATTCCACCCAAGTAACTCAAACCAAACACAAAAGGTGAACTGCCCAAGCCCAAGTTATAGGCAAGACTCTAGCATAGACCATTTATGTTTTGGGTTAGAACATATAAAGATAAATTTTCAAATTTTGACTAAAAGACCTTGGATTTTCAAGTGATGAACAGTCTAGACCCACAAGAATAATGTAATGGTGTTTTTTGGAAATACAAACACAAATGATTTGATTCATTTTTTAACAAGGCTAAAATGTTTTGAATTAATTTGACCAGCATAACACCTCTTTGTTTAAAATATGGCATCTAATAAGTGTTTGGTTTTTGGATGTGTTTTGGCATACACACATAAATAGTTTTTAGACTTGAAAATAATGTAAGTAAACAAGAACAAGAAAACATTGAAATATACATCCTATCCTAGAAACTAAGAAGGTTGCTTTATACTCTTGGATTCCATCAGTACACTCTTTCTTGAGAGGAAATAATTTGTTGATATAATAAATTATATGCACATGAAAAGTAGGTTTATTTAAACCCCTCTTCTCTCGAGAAATCATACAGTGACATAGAACTTCAAGTTACTCACTTTTTACTAATAGTACTCCATATTTAATTAGGTTTATCCAAAAACTATAAGTTTTAATCACTCTAAATGATCCCATATGTGTGATTAACACTAGGGCACAACACATCATTTGGATCCAATATAATCAACTAGTTGTAAAAAAGGTATTATCCTTTTTACAACCACTACATCCATCAATTGTTTAGTGTAGTGCAATTTCCACATTAGGCCATTGTTTCAAGGGTAACATTCACTAATGAAGTTAGTTTAACCACTCAAACTAACATCCCAATAATTTACTAGTTCAATTTGTATACTCCACCATGGAGTGGGGTTGAAATGATGCTAGGAGATGAATTACTAGGTTAAAACATCCCTAAATAACTTATGGGGAGGTGATGAATCTTGCCCACAATCCAAGATGCAAGAAATGAAATATAGAAGGACTTGAAAGGTCATTTTAGGATCACCCAAATCACTCAGTTCTTGGGGAGTGCCTTTGTGACATTCCTTTTATGCTTGGACTAAGTGACAAAAGTAATAAGTGAAGCACTTTTGGTCACCTGAGTTCTATAAAGGGGAAGGTGGGGAGAGCATACATGCTAAGCTTAGTTTTCACAAATAAAAATAAATTCAAAGAACATTGAAACTAGTTTAACTAAAAACAAATGACAAAGAAGGAAGACTCTTAAGATTACTAAGCTACCATGAATATTTATTTTAAAACCAAATTCAAATGTGATTGAATTTGTCTTTGTTGTTGTAAAAAAGTAAACTGGTGAAGTGTCGTAATCCTAAAAAATAAAGTGTTTGTAATAAATAAAGGGTATATGATATCAAAAATAAATTTAAGCTTGTTGTTTTAACTCTCGATATTTTTTACATAGGGTGATCTCGTCATTCTATAGAGCAATCTCGTCACTCCATAACATGACCTCATTATTTGATAGAGCAATCCCACCATTACATAAGGTGATATCACTATTCCAAAGAGTGATACTACTATAAATTTGGTTCAATATGATCTCATTTATGATTATGTGACCTCTCCTTTTCATAGGTTGATATTACTAATACACAGGTTGATCTCATCGATCTATAAATAACACATAGAGAATAAAAACCACATCAATCAATCTTGCCATTTGCATGCATGACCTTGCTATTGATCAAGGTGATCTCACCATTTCATAGATTTATCTCATTTATGTTTAAGATGACCTCACAATTTTTTGGTTGATCTTATCATTTGGTCTAGAAGATAAAAAATGTGAAAATTATATAAAAGAGTAAAATGGCCTCAAAAGAGGGTCTTAATGCATAATTAAAAGGATAAAATGGTATGTGAGATGTGTCATCAAAATAGGCATGAAAAAATGTAGATAAATATTATAAATCAAGTTAATTCATGCACCAAATTCAAATGTAACACCAACCCCAACTAACTTAGCACCAATTCAGCTAGGATTTAACAAAGACCCACTTGCAAGGAGGCACCAACCCCGTAGATGACTCAACAACAACTCAACCACATAATTGTTTTATCACATTAATAAACCCTTATTTATTATACAATATATTATTATCTACTCCTTAATCTCTTCCCTTACTTCACTCCCTCTCAAACTGACCTTAAGCCTTTTTTGCTCAACTAGCCCTCTTCATGGCTTGATTAGGTCTTTTGACCTTGATCCTCATATGTAAAACCTATATTAGATATTAATAACATTTATTTAATGATTCAAATTACCTCATTATACTCACAAATTATATATATCATTAGCTTATCTTCTTATGCTCTTTTTCTCTAAACACACCAAGATAGGCCTAAACTACCTTGTTTTTATACAAGTCACTCGATCATATCCTTCTTAGTTGGATAAATATCCAAATGACTTAGGTCAGACATGAATACATATTATAATATTAAAATATCATGCCTTAATCAATAATAAATGACCATAATAGGTCAACCATACATCAATAATTATTTACTCCTCTTTTAGGCTTTTGGAGACCTAATAAGCCTTCTTAACAACATGGTACCCAAGGATATCCAAACACCTCACATGGTATTAAAAAGTCATAATCCACTCCAATAAACCTTATCCAACTTCACTTTATGTCTAAAACACCTTTTAAGTCCAACTACCACTTGAACCCCTCTTCAAATCACTACATATAAAAGGTGTATGCATATACAAAAATTGTCTTGAATAACTAATGCATATACTCAAATTTGAACAATAAAAATTTTAAAAAATTAATTATTTATAATATTAATGACTCAAGGTAATCATAAAATTCATCTGATACTTCAAATCAAGGTAAACAAGTTCAAATACTTCTATGCAAGATGTTCACTCAAAACTGCCAATTGAGTCCAAAACATAGTCGAAGAAACATGAGTATCTAACACATGATTGGATATATTAAAGGAATTTAAATACATGAATAGGATATTATTAAATATTTATATCAATCTCAATTAATCATATCATGATATTTAATGAAAACTATTGGTCTTATAAACCAATCTTTTGACCTTCTCTCTCATAGGCTTTACTCAACCAGATAAGCCATTTTGGCTTCAATTTTTAAACTTATTACATTAACTTAAAATATTATGAAAATAATTGATAGATCATTCAAGACCTAAAAAAAATCAGCATGTATTTCAATGGATCACTCTTACATTAGAACACATTAAAAACCATCTTCTCACTTCTGTCAAATTTCTTTACATTCTGCACCACTAGGTATGTTAGCAACTGGCCAACTTGGATCACCAAATTTTCAAATCTAAGATATATGAACTAGAAAAAAACCTTTATGAACATAAAATATAATTATCATACTTTTATCTTCATCCACTCAGTCACTTTGATTCAATAAATTCCATCTAATATAATAAATATATGAAAGATAAACAGTTTCCTATAGGGTCCACTCACTCACCTAAGAAACCAATCACATTTGGAGATGTCTAGGAGAGTTAAATTCAACCTCAAATAACTTGTATAATCATATAAAACCATTATGATCTCTTTAAAACAATATCTTCAACATTAGGTTGTAGTTAGGGTTTTATGAGGGTTTAGACCATCTTTCAGTCTTAACGATCATTCATAAAACTTATTTCTTCTTTCTAAAAACCAATGCATATAACTTTGAGATAGAACCCTTATTCATCTACCATGAAAATATTAGGATATAATTTAGATGTTTATTATGCCAATAATCACTAATAAAACATTCTTGGGTAGATAATTCTTCATTTTATGCACTCAAAAAACCTTGAAATACTTTTCAAGCCTTTTTCTTGAGAACCAAGACCTGAAACTTCATGCACATATTTAAAATAACTTGACTCACCTATGTTAATTTTCACCTTCTCACCAATGTCATGGAAATTTATCTTATTATCTCATCTATCCACGATCTCTCTTCTTGATTTCTAAGCCTTGACCTACAAGTCTTGTTAGTCCTTGAATCTAACCTTCTAGCCAGTATGTAGTCTTCACCTTAAAACTCTATTTTGTTTCAATTCCTCTTGTGTGTGCTCAATTAACCTCATACACTCACTCTTATTTGGAGATTAAATAGAACTTCTTGGGATCTATTTACATATTGTTGGATCTCGATTGTATCATCTTTAGAGATACGTACACAAATATTCAGAGCTAACCTTTTAATCATTTCCAAGGTTCTCAACATCTCATGAAGAGCCATAAATAATCTCTCTCATTATAAAATACTTCAAGTGTTATTTAGATAATTCTCATCTTTTACACATATCTTTGAAGTATATTGCTTCTTTTTTTAATCTTGCTCATTTCATCATGCCACCTGCAAATACCATCTCACAAGGTCTAGACAAAGCATTATAAGATGATTTACATTTTATAAAATGACTTGTACTCACTCATGATTATTTTCAATGATTTAACTCAAGATGACATTAGAATATTATTCAAATAATATCCTTTCATCATACCAACAACACTTATTATTCTGGCAACAAAACTCATTCATATACATACCTCAAAGCTTACTTGACCAAGGATTTGCACAATAACCTTTGACATCAATTATATTATATTGACATCAATGAAAGAACCATGCATCTTAATTATAACCTTTTACATTAATGACAACATTAAATGTCAAAGATAAACACTAAATGACAATGTTCAACAATTTCTCCCTTTATCAATGACAATGTTTAACACACCTAGTAAAAATTACCCATGAAATGGTAAATGTTGTCTTGTACTAGTATTCTAGTGCTATTATGATCTTATTATACCATAAAAAGCCATCCATAAGATAAATCATTTCATATATGGCCATCAAGTAGACTATCATGTCAATTAGGTAAAATAAATTCATATTTTGATCAGGATTTGTTTATATCTTTGAAATCAGTGTAGATTTTGATACCCTCTAGTTTCTTACTCACTAACACAATGTATTAAAACCACTCTAAGTAATTGATTAGCTGATACATTTCACATGTAAGAGTTTCTCCAACTCTTTATTGACTAGAAAAATAATACGATGATTTATTTTGCATAACTTCTACTTAATGGTCTTGGCATTAGGTTGTATAATGAGATGGTGTACAGCCAATATGGGGTCCAAACTTGGCATATCCAATTAGGCCAATGTAAATATGTCAACAAACACCCTCAGAAGGGCTTTAAAAACTTTGCATTCCTCCTTATTGAGGGGTGTGCCTAGTTTAATCGACTTTGGGTCCTCTAGAGTACCAATGTTAACCTCTAAAGTGTCCTCAACAAGAAGTGTACAACCATCATCTAAAATAATTGGTAAGAATTTAAACTAATTGGCAATGGAAAATTCCTATAGCCATACTAGATCATCTAATTCACCCAAGTAGGATGAATCAAAATATCCTAATGTTGGTAAAAACATAAAATAAATACTTTAGAGTACTCTTGAATAATCTATGAAAAATATTTTCACTCCTCAATACTGATCTCTAATCCATAAATAGGCTTTAGACTATAGGTCTCTTATTCTTCATTGGAAGAGGGGTGAACATCCCTATCTAATGGTTTTGGAAACTAGTTTTCACTAAGAGAATTTCTTTTCTCTTTACTTTTACCCTGATTAGAAAGTGCCTCAAATAGGTTTTCAAATTTAAACCTAAATGTTTGATTGTGTTTTTGTTTTTGGCTAGGTATATTCACCCACTCTCTGAAATAGGTAGTAGGATCCATTCTAATATAAAATTCTTGCTTGTGATCTCCAAAAAGAATGTGATTCCTTAATCCCAAAAATTCACATATGGCCTCATCATGTTTAAACTCATCTAATGGCATTGTTGACTTTTATTGGTATTAATATATCAACTATGAATGATAAGGGTTAATAATGAAGGTTTATAAATAGGGTTAATGATGCAAATGGTATGGAGATTAAACAACTTTTTAGTGGCAAGGTCATCATAGAGGTTATAATCAGACCCTACATTGATCTCATTATTGTCTTCGCTAGTCGATGGTGTTAGAATATGAATAAGGTATATGGGATCACCCCTAAGTACTTTAAATCCAATACCATGGGTTCCCTTGTACTTGGTCATTGAGACTAATTAGATCATGCCTTATTGATGTAGCCCCAAGCCTTTGCCTTCATAAGCTAGGTAATCCATAATCTGATTAGGGATAAGATACTTTGCATTTTAGTAATAGTTAGTTAAGTCATTAGTATAAATCCATGAATCATCTTATACTAAGGGGTCTTAGTCTAGGCCAGAGGCCAATTTAAAAATAATGGGCTTGTTTAGCTGAGATTTTCCCTTGGTTTTCCATTTCATGCGAGTGGTTTTGGCCTTAGGTCTTACATAGGATTTTGGATTTTGTGGTAATTTGGCAATATGGAATGCATTATGGGTATTTTATTCTCTAAGACCTTCATCAGGGATATAGAAGTGATTGGAAATGTTTAGTAGAGGCATGACTGAGGTAGAATTTAGGTTATCTAGGTGAATGTAGTTAGATTCTAGTCTTGATTCAATTACTTTTCCCTTTTTATCTCTTTTTCCATCAAATTTGGGCATAGGATTCATGCTAAATCGATCGTTATATCTTTTATATTTGGCCTCAAGGTGTTAACAATAATGATATGGCTAAAGATTAGTTGATATAATCACTTCCATTCCTCAATGTGGAAATTTTATGCACTGATGTAATGTAGAAGGTATGGCCTTGATTTCATGGATCCAAGTTTGGCCCAGTAACAGATTGTAAGATAGTTTTAGGTCTAAAACATGACATAGAGTATCATGGATCAAAGGCCCAATGACCATTGACAAGCTAATAGTACCTTGAGATTCTCATTCTTCATTATCATTTGCCTTGATAATGATAGTATATGGTTACAAATTGGTTATTGTATATCTAAGATATTTGACCAACTTTATAGACATAATATTGAGGCCCAAACCATTATCTACAAGGACACATTTAACTCTATGGTTAGTTATACCAACCTTAATGTACAATGGGTTATTATGTAGAGTGCTTAGGGATAACATATCACTTTGGTCAAAGGTAAGACATTGACTAGGGGCCAAGTGTCTGACCATGGATTAAAATTTGTCTAGAGTGATGTCATTTGGCATAAGGGACTGGTGCAAGTACTCATTCAGGATGCTTTTATGGATACTAGATGTATGCAGCAAATTCATGATGGATATATGTATAGGTGTATTTTTCAGTTATTCCATAACATCATAGGTCTTCCCCTTGGTTTTATCAATTGGTTTATTTTTGATATGAATGGAAGGCTGAATGGGCTCTTTTGTAGTATTTGGTTGAAGTTCCATAATAGTGACCTTTGCTTATTGAGTTGTGATTATGTAATCTCGATATGGTATTTGGATTTGGTAGTTGGATAGGTAGGTAATGGGACCTAAAATGGTAATTTTAGGGCGATGTTCAGTTTGGTTACTAACATGGTCTAAAGAAGAATTATCAGCATAAGGAGGTTGGTAAGCATTGTTTAGATGATAGGCATTTTTGGGTGAGGGTCTCTAGGTTTGTTGGTAGTTAGCCTAGGGTTAGTTGTGGTAGTGGTAACATGACCATCTGAAGAATTTTTTACAAAAATATATAGGTATACATAATGACATGATGGCATCCTTAGTTGGTTTGATCACTTTTCCTTGGTTCCAACCATTTTATTGTTATTATTATGGCTGGCATTGTTGCTATTGATTTTGTGGTGGAGTTCTCTTTTATTTTTGTTGTTATTATTGTTGGTTGTTGTTATTATTATGTTAGGTAAATGGATTATGGTAGATACCCAAGTTATGATTTGTCATAGGAGCATGGGTGTCTCTTTTTATCTTTCCATTTTATAGCATATTCTCAATCAAATACCTAAGTTAGATACACCAACATATGGAATATAATCTAACGTGATGATACTCATAAAATTCATGTTCTTTTTGCCAATCAATAAAAATAATCCCTTTGGGGAATGGCTTCTATATTGGCCAATTAGTCATATTTTCTTGAACCAATCATCAAAATAAAAACTCAATAGGATCACCAAAGTCTCTAAATTATCTAGAAATGGGTAATCTTCTTCTTGGAGGAGGGGATTACAATTGGTTTTCATTTTTTGTTTATTGGTTTCATGGAGGCCTTGGCTAAATGTATGGAGATGGTGGTTTTTGAGTAGGTAGAGATAAATAGACAACTGGTGTGTGCACCATCTGAACATAGCGTGATTTAATGATCCCATTACAAAAAACATTCTAATTATGGTTGTAGGGTTTTGGTCTCTCATTATTATCAGATTGAGGTGGTTTTAAAGCTAGTATTTGAATTGAGTTTTGATTATGGTTTTAGCCTTGGTTCTAGTTTTAGTTCTATTGGCCTTGATGTTGATTCTGGCTCTGTTTAGAAGAACATGGGTTGATTATCCTTTTGTTGACAAGAGCTTTCTCAATCTGTATTCCTTTCCATATAACTTCTTAAAATGAATGAGCATATTATAGCTTGAGATGGTAAGATATCTCTCTACATAATCTCTTAGGAAATATCATGGCCAACTATTTATCTAGAAAATAGTAAACTGGATTGTTAGTGTTCTCTAATGTTGTAAGTATGTAGTGAAACTTTCACTAGTCTTCTATTTAGCTTAGCCCAAGTTCACAACTATAATCTCATGTTCATGATTATATGAAAAATATTGTACAAACTTCTTCGAAAGATCATTGAAGTTAGGTAAAAATTATTCAACAATTTTGAAATCCATTCCAAGACTTATCCATCTAGACTTCTTAGAAAGTGTAGAAGCAATTATATGTCACTATATGCCACTAGTTAACACATAAAAAAGAATTATTTTAGATGATCTTTAGGGTTGTCTTTTCCCTTATATTTATCAAATTTGGGTGGCTCATCACCTGATGAAAATGGTATTTTCAAATATTCTATGTTGAATAGATAAGAGCATATTTCATCTAATTTGAATTTATTTGTTTGTTTTACAATCTATATAATTTGAATTGCATCCTTCATTTGTTACAACTCTTGGGCAAGGAATGCATATGGAGTGGTTTTTTGTTGTTTAGGCTGAATAGTCAAAGGTGGATTACCTTAAATAGGGTAGCCTTATTATGGAATGTTGGTTGAATTGGCCAAACTATCAGGTATACATATATGTACATTGGGATTGTATTATGGATAAAAAGTATGCTAATATTGGAACACATTAGAGTTCAGATACCTTCTATACATAAGAACCTTATTGTTAGTTAAACACTTGTTGTTAGATTGGTACTTATTATTGAATAGGCACTTGTTTTTGGTTAGGCAATTATTGGGGGTTTGGTATTTATTATTTTTTACTAAAAGATGCTTTATAAACAATAAAAACATGTTGTGTATTAGGTAATGTTTGTGATTGTTGATGTATATTAGTCTATGATTGTTGTGGCAAAACATTTGTTACCCTTTGTTGAGGTGGCATAGTGTTCTACACTTATTATGTTGGTAAATTGGTCTATTATTGGTTCATTTCCCCTTGTTTCACACTCAAAGAAGAAACTGGTTGAGGAGTGGAGGTTGCTTGTTGATTTTGGGAAGTAGGTGTACCTATCCTCTATTGTTACAATCCACTCATGAAATTATTTGGATGAGTATGTTATGTATTTATTAGAGGTACACTATACCCACTTTGGTTTAAATTGGAATTCATTTTTGTGTTATCTACAAAGTTTTGAGTGAGGTCTTCCATTTGAGAGGCAGTTTCTTTTGTTGAAATGAGGATATTCAACATGTCACCAACCAACATGACTTTGCTGAATGGGTGTGTGTTTTGGTTTGCATAGCCTAAAGCATCTATTTGTTTCTCTATTGACAGAGATATCCCAATAATAAATGTGTTATAAATAACCCTCACATTAAGATTAAGATCAAGATTAAGGTAGTTTTGGTACACTATTGTACTTGTTCCATTTTTTCATTCATAGGGCCTTTCCATTTTGCAAAAAATAATTTTGGGCTATTATGGCATTGTCATTAAAGCTTGACTATAACTAGTTCATGCATGATCAAACAATTGGATTCGAGACACATTACTAGGAGTTATAATCAAACTAATCAGACTTTTATGTGGGAAGTCTAGTAGAAACTTGGTTCCTACTTTGATGGCTCTAACAAGGATTTTGTCTTTGTTTTCTAAAAAATAATGATAAAAAAAGTGCATATCATATATTTTATACATTGGTGTCATAACATAATAGGGCTCTTATTATTGGTTTTGTTTAATGGTTGGCATCATTTGAGTAAGGTATCGTTCCATTTTCTCTTGTTCTTGGCCTGGTTAAGAAGGTGCAGTTACCAAATACTATGTCAATAGATCTACCATTTGTTCAACATATATAATATTATAGATGGATAGGGATCCATATTATATTATACATCATCATTTGACTCTTAAACAAAAGGGTCACTGATCACAAAATTCACCTAGTCTGGATTATACATACTCTCACTACATTTGTAATGAGGCATGTTTAGATATATAGTTAAGTCTCATTAAAAAAAAAGAGTGTAAAAGGTAATAAATAGATGAGGTCTAAAAACAAACAACCTTTGTCTTTATAAAATAAGTCACAAGGGTGAAACAACTAAACCAGCAAAAGGTAGAATAAAACAAACTTGAAATCGGTCTAACAAATGATACTAATTTGCCCAAAGGTGGTTATAATAAGTGGCAAGGTAACATAAAATATCAAAACTCATCTATGGTTAAGGTATTTATTTTCCTAAAGGTGATTATAGTTAGTGACAAAAATATCTAGACAAGGTAGAACAAATGCAAACTATGTCAAAAGGATAACAATGATTTACCCAAAAGTAGTTATAATCATTTAACATGAAAAACAAGGCTAGAATCAGAAACAAAGAACTCAAATAAAAACTAAAAACAAACTAAAATAATGCAACTGGCTTGGATAAACTCAATAAAATAACTTATAAATAATTTAATTTTAGGGTAATTGGGTAGGAAGACACTCATTAATTTAGATCATGAAGACTTGATATTTGATTCACAAGAGACTATTTGTACAATGAAACTATGACACTTTCAAACTTAACACAACAAACTTCAAACAAGGCATGTGGAAAAAAATTGGATCAAAGGACTCTTAAAACAAGGCATAAGAGAACAAATAACCACTAGGTCTATGCAAAGGGGTCTTTAGATCAAATAAGAAATCAACCCAAGTAACACAATCCAAACATAAAAGGTAGACTACCTACGCCCAAATTAGATGAGGCTTTCATGTAAACATGATTAGTTTAGGATTTATAATTTAAAATGTTGAGTTTAAAATTTAATGAAAAAAGACTCATATGTTCTAAGGTAAAAGGGCTAAACCAAAACAGGCAGTGTAACTTTGTGTTTGAAATAAGAAGGTATAACAATGGTTTGGAACTTAGTTTCAAAAATTACAAGTGTTTTGAAATGATTTAGACAGTGTAACAATACTCCTTCAAACAAATGATAAATAATGATTTTGGACTCAAAAATCCAAGGAAAATGTTTGAGATGAAACAGACAGCATAACAATGCCCTGTTTAAATAAGTGACACACAAATAGTTTTGGAATAAACTCTAAGGCAAAAAGCATGTCAAAAAATCGATAGAATAACACCTCTTAGTCTAAAGGGGTGTGAAAACAACATGATGGTTTTGGATTTGTTTTGAATTGACAATATAAACAAATAAATTTATTCTAAAACATGCATGTAAATCAAATAAAATATAAATATCACTAATGGCTCATCCTATCCCTAAAACTGACATGGGTGTGCCTAGTTTCTACCAAAGTTTTCACTAATATACCAATGCTTGAAAATAATTAGGTGTTAATCCAAAAATTAAAGAACAAATGTAGGTGGAGTTTTTATACCCCACCTCTATCTCTCAAGCATTGGTATGTGGCATGAACTTAGAGTGAGGAACACTCCGCATTTAAAAATAAATTCTATGGCAAGTGGGGTTGAATAAAATCTATAAGTTTTGAAATATACTAAATGGTCTCAAGTGTGGCTAACACAAGGGTGAAATCATATCAATTAGGTTCATACTCACTAACTTACTATGTAAAGGTCTTTTCTTTTACCAATGACTTTAGCTATATACTACTTAGTGAAGTCCAATGTTTAGCAAGACTTGACCCAAGTTTTCATTAGGATTAGAGAGGCTATCCACTCAGCCCCTTGGTAATCTCAATATAATGTGCCTAATTTATATACCTGACTATGGAGTGGGTTTGGTATGATGATGGGAGATGAAACACCATATCAATGCACCCTTAAATAACTTATAAGGGAGAAATGAGTTACACACAAGCCAAATGTAATAAAATAAAATATAAAGACTTTAGAGGTTGTTTCTAGGTCACCCAAGTCACTCAAAGTTTTGGGAGAGCATATGTGGCATTATTTTTTATAAGACCAAATAAATAAGGTAATAAACTAAGTGTTTTTGGTCACCCAAGTTCCCTATAGGGGATAGGGGGAGAGCATACATGTAATAGCTTGTAATGTGCCACAAACAAATCGTCTATTCTATAAACTTTGAAACTAACTAATAACAAAAAACAAACATAAATTGAAAATTATCTTAAGATCTCTAACTAAAATGTATGTTCCTTTTAATATAACCAACCAAATGTGATTGAAATTTTGACCCCTTGGCCTTGTTTGTACTTAAAAATACTTTAAAAATACTAAAAGACAAGTGTGATTAAGTTGATTTTAAGCACCAAATAAAAGTGTATGTGATGTTTTGAAGTGTCTAGGTCTTTCTCTCTCTCCACCTTAATTCCTAAAAAAATGTTAGAGGGTTTGCTTGTCTCTAGGCAAAAAATTAAATGAATAAACAACATTTCATTTTGAGCTCTTAGGTTTTTTGAAAGCATAAAGAGAAGCCACCATTGCATAAGTTGAAGCTACCATTTTAATGAATCCATTGTTTTACTACAAGCATAGACATAGACATAGACAAAGACAAATTTTGGTGAAGTTATCATTAAACAGGGTGAAGTTGATAATCAAATATGGTGAAATCACCAAATACATGTAGAAAATAGATGAATTACTCAAAAAACCAAATGTAATTTTACCTAGTGAAATTGTTGTTTAGAAGGGTTGAAGCCACCAAATCCAAATAGTGAAGCTATTGTTTAGCAATTTAAAGGCATCATTTTTGCATAAATAATATGGTAAAAAAAAATTGGGACTGACAAAGTTGCCATTACATAGTGTGAAGCTATCAATTATATAAAAAATAGAATGACATTAATTTCAAGGATAAAACTCTAAACTTGAAAATTTAAATGCATTTATTAGAAAAACTAAATCTAGCATATCATTCTCATTGGTTATATGGGATGAGTGGCCCCACCAAATGTACCATTATGTATCTTAGGAGTTTGAAGAGCACATAAATGTTGATTAGTTCCTTTTTAGTTCAAATGATAAAAAATCAAGATTAACAATACAGTAAAATTAAACACTCTTGCCTAAGAACTACAAGGAACATAACATAATGAACAAGATCACAAAATAGAGATAAAAACAACACAAGTAATTTACCTCATTTGTTGTATGTGATGTCCATTTGTTGGCATAAGTATATTCTTGCTTGATATATGGTAATTAGAAACATTTAACAATGCATACCCATGGTGGTAGCATTTCTCCAATGATCATTTGTGGCTTGGTGTGAAGCTTGATATAAAATAGATATTATAACACTACTCTCAATGGCTTCTTGAAGTTATTCTAATAGAATAAACTTACACACAAAATTTTGTTAATATATAGTATGGGCACTTGTATTTATAGATATAAGAACTAACTCTAACCATAGGGAGATTATGTTAAATTATAACTTTAGATGATTCTATAATAACTTTGGTTGAGTCAGACTAACCATGGGTTGGGTTAAAACACTCATGAAATATTGACACCTCAGTTTCAGATATTTTGGAGGCATGACAACTCATTTTAGATATTTATGAGGTTGTGACTCACCTTTTTGGAATACTTAGGAATTAATAAATCACTTTATTAGCTCATTTGACCTTTGACTTCATATTTGGCTAAAAAATCATTTTTAGATAAATGAAATTCACTAATTCAACTTTAAATTTTTACTTAGGCAAGTTAATTAATATTTACAATGTAATTAATCTTGCTTAGTATTTTTTTAGTAAATATATCTATATATTATTGCAAAGTGTTTTGTATCTTTTGGCAATTGTTTTAAATATTTTGAATTAATAGCTCGACAGGACAAAAAGTGTCAAATTACTAGGTCATAATCTGACTAAGGTTGAAATTGAACTAGGTTATCGGTGCATATAAGGTAATACACCAAATAAATTAGCCTTGCCATGTTTCTAAGAAATTAAATCCCTTATGCATCTGAATTTAAGAAATTTAGGTGATTTCTAGACTTAAATTGTGTCATTTGTTATAGATTGATTTGAATCTCAATTTAAGCATGAAATTGGCCAAAACCAAGTGTCTACATTTTTAAGATGAGAATATCTTCATTTTTTTAAAATAATTTTAAATTAACCATAAATTAGGGTGCAACCATATTAATGTTAATACATTGAATCTTAAAAGAACTTTAAACTAAAAGAGGTTTTTTATGGAGAAGTGTACTTCTATCAATTTAATAAAAAACTTATAGTACAACACTAATCATATAAAAAAGAGGTGGAAAATTCACACCTCAAAAGCCACACTGAGCTAAGGAAGTCTCAAGAGAAATAAAAGTCCAAAAAAGGCCGCAACCTAGCCAATAACCATAGTTAAACTAGCTCAAGTGCACATCAATCAAAAAAGGGAATAAAATAACAAAAACAACAAGGAAACAACTAAGTAGTAACTATGAACATGGCATCCAATGGAGGACATAGAGGTGGAGGTTCCTGAGGCTTTCCTCCCCAACCATCCTGGGCTGGGAGATCTTCATCAACTAAGAGGAGGTTCCAACCCTCAACCTAATGGTTAGCTTAGAATCATGTTGCACCTAAAAATATTGATGAGGAGAGATGGTTAATGCTAACTATAGTAATTTATCTTAGAGAGGGAGTCTCCATCCCCCCACATCCACTATCTTTGTTGCCTTTGTTAGATTCTTGGGGAGAAGATGGTTGTTAGGTTGTGGAGCTAAAAGCTTCATTGATGCAGACATGGAGGAGGTTGTTGAGAGGTTGTAGAGTTGTAGTGCAATCGACATCAGTCATATCCAGTGAGTAGAGCAACCAACATCGGTCAGGTATCAGTTGACATCGGTCATCTCCAGCCAGACAGGGATTGATGTCGATCGCCTGTGCGGTTCCAAAACTGCTAGTTGATGAATAGTTAGTTAATGAACTGGTTGTTTGCATGTTAAAGGCTAATTTTAGCCTTGGAGCTGTAGATCTAATTATTGTAATTGGATGTCTAATTATTGGTTGCATGAGATCTATATAATAGACTCATGGGTTGTATTGTAATTTGTGCTAGTTGAGTTGAGCAAGGTTAGCTCCTTCAGTGTGAAGAGAGCAAAAGTAGCTCCTCCTAGTTCCACAGGGGTGCCGAGTGTGTATGATCAGGTAGAGCTGCAGGTTGTGCAAGTTCTGGTAGAAGATCCACTGGGGTGCTGGTTTAGAGAATCAAAAGGGTTCTTCATGTGTGTATGATCTTGGTCAGTAGGTGTGTAAGGCCACGTTTGGAGATCTACATGTGGTAAGTAAGATCATTGATTTGCAGGTGTGTGTGTGTGTGCGAGGTCAAAAGAGATCTGTAGGGTAGCAAGATCAAAGGTGACAACAACATATCAAGGAGCAAGATCAGGTGAGATCTACTTGGAGTGCATTTTGTACTTGGTTGAGTATGTGTGTATACTCGGTGTACTAGTAGTAGTGATACTGATTGGTTGGAGGTGAACACCAACTCTATGTTTGAGTTGTGTGTTGGGACCATAATTGAGAGAGTGAGCTCTTGAAGAGATTTACTGTTTATGCCTTAGAGGTGTGGGAGCCCTAGAGGTGTGTAAGGAAGAAGACTGTAGCATCTTCTTTGTTGTATTTCCTTCTGGAAGAGTATTAATACAATTGGGTATTGTCTCTCATATTCTATGTTATTTCTGAATTCTAGTTACTTGTGATTCTAGTTAAATTTTGTGTTTAGTTGCTTGGTAATCAATTGTGCTTTTGGGTCCTAACAAGTTGGTATTAGAGCATTTATGTTCTAGGTGCCTGACAAGTGGTATCAGAGCTAAGGTTGCAGGGAGTAGGTTTGTGTTTGATTACAGGTCACTCTCAAGGGTTTCTAATTGAGTGGGAGTATAGCAATGGTAGAAGAAAGTACATTAAGAATGGAGGAATTGAAAAGCATGAATGGTCAATTATGGTGTTATGGAAAGAAAGAGCAGGTAAATAAATATTGTTGGTTGGTAGAAGATCAGCATGAAGGAACTGAATAAGTAGATGTTGTAGGTGTTGTTACACAGGATGCTCTGGGATGTTCCTTGGATAAAGTAGAATCTTGGTTTATAGATTATGTTGCCTCTTTCCATGTAGCCCCAAATAGAGTATTTTTCTATGTTAAGGTCCATGGAGACTTTGGAAAGATTTATTTAGGGGTTGGTGAGCCTTGTCAAAGTATTGGCAAAGGGGAAGTGCGGCTGAAATTGCAGATGGCCAACACATGGGTGTTGAAGAAGGTCATGCAGGTCCCAGTCTTGAAGATGCGGCTAATTTCTTCAGGAAAGTTAGGTGATGAGAGATGCACAAGAACTCTCACAGCGGATTCTTAGAATGTTACCAAGGATGCACTTGAATTAGCATGTGGTAAGAAAGCAGGTACTCTTTATCTACTTGCTTGTATTACTAATTCTTCTTCTATTGCGAATACATGGCTTTGTAGGCTTGGTCACATGACCAAGAAGGAGATGCATGTTCTTAAGAGGAAGTCAGATGTGTTTGACAAACTTAAGAACTGGAAAGCCTTGGTGTTCTTGGAGGAGATGATGGACAGAGACCAGGGGATGGGGCTGGATACTTCTGAGCAAGGAAGTTTGGACATGGGTTTGATTCAAAGTAAGCTCATAGATAAAAAATCATCACTCACAGGAAAACACAAGTACTGACGTTAGCTAGGGGAAACTGGTGTCAAACAGACAGGCACCAACATTGATCATGTGTAGACAAGCAAAGTCGGTGGTGTTAGGTAGGTGGGGACCGATGTCGGTACGATAACTGGCATCAGTGACCAGGATAGTCACATGGAATTGATGTCGATAGGATGTAGACTGTGTGGTGACAGAGGTCGATCACTGGAATGGATTTTGGGTAGACAGCAAGCTGTCAAGGAGTCTCAAACGCCCATATGGAGGACTGAAAGGGTAAGTAAGCCTCAAATTTGTTGTTCCTCTTCTTTATACTCATTGCTCACTGTAGAGTAGGAAGGATCCAAGAAACAGTGGGAGCATGGCATGAATGAGGAATTTGATTCCTAAGATGCAGAACCAAATAAGAGATTTGGTAGAGTTTCCAGTCGGAAGAAAGCACTGAAAGATGAATGGATTCCTTGGTTAAAGAATAGAGAGAATGGACACGTGAGATGGAAGGCCAAGTCATATGGTCTTGAGGAAGCTGCAAGACAGTGGTTAAGGTTTGACAAGGGGATGACAAAGTAGGGCTTTAGTCAATGTCAGTGTAACCATTGTGTTTGTTTTACCAAGGTGGATGATGGTCGCAACATTATCCTGTTACTGTATGTGGATGATGAGCTTGTTGCAAGTTCAGACATACAAAGTTTTGTTGAGCTAAGGGTAAGGTTATTTCAATGGTGTGCCATGAAGGATTTGGGAGTAGAAAAATTCTTTGGCATGAGTATCCTAAAGACAGGGAAGATCACAAGTTGATGTTGTCACAGGATGATTGTGTGAAGGTAGTGTATGATGCAGAATTGGGCAACACACTTATGGATAGGTAGTTCACAGAATAGGGTCCCCAATCACATGATGAGGTTGAGTACATGTATACTCCCTGATATTGCCCCAGTAGTGGGAGTTGTCAGCAGGTTTGTAGTCAATCTGAGAAGGAAGCACTAGAAAGCAATTCAGTGGGTTCTCAGGTATCTGAGAGGGACCAGCAGCAGGGATTCTTTCTATGTAAGGTCAGGCACTTCAGATTTGGTAGGTTACTTGGATGATAGGATTTGCACCATAGGATGTGTGGTGGTTGGTCTTCAAGATTGAGCTTGAAGAGGGATACAAGCTAGGAAACAAATTAGACGGTATACAGGTACAAGTACAATGCAGCTATTTATCTCTAAGTGGGAGATTGTTAGGTTGTGGAGCTAAAAGCTTCACTGATGCAAACATGGAGGAGGTTATTGAGAGGTTATTGAGTTGTAGTGCAACTGATGTCAGTCTGATCAACTGACATTAGTCATATCTAGTGAGCAAAGTAACCAACATCAGTCAGGTATTGGCCGACGTCGATCATCTCTAGCCAGACAGGGACCAACGTCGGTCACCTGTGTAGTTCCAAAACTGCTAGTTGACAAATAGTTAGTTAAAGAACTGGTTGTTTGCATGTTAAAGGCTAATTTTAGCCTTAGAGCTATGAATCTAATTATTGTAATTGGATGTCTAATTATTGTTTGCATGAGATCTATATAATAGACTCATGGGTTGTATTGTAATTTGTGCTAGTTGAGTTGAGCAAGGTTAGCTCCTTCAGTGTGAAGAGAGAAAAAGTAGCTCCTCCTAGTTCCACAGGGGTGCCGAGTGTGTATGATCAAGTAGAACTGTAGGTTGTGCAAGTTCTAGTAGAAGATCCACCGGGGTGTTGGTTTGGAGAATCAGAAGGGTTCTTCATGTGTGTATGATCTTGGTCGGCAGGTGTGCAAGGCCACGTTTGGAGATCTACATGTGGTAAGTAAGATCATTGATTTGTAGGTGTGTGTGTGTGCAAGGTCAAAGGAAATCTATAGGGTAGAAAGATCAAAGGTGACAGCAACATATCAAGGAGCAAGATTAGGTGAGATCTACTTAGAGTGCATTGTGTACTCAATTGAGTACGTGTGTATACTCGGTGTACTGGCAGTAATGATACTGACTGGTTGGAGGTGAACACCAACTTTGTGTTTGAGTTGTGTGTTGGGACCATAATTGAGAGAGTGATCTCTTGAAGAGATTTATTGTTTACGTCTTAGAGGTGTGGGAGCCCTAGAGGTGTGTAAGGAAGAAGACTGTGGCATCTTCTTTGTTGTATTTCCTTATGGAAGAGTATTAATACAATTGGGTATTGTCTCTCATATTCTATGTTATTTCTAAATTCTAGTTACTTGTGATTCTGGTTAAATTTCATGTTTAGTTTTTTGGTAATCAATTGTGCTTCCAAGTCCTAACAAGTTGGTATCAGAGCATTTATGTTCTAGGTGCCTGACAATGGCCAGTGAGAATGAAGAGAGGATCTCTTCCAACTTCGATACCTCCATCTACAAGAGTGGTGGTGCCTCACCCCACACCCATGACCCCAAAGAGGGGAGTGGTGAAGAGGGAGATCAATAGACTCATGGTTGACTACACAAAGAGTATTCCCCCAATGGTTAAGGAGGAGCTATAGATGGTGAAGCTCAAGTTGGACCTTATCTGTTTGACTTTGTATCTAAAGGGTAACATTAGTAATCACAAAAAATTTATTGGTTATATATTTTTTCCATAGCTTCATTATTAAAACATGTTTAATTCTAGATTTATAAATCTAAAACAAAATATCAATACATAAAATCTACCAAATTCTACTATATCTTATAGGCAATAGGGTAGAGTCCCCTAGGAGAACCATTTTCCAATAGAACATTTCAATCTTGAAGGGTTTGAAAAGGGTATGAATCTAGCTCCAAGATGACTGGACATGATAATGAAACCAAAAGAGATGATTTATAGTTTTTAGGTGATGACAGGCTGGGCAGGTGGGATTTTTAACCCCATGTGCTTGAGCCTATTCCCTATAGGTAGACCTTGGTAGAGGATACACCAAAGGAAATTGGCTTTTTTGGGCTCAATACAAGTCACCTAGATATTATCAAATCTCTGGGTCCAAACCCAATGAAGAGATTGGAGATACCACTAGTGATTGAGAGAATTGATATCAATATGTCATGGGGCTAAAAAATTGTAACCCAATCAAGGAGAGTATCGACAAAATGATGTGGTTGTGGGCCACAACCAATGTTTCCATCACGATGTGTAAATCAAAAGAGTATTATAATTAATGATCTTTTGAAAATTACTATTACATCTATTAGTTATTGGAAAAAAACTTGGGAATAAACTATTAGAGTATGTATTTCTCATGTTTTCTAGGTTCTAGTTAGGTTGTTTGTCTTTTCCTAGTTTTATATTATGTGAGGATTTGTTCCACATTGGCTTGTTATGTTAGAGTATGTATTTAATGTATTTCTAATGTTTGCTAGTGTATTAGTTAGCTATTTATTTTTTTGATTTTATCTTATGTGAGGATTTATTCCACATTGGTTAGTTAGGCTAGTTATATGTTTTGTCTTGCCTACTTATGCAAGAGCTTTTCTCTATACCAGCTTATCTTATTTCTAAATAACACTTGATTTGTTTTGCTTTGCAATCGCTTGTCTATAGCTTTATTCTGTGATGTTTTTAGTGTTATCATTTTTGAATCTTGGGTTGAAATGGTGTTCACCATTCCTAGCATGGTACTAGAGCTTTGATGTGTTGCATCCATCCATGTTATTACATTTTATTTCAAAATTTTCCCTTGTCATTGTTGTTTCTTCCTTTATCGTATATCCTCAGCCTTTTTTCCCCTCTTACAAATATGGCACTTTTATTGAAGCTTTGAATAAAGTGTGTGCTTTTTATTCTTGGGGGGAAGTGGAGAGGAAGCGTAAGAGAGAGGTGTGTGTGGAGATCTGCTTGTGGCATCATTTTTCAAGACTTTTTGAAGATTTTACATTATTTTCTGTTGAGAGAGGTGTTCTTATTATATTGAGGTGTTGATATACAAAGAAGAGATAAGTGTTGAATTGTACTTCCTTTGTTTGTTTCAGATCTACTTCTCATAGAGGCATTAGATCAACAAATACTTGCATTGGAACACTAGAAGGGAAACATTGAAACTAGCATCCTCTCCCTTGGCTAGGCATTGGATCTGCTTGGGAAGGTAGCATTGAGTTTTGTTTTTTCCCTTGCTTGCATAAGTCTAAAGTGGCATTGAAACATGGAGGAGGCATTAGAGAAAGAGTGGCTCTTGTCTAAGAGATTTATCTTTCCTCCTTGGTGTCTCATATCTATTGAAAGAGGTGTGTGGAAGTGTGGAGCATTATTTTTTTCATCAGTAATAAGGCATTAAATCATCCTATGTTGACCAACTAGGCATTTGAGGAAGATTCCCAGTGCTATTTATGGTATTTGGTTTCCTCATCTCCTTACTACTGCATGGAAGAAAAATATGGATATGAAATTGTGTTGGAGGAGAAATTAGTTCTAAGAGGAGGAATTTTTGTTTTTACATTGGAAATTTCCACCTATCATATTAGTGTGTTACTCTAGACTATGTTGTTTTTTTAATCTACAGGTTTAACATCATTTGGATCTGTGTGTGTGAAAGAGGCTTGCCATTATATATTTTTTCGGTGCCATTATCCTATCTTGTGCATGCAAGAGGTGGTTAAAATGACAAGAAGTCTAAAGAAAGGTGGCATCTCTATTTGAAGTAAATAGGCATTGGAAATGAGGACTAAGGCATTGAGCAGATTTGATTTGTGTTTTTTACTGTGGCATCCTATCTCTATACTCACACTAGCTTCTTTGGTAGGCTAGAGGTGATAGGCAATAGTAACCCACATTATTTCCTCTCAAAATAGTGTATTAATTAATTTTTTTCTTTTATAAGCTATATTTTTTACCTCAAGAGGGAGTATCATTCACTCATGCAAGCATAGTGGTAAACAGACAGATATTTTCTTATTTTAGTTGGTGTTTCTAAGTCTATGATTCAATTTTGGTTCTAATGAGTGGTTGGACACTTATATTCTTTTCTGATTTGGTCACAGTAATCCATTTGTAGTGTCTTTTTAAATGTTTTAACCCATTTTATGAGAAATCGTAATGCTTATAAATTTTGAACCGTAATTTAGATTTAAGTTTTATTTTTTTTTAAAGTGCATGATTTTCAATTATCTATCCATTGGTGTAATTAATTTTTAGAAATTAAATAATTTTATAAAGTGTCAAATGGGGCGGGGGGCGGGGGGCCGGGCGGCAGGGGGGTTCTTAATACAATCTTTTAGGAGTTGTCTAAGTGCTAATGAATGGAACTCAACCACAATTTACACTTGAATTTAAAAATTAGCATCAATGTAAGTTTAAATATTGTATGAGTTTGATTGGGGGTTACGTGAGTAATATTATTTTGTTTTATTTAGATGGGTGTGATTTTCCATTTAAAATATGAGCTAAACTAAAGGGTTTGTTTGAGAAAGTAGATCACTTAAGAACCATGCAGCTTGAAGTGGAGATAACTTCACTCAATCTGGATGGCTTTACCTTTATTGTAGATTGCCTCACTAAGTTTAAGTATTTGTTGACACAGTTGAAGGGGAGTGGATGAGATAAGAAGGATGAAGAGTGTGTGTACTTGATTTTGTCTAAGTTGAGTGGTCCATTCCAAATCTTTTCTTTTACCTTTTTTCTAGTATAGATGTCTTAACTGTCACATTAAAAATGTTAGATACAGAGTTGTTTTGTGAAAGACTTACTAGGGAGGAATAAAAATTGTCTCACCTTGAGTCTTCCACCTCTCAAAAATCATTAGTAGCATCACATCCTAAGAACAAGGCAAAAACTAAGATTAAAAAGAACACTCATCCTCCATCTCAAAATGCACCTAATCCCAACACTAACACATCTAAACCCAAATCATCTTCCAAGTCTAAGAATAAGTCTAACCTATCTTGATCATATTATGGGGGGACTAGTCATGAAGAGTTTAGGTGTTTTAATAGAATTCAAGACTTATAATATGTCATTAGGAAACACAAGATTTCTATCTCCACTCCTCCACCTCATGAGTATGTAAAAGTACTTAATATTGTCGAGAAATCACAATTACCTTTTTACAGATAGATGGGTTCTAGATTTTAGTGCTTCACACCATATGACTTCTTTCAAGGAATCCTTTTTATCTCTTGGTTTGAGTTCTACTTCCAACATTGAGGTTAGATATTCTTCTTTCACTTTTATAAGGGGAAGCATGACATACAACTAGATGGTGGCTACATCAATGATGTATTATATGTTACAGACATCACCACCAATCTACTTTTAGTTTATCAAATTTGATATTTTGGTCAAGGTGAGATAGTGACTTTTACACCATAGGGTGTTAAATTTTGAGCTTTTTTAGATCCACACACATGTATTTCATAGGGTGGCTTTTATCATATTTCTTGACTCTATTATTTTGAAGGTTTTTATGATACTCCTATAGGGATGTGTTTAATTTTTCATGTAGATTATGAGAGTAGGTTTGGCATGAGATATTTGGACATCTCAATTACAGATATTTGAAGGAGTTGAGAACTCACAATATGGTAGAGGGTCTTCCTACAATTTCATGTCTTGATGGAGTTTTCCCTGATTGTGCATTAGAAAAACAACACCAAGATCTATTTATTAAGTTTATGTCTATGAGATCTTATTCACCACTTGAGCTTGTGCACAGTGATTTGATAGTTTTTTCTACTCTTTCTTTCAATGGAGCTAAGTATGCTCATACTTTCATTTATGATTTATTGAGGCATACTTGGGTTTATTTTGTCAATTACAAGAGTGATGTCCTTTTTCACTTAAAATTATTTAAGGCTTTGATCGAGAAGCTATGTTTTAGTTGTATAAAGAAGCTTCATATAGATAATGGGGGGGATTAATTCAGCTGAGAGTTCTCTAATTTTTTGGTAACTCATGATATTATTCACCAATATTCTATTGCACATACTCTATATAAAAATGGCTTATCATAACATAAAAATGAAACTTTTAAGGAGATGGCTAACTGCATGATTCATTCATGGGATTTACCTCCTATCTATTGGGCATAAGCAGTTAATTATGTGAAATCCATTCAAAAACACACACCACATAGAGCACTTGAGCATTTGACTCTAGAGGAGGTTTGGTCTGGAACCAATCTTGATGTCTCATTTTTATTAGTCTTTGGGAGCCTTGCTTGGGAATTTGTACTGAAGAAGAAAAGGAAAGCAATGGATAAGAAAATCAAACCTTTGATTTTTTATGGTATTGTGAGGACATGAGAGTTTATCATCTTTTATATCTTGATACTCATGATGTTCATTTTCAAACATATACAGTTTGATGAGCACCTCACATCTCATAACTCTTTATCTTCTCCCATGCCTTCTTCTTCTTCTTTTCATGATTCATCACCTCATTTTGAGGATTCATGCTTTGAGGATCTAGTTCAAGAGATTCCTAAGGAGGTTATAGAGTTTTAAGGTCCTATTGATGTTGTCATTATGCCTAGTTGGGATCGTACTACATTTTTTTAGGCAATACCTTTTATACAAGGTCTTCCACCCACTTGACATCATCATGCACATATATAAGTACTAGACTTTTATGTCAATAATTCTCTAGGGATCCATAGTATTTTTCATAGGCTCATGGGATACAAGAGTGGGATGGTGTGATGATAGATGAGTATTCTTCTTTGATGATAAATCACACTTGAGATTTGGTCACTCTTCCTAACAGAAGAAATTTATTTAGGTGCAAGTGGATTTACCACACCAAGTATGCAATTGATGGATCCATTGATAAGTATAAGACACATCTTATTATAAAGGGGTTCTCACAAGTCAAAGGTATTGACTACTTTGATAATTTTGTTCCTATTTCCAAGATGGATTCTATTCACCTTGTACTTTCTCTTACTACATCATAGGGTTAGCCAGTGTATCAGATAGACATTAAGAGTGCCTTATTACATAGAGACTTTCATGAGGAAATCTATATGGATTAGCCTGATGGGTTTGTTCATGATTATTAGATTTGACTTATGGTTAGGGTGAGACAGTGACTTTCACACCATAAGGTGTTGAAGTTCAATCTTTATTAAAGCCACAAACACTTATTGCGCATGGTGTTATTGATCATAGTTCTTGACTCTATTATTTTTAGGGTTTTTATGATGTTCCTTCTATAGGGACATGTTTAGTTTTTCATGAAAATTCTAAGAGTCAACTTTGGCATGAGAGATTTGAACACCTAAACTACAGATATTTAAAGGAGTTGAGCACTCACAGTATGGTAGAGGGTCTTTATATAGTTTCATTTCTTGATGGAGTTTGACTAGTTGTAAATTGGGGAAACAACACCATGATTTGTTTCCTAAAGGTATGTCCATGAGAGCTTCTTCATCACTTGAGCTTGTGCACAATGATTTGATGGTCTTTCCCACTCCTTTTAATAGAGCTAAGTATGCACTTACTTTCATTGATAATTTCTCAAGGTGTACTTGGGTTTATTTCCTCAAGTACAAGAGTGATGTATTTTCTCACTTCAAAGTCTTTAAGGCTTTGGTTGAGAAATAGTCTTAGAGTTGCATCAAAAATCTTTGTACAGATAATGGGGGTAGTAATTCAATCAAGAATTCTCTAATTTTTTAAAATCCCATGGTATTGTTCACAAGACTTATGTTTTACATACTCCACAATAAAATGGCGTACCATAATAGAAGAACCAAAGCTTGAAGGAGATGGCTAACTGCATTACGCATTCATGAGATTTACCTCATATCTATTTAGCAGAGGTAGTTAATTGTGTGAAATACATTCAAAACTACACACCACATCAATCACTTGAGTATATGAATTTTAAGGAGGTTTGGTTTGGAACTAAGATTGATTTTTCATTTTTATGAGTCTTTAGGAGCCTTACTTGGGAGTTTGTACCAAAGAAGAAAAGGAAAATGATCTTGTCCCCTTTATATATTGTTTGAGCTCTGTGGTTCAATGGTCAAGCCCTTATCTTTTTACCTAATTGGGCAATGTTTGAATCCCACTTCCATTGCTTTTGGTGGGCTTATTAAATCTTATATCCCACATGCGGTAGTGGGAATTGGTTCGAAGCTTATAAAAACCATGAACTTTGTGGTGTTATATGCCAAGTGATTGGCATTACCACATATTGCATGGGATTTTGGTGGAGTGTGGAGAGTATGTGGGGGAACCATGGGAAAATACATGGATGTTTGTGGTTAGCACATGGCATGAACATTCAATATGTGGCATGTTTCATGGAAGAATGAGGGGTCATGTGGAAAGTTGGATAAAATGTTATAAGTGGCATGGAATGAGGTATTAATTAATTATATAGTTATAAAAATTTGACCATTATAAATTGGTATCAAGCCATGTGGTGGCTTAAGGACCCATTATGTGGTCAAATGTCCCATTCACCACTTGGGACATTCGTCCATTTTTGACCTCTCATTGCTTGTCGACAAAACCAATTTTTTTTAGTTGCCTAAAATGATCTTCCAGATGCCATAACTCATGCATATGGGTTCCATTTTGCAAACCACAAAATGTGTCAAAAATCTCTCGATGAGCCCTTCACTATGGCATTGATAAACCTACAATTTAAAGACTTTAATTTTAGATTAAAATATAGATCCTCTTGGATTAATCCTCCCCACTAGGAGATTTTGGACATCCAAAAGTTAATTAATTAGTAAATAAGTAAGGGTATTGCTCCCTCACTTTTTTGGCTTCCATCCATTTGGCCTTGTTTGGGTGCATCCCTTTGAGACTAACACAAAGATATTCAACATTTCCCCTTCATGATGGCTGAACATTCCTATCAAGTATTGTATCTTCCTACCATTATGTTAGATACTCAAGAGAAAAATCATCAACAGAAGGAATGGTTACACTCTCATCATGATCTAAAATCATCGAAGGCTCATATAATTTTAGATTTTCCACACTCACAATTGAACAAATATGCATATAAGATGGCAAATCCAACTGGAAAAAAAAATTACCCATCTTTTCCATAATCCAAAAAGGACCATATCAGATTGGTTTCAAATTTTACCTTCACCTATCAGTCTTTCTTTACTTATGTGAAGCCATACTAAGTCACTTATAGCAAATTTGTGATCAACATGATGTTTGTCATGTCTTGCTTTGTACTTTGCCTAACTTTTTTCTAATTGATCTCAAATAGTCTGATGTACCTGCTATATCTTTTCAATAAAATTTTTAGATTTAATATCATCTTTACATTCATCATCAATTGAATCTTATCCATATAAAACATCTAAAGGAGATTTAGTCAAATATTCATAATAAAATTTAAAAGGAGATTTCATAGTAGAAGAATGAAGTGCATGGTTGTAATCATGCTATCTCATCCCATTTATATATTGTTTGATCTCCATGGTTCAATGGTCTAGCCCTTATCTTTTTACCCAATTGGTCAAGGTTTGAATCCCACTTCCATCACTTTTAGTGGGCTAAGTAAATATTCTATCCCATAAGTGGTAATGGGGATTGGTTTGAAGCTTTTAAAAACCATTAACTTTATGGTATTATATGCCAAGTGATTGGAATTACCACATATTTCATGGAATTGTGGTGGAGTGTGGAGAGTATGTGGGGGAATCATGGGAAAATACATGGATGTTTGTGGTTAACACATGGCATGAATGTTTGGTATGTGGTATGTTCATGGAAGAATGAGGGGTCATGTGGAAAGTTGGATAAAATGTTATAAGTGGCATGGAATGAGGTATTAATTAATTATAAAGTTATAAAAATTGGACCATTATAAATTGGTGGAAAGCCACATGGTGGCTTGAGGACCCACCACATGGTCAAATGTCCCATTTATCACTTGTCGACATTCACCGATTATTGACCTCTCACTGCTTGCTGACAAAGCCAATTTTTTTGTTTATCTAAAATGATCTTCTATATGCCATAACTCATGCATATAGGTTTTATTTTTCAAACCATAAAATGCATCGAAAAGCTCTTGATGAGCCCTTCACCATGGCATTGATAAACTTTCAATTTTAAAACTTTAGTTTTTGAGTAAAATATAGATCCTCCTAGATCAATCCTCCCCAATAAGAGCTTTTAGACCTCCAAAAGTCAATTAATTGGTAAAGAGGTGAGGGTATTGCTCCCTCACTTTTTTGGATTCCATCCATTTGGACTTGTTCGAGTGCATCCCTTTGAGACCAACACAAAGATATTCAACATTTCCCCTTTGTGATGTTCAAACATTCCTGTCAAGTATTGTATCTTCTTGCAATTTTGTTAGATACTCAGGAGCAAAATAATCAACAAAAGGAATGAATACACTTTCATTATGATCTACGATCATTGGAGGCTCATACAATTTTTGATTTTACACATTCATAATTGAATAAATCTTCATATAAGATGGCAAATCCAATCAAAAAGCATTTTTACCAATCTTTTCCATAATCTAAAAAGGACCATACTGAATTGGTTTCAAATTTTTACCTTCACCTGTCAATATTTCCTTACTAATGTGAAGCCATACTAAATCACCTACAGCAAACTGGTGATCAACATGATGTTTATCATGTCTTGCTTGGTACTTTCCCTGACTTTTCTCCAACTAATCTCAGGCAGTCTGATGTAACTATTGTATCTTTTCAATGAACTTCTTAGCTTTCATAACATCTTTACATTCATCAACAGTTGAATCTTATCCATAACAAACATCTAGAGGATATTTAAAAATATATCCATAACAAACTTTAAAAGGAGCTTTCATAGTATAAGAATGAAGTGCACGATTGTAAGCATGTTGTATAGAGCATAAATTTTCATCCCATAACTTGGGATGTTTACTACAATAATCCCTAAGTAAATGTACCATTGTGTGATTTATAACCTTTGTCTACCCATCAGCCTATGGATGAAATTTAGTGCTCTTATTCAACTTAGTGTCCATCAATTCCCATAGTGTTGACCAAAATTCCCCAAAAAATCAAGAATCTTGATAAAAAAACAATAGAAGTAGGAAAACCAAAATGAACCCATACATGCTAAAAGAACAAGTGTGTCATACCTTCCCCTATAATCTATTTATTGCAAGGAATAAAAACACACATCTTGTTAAACCTATCCACTACCACATACAAGTAATCATGTTTTCTTCATGATATAAGCAAACCCCCTACAAAGTCCATGGAAATACTTTCACAGGGATAGGTAGGAACAGGTAAGGGAGTGTAAAGTCCTAGTTTCCTATTACTAGGTTTGTTTATGGCACAAAGAAACACACCCCTTGATATATTTGGCAACATTTTCTTGCATACAGGCCCCATAACAATACATTCTTAAGTGTGCAATCATTTTACCAACTCCAAAATGACTAGAAATAAGAGATGTGTTTCCCTAATCATGTGCACCCTTTAATTTAGAGGAATGCAAATTTTATCCAAATGATACAAAATTCTATTATGCACATGATAGTTTGATTCTTCTACATGTTTTCCACCTATCAAGTCTTTATACACATCTTTAAAGTCAACATCATTAACATATTGTTCTTTATAACTTTCATGAGTCAAAGAACTATGATATAAAAGAATAGATGCAACTACCATAGGAGGCCTAGAAAGCATGTCAGCAACTTTATTCTGAATACCTTTCTTATACCTAATCACAAGATGAAACTATTGTAGGAAACCCATCCAATAAAAATTCCTAGACTATTGTAGTTTGGCCTGTGACTAGAGATACTGGAGGGGCTGATGATTTGTATGTATCACTGTCTCCTTGCCCATCAATTAATGTTTCCATTTCTTAACACTCTAAACTAATGCATACAATTCCTTATCATAAGTTAGATAGTTTCTTACTGCACCTGTGAAGGTCTCAGAATGATAGCATACTAGTTTCTTTCCTTGCATCAGAACAACTCCCATAGCATAATCACTTGCATCCATCTCGATCTCAAATGGTTGCTACAAATCAGGAAGTGCCAAGATAGGATTAGTACTAATCTTTGTCTTCAAACTGTCAAAGGCTTTTTATTGCTTGCTTCCCCATTGGAAAACATGATTTGTATTAGTCAAAGAATACAAGGGTGATGCAATAAGTGAAAAATTAGTAATGAATTTTCTCCAATATTGTACTACACCAAGAAAATTTCTAACCTTAGTTACATTTTGGGTTTAGGCCATTTAACTATAACCTCCACCTTTACAAGATTAATTTTCAATTCACCATGTCCTACAATATAACCCAAGTAAATTAAATAGGTCTTGCCAAATTCACATTTAGACAATTTCAAATAAAGTTTCTCCCTTCTGAATGCATCCATGACTTTCCTAATATGAATCACATGATCTTCCCAAGACTGACTAAAGATCAAAATATCATCTAAGTAGACTATAATAAATTCATCAAGGAATGGCCTGAAAACATCATTCATCAATCACATAAATGTATCTAGTGCATTGCATAATCCAAAAGGCATGACAAGCCACTCAAACAATCCATGTTTTGTCTTAAAAGCAGTTTTCCAAATATCACCATCATTAATCCTAACCTGATGATAACCATTTTTCAAGTATAACTTAGTGAGATAGATAACATTTCTTAATTGATCTAGCAAATCATCCATATGAGGAAGAGGGTAACGATTCTTAATAGTAATTTTGTTCAAAATATGGAAATCAACACACATTCACCATGTGCCATCTTTCTTAGGCACCAAAATGATAGGCAAACCAACAAGAGATGTACTAGGATGAATAAAACCCTTTTCCAAAAGATCCATTACCTACTTTTTGATTTATTCATTTTCCACCATTGATAACCTCTACATGCCAATGTTAGGGAGAGGAGAATCCTGTAACAACTAAATTTCATGTTGAACTCCCCTTTTAGGGGGTACCCCTTTCGGATCCTAAAACACATCATCAAAACTAGAAATGATTTCAACCAATTCTTTTTTATGTTTAGGATCACAATTTTCCATAGCCTAGGAATATTCTTTTTCCTTAGTCTTAATCAACATGAGACAAAAATTCTTTCTTGAATTGACTAGTCTTTTCATTTGTCTTGTTGTAACCAAGGAAAGACGCATCTTCATATGATGTGCTCTGACTATATATTTAATGGTATACTTAACAAGCAAGTACTTATTCTCTTCCCTATGAAAGATTTCATTTCTATCAAAAAGATAAGGGCTTCCTAAAATAATCCCACATATGTCTAGAGGAACTACATCCAGATCAACTTCATCCACGAATTTGGATGCGATGACAAATTTCAATCTACAAGTTTTAGTTACTTGCAATTTTGCATCATTACACACCCAACCAAGTGGATAGGGTTTTGAATGGGGAGTTGTTTTTAAGCCTAACTTTTTAACAATATCTTTAGAAATTAAATTTGCCTGTGATCCACTATCAAATAGAGTGTCAATCTTAGTATGTTTTACAACAACTCTAATGTAGAACAACTCATTTCTTTTCTTATCATCATGCACAAATTTTTGTTTTTAAGAGGAATCAACATTAGATGACTTAGTGCTATAAATAGAAAGAGAATAAAAATTTTGCATACTCATATTTGTGATCTTAGTTTCATCCCTAGAATCTGAACCTAGATCCTGAACTACAACATTAGCCTTCTTATCTTTCTTTTTTAACCTGTTAAAAGGATTTAACTCAGGATGTAATCTCCAATACTTAGACTCATCATGATTTTTCTTGCAATGATTACAAAATGTCTTACCCTCTTTTTTATGAATAGTAATAGTGGATTTTTATTTACCCTTTCCATAACTTTACCCTTTAGAATGCTTAACTTTAGATTGCTTACTTTTAACTTTAGGAAAAGATTATTTTGTCTACTTTCCTCTAGCCTCTAAATAAATGGCTTTAACACATGCTTCATCTAAACTAGTGGGATTGAGAACTAGAATCATGTGTTTCAAGTAACTATGCAACCCACCTATATATTTAACTAGTGTTTTTTGTGTATAAAGAGGAATATTCAAAAGTAAATCCTTTTTCCTAAATTCTTATGTATAATCTTGAACACTTTGGCCTTTAGTTTGTCTGAAAGATTGCCAATCCATCATGGTTTGCTGCATATAGTTTAAAGGATAAAATTGCTTTCTGAGTGCATCAACAAATTCACTCCAAGTGGAAATCGAGTTACCTGTGTTAATCTCATTTTCCTTCAACTTACTCTCCCACTAGATGAGATTTGTGCCTCCCATTCGAAGAGTAGCCAGGTGAATTTTAGCCTCATCATCTACAATCTTCTAGACCTTGCAATATAATTCAATTTGTTTTATCTATTTATCCAACTTTTTGCATTAATCTCACCATTAAACATCAGCAATTCAAACTTAATATCTAACTTTAGTGAAAAAAGAGATTCAACAGCTTTTTATCTTTACTGTCACCTAAGGAGGAGGAAGGTTTCTCATAATTTTTACCACCTCCATCATGCTCCATATTAATTCATCATTATTGGTAAAGTTCCTTGACCATGTCCTTCATTTCCAAGAAGGATTGTTGAAAAGCTTATTCAAACTCAAAATCATCTCCCATTTCTACAGTACATCTTGATCCAATCTATGTATTGTATTCTGCTAATTCTCCTTCACCTTGCCTAGATCTCAACCTTGTCAACATACACTAGCAATCCACATAGTTAAATATGAATTCTACTCTAATACCAAAAATGTGATCTATAATCATAATCAAATAAGTGTCGTAGCAACAGAAAATACACTTGCAATTGGATTGAAACCTTAATTCAATGATTTACTTAAAATTGAAATTTTAAATGATTACAAAATTAAAATCAGTTTTTAAATATCCAAAATAGACATAATTTTAAGAGTGCAATAAAATAAAGAGACAAAATTCGACAGAATTACCAAACGCAATTTGATAACGAAGTTAGACTATATAACCTAAATCTCCAGGTCCACTCCAATGGTGGATCACTCCTTATTAGTTGTAGCAAAATCACTTTACAATATTAATAAGTCTTCAAAATTGTCTTCTTAGAACTTACTCTATTGAAGAGATACTCTTGAAACAAAATAATATTGTTTGAGACCTTTAAAAAAAATCTAAGTCTCCAAAAGCACTCTTTACTTGCCTTATTTTCTTCTCCACGAACAAAAACATGCCTTCAAATACTATCTTGTCCCCTTTATATACTGTTTGAGCTCTGTGGTTCAATGGTCAAGCCCTTATCTTTTTACCCTATCGGGCAAGGTTCGAATCCCACTTCCATTACTTTTGGTGGGCAAAGTAAATCTTAAATCCCACATGTGGTAGTGGGGATTAGTTCGAAGCTTTTAAAAACCATGAACTTTGTGGTGTTATATGCCAAGTTATTGGCATTATCACATATTATGTGGAATTGTGGTGGACTGTGGAGAGTATGTGGAGGAACCGTGGGAAAATACATGGATGTTTGTGGTTAGCACATGGCATGAACATTCAGTATGTGGCATGTTCATGGAAAAATGAGGGGTCATGTGGAAAGTTGGATAAAATGTTATAAGTGGCATGGAATGAGGTATTAATTAATTATATAGTTATAAAAATTAGACCATTATAAATTGGTGGTAAGCTACGTGGTGGCTTGAGGACCCACTACGTGGTTAAATGTACCATTTGCCACTTGTTGACATTCTCCATTGTTGACTTCTCGTCATTTATCAACAAAACCAATTTTTTTTTAATTTGCCTGAAACGATCTTCCAAATGTCATAACTCATGCATATGGGCTCCATTTTTCAAACCACAAAATGTGTCGAAAAGCTATCGATGATCCCTTCACCATGGCATTGATAAACCTTCAATTTTAAAACTTTAGTTTTGGAGCAAAATATAGATCCTCTTGGATCAGAAAACATTGGATAAGAAGAGCAAACCTTTGATTTGTGTAGGGTATTGCGAGGGCATGATAATTTATCATATTTTACATCATAATACTCATGATGTTTATTTTTGAACACATGTATAGTTTGATAATCATTTTACATCTCATGCCTCTTCATCTTCTTCCATGCCTTCTTTTTTCAATGATTCACTTCCTAACGAGGACTCATTCTTTGAGGATCCAGTTCAAGATATTCTCAAGGAGGTTATAGAGGATGAGGATCCTATTCACATTGATGTTGCCACTATGCTTAAGTGGGATCATACTATAGTTTTTGAGGTAGCACCTTTTATATATGATCTTTCACCTACTTAACATTTTCATCCACATTTTATAGGTACTGGATTTTGTGTTAAGCATTCTTTAGGGATCCATATTATTTTTCATAGGCTCATGGGATATAGGAGTGGGATGATGCGATGATAGATGAGTATTCTTCATTGATGAAGAATCACACTTGGGATTTGGTCACTCTTCCTAAGGTAAGAAATTTGGTTTAGTGAAAGCGGATTTACTGTACTAAGTATGCAGTTGATGGGTCCATTGACAAGTATAAGACATGTCTTGTTGCAAAGGGGTTCTCTTAGGTCGAAGGTATTGACTAATCTAAGACTTTTTTGCCCATTACTAAGATGGATTATGTTTGTCTTGTACTTTATCTTGTTGCATCATAATGTTGGATAGTGTATCAGATGGACATTAAGAGTGCTTTCTTGCATGGAGACTTACATGAGGAAATCTATATGGAGCAGCCTATTGGGTTTATTCATGATTATTCTAATGTTTATCGACTTAGAAGGTCTTTTTATGGTCCTAAATAGGCCCCTCAAGCTTGGTATGAGAAGATTGATTCATTTATTCTCTCTACTGGACTTGTTCGTTGTCACTATGATCCCCCAATATATATTTAACAGATTGGGGATGACATTATTATACTGGTCTTGTATGTTGATGATCTACTTCTCACAGGCAATTCCTCATATCAAATTTAGTCTACTCAATAGCCATTTTTAATATAGTTCAACATCATAGATCTTAGGCTTTCGCATTTATTCCTTGATTTATAGATTTACAGTTAGATAGAGGGATTTATTTGAGTCAACAAAGTATACCATTGATCTTCTTTAATGTTTTGGCATGGCTTATTGTAAGCCAAGTCATTCTCATTTTCAGTTTGGAGTGACTCTCACTATCTCTTGTACTACTCTACTTTATGATCCTATATTGTATAGGTAAATGGTTGTGAGTCTTATGTATTAGACCCATAATCACCCTGATATTTTATTTGAAATTGGGCTTGTATTTAGGTTTACACATAATCCTCATGATAGTCATTGATAGGCTTCCAAGAGGATTTTATGATATCTATGAGATACTACTCATTTTGAATTACACTACACTAAGGGTTTACTCAGTTGGTTGGGTATAATGATTTAGATTGGGAATGGATGATAGGTGTTTCACTTTTGGCTACATCTTTTGTATTGATTCTTCACCTATTGCTTGGTTATGTAAAAAATAACAAATTATTGCACTTTCATTTATAGAGGCTGAGTATAGGGCATTAGTTATAGCGAGTCACCAAATTCTTTGTTTTAATCAATTATTGATAGAGTTTGGATTCACACAAGATTCACCCATTATACTTTGGTATGACAACTAGGGTACAATTCACATATCTCACAACCCATTTGAGCATTAGTGGACTAAGCGCGCACACGCGCGCGCACACACACACACACACACACATACTTCATTTGTCAGCACATTTTGGATGGTTTTTTTTAGCTTATAGTATATTTTGACTCAACAACAGGTTGTAGACATCTTCACGAAACCTTTTGCATCACCTATTTCCTTAAGTTGCATGGCATGCTTAGGGTTTTAGAAGTTGTCCTTAGGGGTGTTCATGAGGACATCTTTCTTCTTCATTTCATGGATACATATTGTACATGAGTACTTTATCAGGCCTAGTTGTTGGGACTCATACTGTGGATATGCCACTATTTCATTTTTTTTCTATTGTTATCCCCTAGCTTCACTTGAAGGGGGGTGTTAAGAGTATGTATTTCATGAATTTCTCATTTTTGCTAGTATATTAGCTAGTTATTTCATCATTTTCTAAGTTTGTCCTATGTGAGAATTTATCCCACATTGGTTAGTTAGGCTAGTTCTATTTTTTGACTTGCCTACTTATGCAAGGGATATTCTTTGTACTAGCATATCTTATTTCTGAATAACACTTGATTTGCTTTGATTTACCATCAATTGTCTACATCTTTATTGTTTGATATTTTTGATATTATCATTTTTGAATCTTGGGTTGGAATGCTTGTTCACCATTCCTAACAAGTTAGGCTTGAGTCTTGTTTCTCATTACCTACTTAAGAAAGGACTCTCCATTGTATTAAACATGCTTTTATGAATATCATTTGATTTGCCTTGTCTTTGCATTTCATTTGTTTATAAGCTTATCATGAAATTCTTGTTGTCAATGCTTCAGACACTTGGCTTGGAATGATAATTTTCTCATTCCTTTCATGGTATTAGAGCTTCAAAGGGTTGCAACCATCCATTGATCAATTACTATTCAGTTTGAAGAACTTTTTTAGTCTTTATTTTTATGTGGTTATTTGTCTACAGACTCCTGTATAGTTTTATGAGGCTAGAATTTATGCCTTTATCCAACAAGATCAGAGTTTGACTGATTTATTTTGCATGAGGGTGATATTTTTGCATTGAGGTGATGCTCTATTTTATATAATTATGCATTATTTACCTATATCTATTATCCTTGACTTGTAAAAGAGCGTTATTCACTTAGATCTACATCTACCCAGATTTATATTGAAGTAATGGAAAATACCTTTTTTCATAGGTGATTAGCATTGGAAGTTGCTTTCAATACTATTGCATTAGATTCCTTGCTTGGCATTGGAAGGAGGAAGGCATTACATGGAGTTTTATTTGATCTGCATAAAGGTCTGCATTTTTTAACACGTCTGTGAGCTATCTAGGCATTGTATTTTTTTAATGGAGTGTAGTGTTGAGATTAGATCTGTCATTGATCTATGGTCTTCTTATCATTTCTCTAAAGCATCCCATTTTCTCTTAGTCTACTCATTTTCCTGACCATGACCTATGAATGGAGGATTGATCTTTTGAGTTGTATTGTTGGGTATTGAGCCATTTTGCATGGTTGGAGTTCATCCCATGGACTACACTTTGGTGTGAATTTTGTAGGGGATTATAGAGTATTTATGGTGAATTCCTCTCTATCTTCATGTGATAGTCCTCTAGCCTACCTCTCCTCATTGAAAAAGGTTTATATGCTCACTTCCCTCTATCCTTGACCATTGTCATTTCTACAGCCATCTTTGTGGGAATTAGAGTTCTCATAGAGTCTTATCCATCGATAGATAACTACTACATGATAGTCAAAGTCTCTAGCATCATCCAACAAGCTCTTCATGACCTACTCCACACATCCAAACAACTCATAGTCTGGTTATAGATTCAATCTATGTGGAGACCTAGTTTCCCACCATCAAGTCTTGGTTAATAATCTCCACTGCCACCGTACCCCTGATTGACATTCTCAACTCATCCCTTAACCTTTCACTACCCATGGATTTGGCATTCAAGCCCATGGTTTTGTAAAAACCAACTTTGCCTTTTTTTATGGTCAAAGATTCTATTCACGGGATTTTTTTTATTATTTTTATAAAACAATATATTGTTGGAAGCCTTTATTGAGTGGGAGACATGAGGAATGTGGGGTTTATTGTAAAGTGGTGAACATTTTTTTGATGAGTGGAGGGTAATATATTTTGGTGGGGGCTAACCTTTTTTTTGTGGATATCTCTTTGACGGAGATGGATTCCACTTAAGTGGAGATATTTTTTATTCAAGAAAATATTGTTGGGACACAATTATTTATAAATGGTTGTAATTGATTTTACCCTTATTTTTTTGTCTGTTGATGATGAAGGGTGAGGCCTGGGTTCGTAAAAGGCCAATTCCACCTCATAATCTCAACCATTGCATTCTACACTCTGTACTAATTCCAACAAGTGGTTGGAAGGCTAGGTCCACTCTCGTCACAGTGTAACTTTTAAATTTTTAGTATAAAATTCATTAAATAGACCATTAATGATGGGAAATGTTATTAACCATAACTTTTGCTCGATAACTTAGATTTGAGTGTCACTTTTTGAAAAAGTATTTTATTTTTCATTCACATTTCATAGATCTTATTTTTATTATAAAAATGCATTACTTTTATAAAGTGCCAAATTTTGAGGGGGGCTTACACTTTTTTAGGGGGTTTATCTATTCATTGTCATTATTTAAATCAGGAGTTATTCTTTTTGAGGGATCATTCTTTCTTCTCCCTGATTTTTTCCTTGTATTTAAATAATAGAACCCCTTAACACCTCAAATTACACCATTTAGAAGATCAAAATGAAGATACACCTTCAGCTCAAAAGCTTATGGAGATTGGTACTTGATGATCTTTTTAACTTCACTAATGAGGAGTATATTATCTGGATTGTATCTAGACAAGATGAGGCTCTTCCTTTGATTCACCTCAATGTTTTAGATAGCTTGCACATTCATATTATGGATGCCATATCATCAAAGGGAGTTTGGGGTGCTATTGTAACCTTATTTAAAAAGGATACTGAGTCTACTGGGTATTTTGCACCCTCTTTTAATCTACCTCCTTCTATTCCACTTCCTTACCCTCCGATTAGTGAGGATTTATATTTTGAAAGTGACATAGTTAATGCTTATCCATTTCCTTCTCCTCTTATCAGTGAGGTTTTCACTTCTAATGACGTACTCTCTCCTCCTACTATAGATTCTTGTGATGACACATTCTTGTTGGATATTGCTCTTCTTTTTGTCAAGCCATCTCTATGGGATGAGTTTCTGCCAAACTTGGGAAAACTATTTGCAGAACCTCCTTTTGTTCCTACGTAGGATGTTGAGTCACCACAGATTATCACTTTAGAGGACTCTACTGTTCTAGTGAGAGAACACTTGTTGATCATTATGATCCACTTCCTATGGACATTCTTTCAACAAATGTTCCATGTATTTCTTCTAATCGGTTCATTTTCATGACATTACATACAGTTCTTGTGCATGATCTTGCTAGACATGTGACACATTTCAGATTTGGACATGATGTAGAGATCTTTGCATTGTTTCCTTCTTCATCTTTCATTGTGTAATGGGAAGAATTCCATTACACCATTCGTGTTCTTTTTTTTATAAAAAAAAGAAACATTGTTCAATGTAGATGGAACTTCTACAGTCTTCTAACCAAGGATCTCGACATCGACGTTGGTCATCTTACAATCTTGACTTGGAATATCAACAGCATCAATACTGCCAATAATTGTTCTTAGGGGGATTTCATATGAAGTTATTCCTTCCTTTTTTTACATCTTTTGGGAGGAAGTTTTGTTCTTATGGGTTTTCTTCCTTTCTCAGCTTCATGGATGTATATTGCACATGAGTACCTCATCAGACCTTGTTGTTGGAACTCATACTGTGGATATGTCACTATATCCTTTTGGCTATTATTAACTCCTAGCTTCACTTGAGGGGGGGGACAGGAGGTGTTAGAGTATGTATTTCTCAAGCTTGCTAGGTTCTAACTATGTTGCTTATTTTTTGTTAGTTTTGTCATATGTGAAGATTTATCCCACATTGGCTAGTTAGGTTTGAGTCTTGTTTCTCCTTGCCTACTTAAGCAATAACTCTCCATTATATTTAACATGCTTTTTTGAATGTCATTTGATTTGTCTTGTCTTTACATTTCATTTGTTTGTAAACTTATCATGATGTTCTTGTTGTTAATGCTTCAAACTCTTGACTTAGAATAATATTGTTCTCATTCCTTTCATAAACTAACGATACCAATTCACCTATATGAAAGGCAACACGAAAAGATAAACAATTCCTCTATGCATCATTGTGAAACAATTATTTTGGTAGTTCAATTGGTTGAAGGTTTTTTGGGTTTATAATGAAGTTATTAATTCAAATTTTTAAGGAAGAATTGAATTTTTTTAAAAATGAGTTATTAGGGATAGAGACTAAATTTGATGGTTGTATGACTATATTTATATTTTAATCTTAAAATACAATCAATTTTTTAATAGATCATATCAAATATAAGATTAAATTTTAGATAGATTATCAAAAAATTTAAAAGATTTTAACAAATATATAAATTATATATATATATACACACACACACACATATACATATATATATATATATCTATATACATATATACATATATAAATATATACATATACATATACATATACATATACATATATATATATGTATATATATATCTATATATATCTATATATATGTATGTATATGTATATGTATATATGTGTGTGTGTGTGTGTGTATATATATATATATATATATATATATATATATATATATACAAATCTCTCTAGGACCCTGACATAAAGAGTCAAACAGTTAAAGCTAAGATCGTACTCTGAGTGACTTTGATGATGTAGATGTCCTTTACTCATCACTGCTTAACCAAAAGAACTCACTGATTTAGATATACACTTACTCATCATTGTAATTTGCTATATATTTATTTTTGAAATGTAAACTGAAATGTCGACATTCTATTACTCATTATTATAATCTATTATATATTTATTTTTAAAATATTAACTGAGATACCAATATTTTCTATAATTCAATGATTCTATATGAATACTACCTATTATCTCTCTCTCTCACACACAAAACTCGAAGTAAATACATTGTATGCTAAACTCTAACTAAATACATTGTTTGCTAAACTCTAACTAAATACATTGTATTTGTATGCTTTACTTTTTTCAGTCGAAGGTTGAGAATGTACCCAAAACAAAATAACACAGTGATTCGGAAATCTACCACTTGATGGATAGAACCACCGAAAGCAATCGCAAGAGAAAAAAGAAAAAAAGGATAATCATACGTCATCCAACACCTTTCTATAATGATTTACAACTCGAGGCCGGCCTTTTTTTTTTTTTTTTTTGAAGAATAGAAAGCCCATCCGTCCCAACGTGACAGCTGTAATAAAATAATATTTTAAAAAGAATAGTTAATAAAGATGGACCATAATTTGATGGCAAACTTATTATCTTCTCTCGCTCAACTTCGTGCAATCATAGACATTCATTGTTCTTTGAATTTAGCATTGCCATTTATTTACATTCATAATAACCGGATTACAATAAATTAAACATTAGAATGAATGTAAATTACACTAATGATGTATATATAATTAACAAGACTACGATGTGGCTATGATTAATTAAAAAGTAATTTAGATATTTGAAGATTGTTGGGATTTGAGAGGGAAAAAATGATTATAAATGTGAAAATTAATATAGAAAATTTTAAGAATGGAAATTATATTTTATAAAAAAATTATATTTTAAATTAAGGTTTTGAAAAGTGTTAAAATTAAGTTACATTGAAAAGATTTCTTCCAAGTTAAAGGTGAGTTTGTTTGATACAGTGATACAATCAGATTGAAATTTAGTGAGATTTTTTTTGTAAAGGTGATGGAACCTTAATCAATTTAGAACTTTTTAATCAATAAAAGTATAAGATAAAGATAAGTGTTTTGAAATTGATAAATCTCAATATTTTTTAGATAAATATATTTAAATTTTGTTGGGTCATTTTTATGATCCAAGATTTTTTTTTTGATCGAAAAGCGCATTTTATTGAAAAAAAAAATTATAAAATAAAATACAGTTAATCATATAAAAAAAGGCAGGTGGAAAAGTCACACCCCAAAAAACCACATCAGGCTAAACAAGTCCCACGAAAGTAGCAAAAGCAACTAAAAGGCCATACCAACGAGCAGATCTAACACGTGTGCACTAACAACCAAAAAAATGATAAAGCACAACAAAACAAACAACTCCTTAAGCAATAGCAACGAACATGGTAGCAGGGGGCAGAGGTGACGGAGGGCCCTGAGGCATCCCTCCCCACCCCCCATCAGCAAGGGGTCCTCATTCAAGGTAAGAGGCTCCCACCCATCATTTTGTTGCTCTTAAGTTTGCTACAACTACTCAAAATTCTGTTGAGGTAGAGAAATGGCTAGCGCTAGGGGTGGGAACTTGTCCTATTGGGGAGCTGCCCAACCTCCTCTACTGCCACTATCACGACGAGATGATCCACACCCAAGAGATGGACAACAAGAGCAAGGAAAGGAGCTCCTCCAACTCTGGGACCTACGGCTTCGAGACTGAGAACACCTAACTCCTCCACCACATCCTTGAGGAGGAGTGTGATCGAGTGGCTCCTGACTAACAACACAAGGGGCAATCCCCCAGTGATCCAGTAGCTCCTGCAAATGGTGAAGTTCCAACCGCACTTTCTCCGTCTGGCTCTAGATCTGAAGGGTAACATTAGAGATCACATTAATTTTGTTAGAAATTGAAAACCCAATTTCCATAGCTTCATGATTAAAACAATCTTTATTTATAGACTTCTAGATCTGAAATAAAATGTCAATGCAAAAAATCAGCCAAAATCTGTTGTATCTTGCAGGAAGCAAGGTCGAGTCCCCTAAGAGAGCCATTTTTTAGGTGAACATTTCAAATTTGAAGGGTTTAAAAAGAAAATGAATCCATCTCCAGGTAGACTGAGCATGGGGACAAAACCAAAAAAGGTGCTTAATGGCTCCTGGGTGGTGGCAAGTATGACATGTGGGATTAGGAACCCCCATATGCTTGAGTTGGTCTCCAATAGGGAGCCCTTGATACATAATGCACCAAAAAAAATGGGCCTTTTTAGGTTCCAAGATAGCCCACCAAATATTATTGAATCTCCTTAGCCAAACATGGTGAAGAGAGGTAAGACTCCAACATTTGTTGAGCACCTCAGTATCAATATGCTGGGGAGCAAGAAGATTATAACCCAACCTAGGGGCATAATGACAAAAAGGAGTGGCTATAGGCCAGTTCTAATCCTTCCACCATGGGGTGAGAGAGGATACTCCAATTTTGTGCAGATACTCACTAGGTATGACATTCTGAATTTCAAAAATAGAATCTTTATCTTCTTTGTTAAGTTGAAACCTAGCTTTCACAATATCCCAAGGTAGCCAATCTTGAGAGATTTTATAAAAAAGATCTCCAATGTGTTTTATAAACTTTTTAAAAAGTCTAAGACTTTTTATCCAAAGAACCATGGCAAAGGGAACATTATGGAAATTGATAATAGGGGATCACCAGAGTGATTGAGAATTAATAGAGAGACCATTCCTAAATCCATCTCCAACCTAGACTAGGTGAGACTTGAGCTTCTCCCAGGGATTCCATATGTTTTGTATGACAAAAGAGCTAGAGATTTTGATAGGCACAGGAGTGAGGATAAGGGTGTGTAAGTCAAGCCCCCACCACACATTCCTGCCTAGAGGAGATCCTTGAACTATGCAGGTTTAGATAAGGATCTTCCAGGCTTCATCTCCTTCCAAGCCTCTTATAATCCACTTGACACTAAGAGCAATGCCCTAAAATTTAATGTCGATAAATCGAAGACCACCTGCTTCTTTAGGCCTATAGAAAATGGCCCAAGACACTCTATGAAATCCTTGATGGCCTTCAGAATTGGCCCAAAGGAAGTCACGAAGAAGCTTTTCCCACTTGGCATATGAGGCATTAGAGGAGGCCCAATAGGAAGAGTAATAAACATGAGTAGCAGCTAAGACCTTAGAGCATATCTAAAATTTCCCAACTAGAGTAAGAGGCTTAGCAATCCAATAGGCAATTTTCTTTTCAACCCTTTGTATGACACAAGACCAAAGATCAGTAGGGGAGGCTCAAAAATCAAAAGGATTTCCAAGGAATTTAAATTAAACACCTGGGAGGATCCATTGCCATTGGTAACCCTCAATCCAAGGGGGTTTAGGAGACAGAGACTATTTGTAGCATTGGGTCTTCTTCTATTGAATGGAAGATCCTGAAGCTAAACAAAAAATATCAAGGCATTGCATGGTATTCTTGACTGAATCTTCAGCTTCTTGAAGAGTAAGAAAAGAGTCATCTGCAAAGTGACAATTAACTAACTGACGATCTGAGGCAGGGAGAGAAATACCTTCAACCAAACCCCTAGAAGTATAGTCAGCTAAAAGGTAATTAAAACCTTCTGTAGCAAACACATAAAGGGTAAGAGCAAATAGGTAACCTTGTTTGATCAATCTATGTAGCTCAAATTTATGAGACTATGCACCATTTATGGTGATGCAAGCTCCAACATCCTAAAATAGCATGTTAACAGTGTGCACAATATATGGTCCAAAGCCAAGAGCCTGCAATATGACCATGATAAAGGGCAATTCTATGTGGTCATAGGATTTCTCAAAGTCAGTATTGACAAAAAGAGTTTTTTGATTGGAGGTTCTAGCCCACTCCATGCCTTCCCATATTGTTATCACATTGTCTAGGCTATAACAATTTTGAATGAAGCCCGTTTGTTCACTCCTCACAACCAGAGGAAGGATATGCTTGATCCTAAGGGATAAATATTTGGCAATGATCTTATAGGATACATTCAATAAAATAATAGGCTTCTAATTGGTCAACACTTATGGATCTCCAGCATTGGGTATGAACTTGATATTACCTTAATTTATGAGAGTCCCCAAAGACTTGGTATGCAAAGCTTCAAGATTAACCTTATGCAGGTCAAGGCCCATGATAGGCCATAAAGAATGATAAAATTCACAAGGGAACCCATCAATTCTAGGATCCTTTTAAGTGGCCATCTAGGAAACAACTTCCTTAACATCATTAAGACTAAGAGGTCGATCACAAGATACTCTCTAGGCCTTTGAAATCTTACAAGGAAAAACACCCAAACAATGGGTGAGAGCATCTTGTCTGGCAGTAGTATTTGGTTGAGAGGTGAACAACTCTTGATAGTGAGCCATAAATTCTTGTAGCACCTCAAGTAATTTGGTGAGGCACCCAAATTCACCTTTAATGGCCTTGAACCTATCGACCACTTGTCTAGATTGAAGCAAGATAAAAAAATTATTTGGTCACTTTATCACCCACTTCGAGCCAATACAATTTGGTACATAACTAAGATCCTCTATAATTGTAAGATTCAACCACTTGGAGTTTGTTTCTCTAGCTAGTGGCATGAGCTTGTAATTACACATTAAAAGGTGAGGCTTCAAGCTCTTGGGAGGCTCTGATAAATTCTTGATTGGTGGCATGATGGATACACCATCTAAAAGAGGTAGCCTACTTACAATGTATTCTAAGGAAAGTGGTAGTATGTTTTATAGCATTAGACCACCACATAATCCATCTAATGGACCTGGTAGATCTTGGAGCCAGGTTCTAGATATGGCCAATGTGATTTAAGGTACACTCATGCTTGAGATGGGCAGTGTTGAGGTAAAATTAGGTGATTTACACCCAAAATTGAGGAGTCATCCACTCAACATTGAATCAAATGGGGTGATGGTCCAATAGAAAGGTCTCTGATATAACCAAGATAGGTCAAATTTGTATAGGTGAAAAATAAAAAAAGATCATGTTAAGCTAACAGAGCATGATCGAGCCTTTTGAGCACCCTATCCTCACCTTGGCAAAAATTAGACCAAGTGAACTAGGGTGACTGGGAGTCTTTCCACTAGTGGTGATTGGGGTCAAACACCCTGAGTTTGTTCCATAGATAGAACCACGCCTCATGCTCTCCTACACACCACCTCATAAGAATCCACCCTTCTTTATCTTTTGGTGATTCTATCATATTAAAATCACCACAAAGAATCCAATGAGCATCTAAAAGTGAGTCAGATAGCCATCTCCATAATAAGGTATGCTCAATAACATCATTAGAAGCATAAAGGTTCACTAACCCAATTATTCAGTTGTCAAAATAAAAAAGCATCCAAACCACATGATTTGAGGGGTTAGACCCCCATAAAATTATGTGTTAGGACAATTCTGGCACAAATAAAGTCACAACTCCTCTATTAGAATCATAATGAGCGGCTTGACAGATGGCCCCAAGCCATTTAATGCATGTTATAGCATGAATCATGAAGTCAAAAATATTGACTTCTTGAAGGCATAATATCTTCATGTTTGAAAAGAGTTGATAATTATTCTTGATCGTATGCTTATGCATCAGATCAGTAAGCCCTCTAACATTCCATGAATAGACTAACATGGATAACTATCAAGATTCATATCTCTCTCTTTCATGAGGTCTGAGAGGGCTGAAAACTTATTGAAAGCAAAGAGCAAGATTTTGAAATCTCCTAGAGTAAAGGGTTGTTGTTTTTGTGACCCATATTCATCTTCCCTAGAAGGTGAAGGGATACGAGATCAACGTAACATAGATTAATGGTTGAAGGTAACAAGATTCATAGAATCTGAGTCACTCACCCCCAAAGGGGGTTGTGAAATAAGGCTAAGAGTAGTAGAGACCAGTAGAGGGACTATAACAGTGACCATTTGTGGTGAGCATGAAATGGGTTTAGGTGGCTAAGGTTGTGGAGATGGAAGGGACTTAGCCAGACCAAAGGTAGTGATGAAAGTATGTGAAGGGCATGAAGTATTGTTCTTATTTGGTGCTCTAGCAGGAGCATTTTTGTGGTTAGTAATTGTGGTCTACCCATTAGATGTGTTGACCGAGGGATTTGGGTCAGAATTATTATGTTCTTGGGGCATGGCAGATGTGGGGAACATGAGGGGACATCCTCTAATCATGTGGGAAGATGACTAGTAATGAAAGCAGGTATTTGGAAAATTTATATATAGCACTATCAATCTTTCCATCTTGAATATCAATGGAATCTTTGAGATCCTGAACAAGGTCGATCTCAACATAGACCCTTTGTTGGAGGTGAGCGGCATAAAATTTAGACTGTTCATGGTAAATGAAGCACCCCAAAGGATTGATGAGCTGGTCTATAAAATTCCACAAGGGCAAGGGTAACCCAGGGAGCTCAATCCAAATTGGGATTTTGAGTTTATCCTTTTTTGAGACCTAAAAATCCCTGGTCCAGTGAGAGAAAACAACTAAAGTATTGGGTATAAACTAGGGCCCATGGTTGATAATGCCCTTGCAATGATTAGGGTTATTGAAACATAATAGAAAAAAGCCCTTGGTGAGGTTTTGGACACCTTCCAATTTAACCCCATGGTTCTGTCAGTGGTTATGAACCCACTATTTAAGGAGGCTCTCTGGGGGGACTCAACGCACAAAATAAGCAACAAGAGTAAAGTTTTCAAAATAGTTGTAAGCTTTATCAAACTTAGGTAATTCTAAAACTACATCAGGCATATGTGTGTTTGGTTCAAGAGAATTACTTTATGATAAACCTTTGGAATGATTTTTTGTGTTTACTTCAGTGCTATTGTTGTTATTGCTCCCACCAATAACTCCTACATCAAATGATACATAATGAGTGGAAGCATCCATTTATAGAAAGGAAAGATAAAAAAAATTGCCCAAAGCGTGGAGGGGAGGGCCAACTCAATGCAGTAAATGTGTGTTTAAACTAAAAATCCTACCTTGATCTGAAAAGATTGATAGTGTGATAGTTGGGGGAGAGAGATTATGTGGTCACAGTCATCAGACGTACAATCGAACATGCACACTACCAAAATCAAACCCTCAATTTTGATAGTTTCAATCTATGATCTAAGATTTTGATTTGTTTATTTAATTAATTTATTTTTTAGATTAGTTTGTTGAGTTAGTTGAAACCTATTAGTTTTTTAAAACCTTATTTTATAAATTATTTAAAATGTATGTACAAAAATAATTGATTGATTTATATTGGATATATTTTTGTTTTATTCCTTTGATATTTTCAGCTATTAGTGGTATCAGAACCACGATGAGAAATTCTTGAATAAAGATAGAAGAAATAAAAATCTTAGTTGTAGTTTATTAAAATTGAAAACACAAAGTAAATAAATAATTATGAAGTTGTACTAATTTTTTTGATATTATAAGTTTTAAATCTGGACCATCCTATTTCCATTCTCTTTTTTGCTTTATTCGAACTGTAAACTTTTATCAACCTTGGTGAATAGCAAGCAAGTTTTACAAACTCTTATCAACACCGGGGATTTGAAGAAGAAGGATGCATTTTCTCATAAAAATAGATTGATCTACTGTCAAATTCAGTGTACCCACTTTGCCAGTGTGAATTGCTTTAATAGCTAGAAGCTTTGGCCAATATATTTCTTGAGGTTTGCAATAGAGATAATTGTGGTTGTGTATTTTTGTGATAATGAAGTTCAGTGATTTTCTTAGTGTAGCAGACTAGCATGATGAGCCATAATGTAGGCCCGATACTATGGTGACGCTAACTTGCTTAAGAGAAAAATGACACATTAACCTTATAAATTAGGCTTTCTTAATTTCCTTTCCTTTGCATTGATATGTGGGGCCCTCCATAAAATCAACAAGTAATTTTCTTTCCACATGCATGTAAATTTAGGTTTATAAATTTTTACATGCAATGATTAAATATTTTTAAATATATATCATCAAAGTAAAAAGATATAAGAATATTTTGCTAGCATATTTTTAAAGTCGCTAAAGGTGAGTTGTATAGAAATTGCTTTATTTGTTACTTTCAAATAGAAGGGTAGTGACTTTGAGAAAAATGATGGAGTTTACAATGTGATTGATGAGAAAGAGGTAGAATTAAATGAGAAGCTTGACTTAGATAAATAAATGAAAGACCACATATAAGAGGAAATGGCTCAAGAAGCCACTGATCTATGTGTACTTTTATGAGTTTGATATTATTCACCCAAAAAATTCAAAACCCATTTGGGAATATATATTTTGGTAAAAAATTTCTTGTGATTTTATTTGTAAAAAGAGATATAAGGTGCGATTAATTTTTTTTATAAAAATATCTAAATCTCTTGTATATCAAATCTACTTACGAAGGTTAAGGTAAAACCCTGGGTAGTATTCATCTTCTTGTTGTTTTCATTTTTAATAACTTATAGAAAAAATTATAAGCTTGATCTTTGAAATGGTATGTCACTTTAAAACTATAAGGAATGAATTAATAACATGGATAACACCCTCATTTTTAATGACTAATGGGAAATCATAGAGAAAAAACCACACCACCAACTAAAACTAAAAAATGGATTGAGTACCAAAAATGTGATAAGTGTGCACTTGCACTATTAAAAGCATCCTACACTGAACATGTTATCATTCATATATAGGTAGTTAAAACTCATGCATGTAAATCCTATAAAGTGTTAAAATATCTATATGACAAACAACTTACCTATAAGAAGATTGATCTCTTAATACAGTTACTTAATAACAAGCTTAGCAATGACGAAAATGTATCTAAATATCTCTCTTGCATAAAAACATTGAAACAAGAATACTGCACAACCGATGGAAAGATAGATAATGACATGTTGATTTCCATCACACTAAATTCCCTTAGTTCTACATATATCAATTTTGTTGAAATGCTACAGCTTAGTGATAAGCTTAATGGTGCCACATTTAACTCTATTATTGAGTTGTTGACTCAACATGAGGGACAATTTTCAAAGAAGAAGCATGTGACTAATGAAGAAGCTAACTATACAAAGAACAAGTTCCATCTTAGAGATCATCACCATGTACAATGGTAGTTTCAAAATCATTAGTTGAAACAGTGTTTGAGACACACTCCGAGTCATTCTCTGAGACACTCTCCATACCATTCTAGATAGTCTCCACAACATTCTCATTAGCACTCTCCCAGATCTTTAAAACATAAACATCACCATATACATTATTCTCACTCCTATGGTTCTTCTAGTGGTTTAGTTTCTTTTGGATCTCATTGGTACAAGAAAGAGCCTAGATGTTTCAAATGTGTTGGTATTAGACATCTTGCAGATGTATGTCCTTCTCAATGACCCCATTCTCCACATAAAAATAAAGTTGAGGAAAATTATGTGAATCATTCTAATGGTAGATATTCTAGTTACTCTAACAATTATACTTATTCTGACACTTCATCTGATTAGGAGGCATCTTTTATGGCCAAGGTCTATGGTCCTAATAGACTTGACAACTTATTTTTAGTGCTTAATGATTCACCTGTCTTGTATGAGCTACTAGGATCAAGACTAAGAGATATTTTAGTAGCATTTTTTGGCTTGTGTTTTTTATTTTAGTTCCATTTTTGGATTTCTATACCTGATATTTTTATGGCATGGAGTAGACAAGATTGTTTAATTTTGTTTCTCTCATTACACAACTTCTCACCTCTCGCCTGATAGGGGGAGAAGATATAGCATTTGGTAGGTATTCAACCAGTTGTCAATGATAATATGAGTTGATAAGGGTTGATATCACCTTCATTATTGAGCAAATGTTGTTAGAATTTATTACACATCACAGAGATATCCTATACAAAGTATGGGTTGGTCACTTTGATGGCTTTTGGGTGGAGCCTTATGTAGATCGATGTAGTTAGACATGATTTGATTGTGTTTTAGTGAAGTATGGTATGATGATCATAGGGTATGAGCAAGTGTTGATCATGTTCATCAACCTTTTATTCCATAAATCATAGGGTAGACTTCTATATTAAATGGTATTAGTTCTGATTAGTACTAAGATGTACAATACACTGGTTACAATTACTTCGGAGTTTCTTTGATGACTTTAGAGTCATCACTCTAATTTTTTTTAATTTTATACCCCTTTAGATCAAGGGGGATTTTTTTGGATCATTTTATGATCCAAGGTTTTGATTTATTTATTTAATTATTTTAATTTTTAGGTTAGTTTTTCAAGTTAGTTGAAACCCATAAGTTGGTTTTCTATAACCAACTCTGTAAGCTTTTTAAAACTTACCTATGTATAAAAATAAGTAATTGATTTAAATTTAATATATTTTTTATTTATTCCTCTGATACCTATAGCTATCATTTTTTTTGTTCTATTAAGGTAAGAGGTCTTAAAAATAAGCTCATTTATGAAACTCAATTTATTGAGTTGGTAGGATAAGTCAAGATAAAATGGTGTACTACCTTTACATTTTGATTTATGATTGAATTCCATTTTTAATTTGAATTTTATTTTTAAATTAAAAAAAATTGTAATTTATGATATTAGAATGTGTTTATATTAACATGCAACACATCTACCCATAACACAATGTGTTATTTTAAATTTAATCAAATATACTATAATATAAAAATAAAAATCAAACGTAAGTCATAAGGTTGTTGGTTCATTGGTGAAGTTGTTTGACTCACAAAGATCCCATCAAGGATCAATTCTCACCAAAAGCAAATACCTGACACCATAAGGGACGAGGCCACATTTAATCCTTAGGTGAATTTGATGGAATGGAACCCCTTAGTCCTTAGCACTAAGACAAAGACTTGGTCAATAAAAAAATAGAATTAATTATATAAAAGAATATTATAGAATAACTAAAATGTATAAATAGAGGGTTATGATAAGAATACCAAATAATCACAAATCTATATATATTTAGAGACCAAACTTGGTTGGAAACAAATCCATGAAACAAGATAAACAAAACACAAATGTTTTAGAGAAAAATGTTAACTTTTAAATTATGACCAAAGCCATTCCAAACATATCTTGGCACTACCAAGACCATACTGCTACATTTCTAGCAATAGTAATATTCTAAAAATAATTGTGATAAATCAAATTATATATTCCTAGGCTCTGAAAACATCACCCAATTTTCTATAATTCACTACAGATCATTGAGAAATTGATCTTGTTCCTTAAAACACTAATCAATTCACAAAAACTTGAAAAATCTTAAAATATTGGGGAGTCATTGAGGGATCTGTGTTATTCCTCCAATATTATCAAGGTCATGTTATTACACAAATTTTTAAAAGGCACTTATTCTAATTTTAATAAACAATCTTAGATGCACAACATAATCCCGATATAACGTTTCACTAGGGATTAACAAATGATACAATACAATAAGAAAAAATGTCCCTAAATACTTAAGTTTTTGCTCTTCATTAAATGTTATAATTTTTTAATTCACTTATACTTACATTAATCTCTTATATATCACTTATCCTATATACACTAATGCACTTGTGTATTTATAGATTTATAAAATTCAAATTAGGGATCTATTGACATGCCAACCAACATAAAATTTGAAAAAGAATAGACAAAAGAGGGACACAAACATTGGTGAAAATAAAGGATTGGTTCAAAGGACCTAGAAAGATAAGGATCTAGGAATGAACTACGTTCCTAGAGAAAACATGAATGTAATGGTACAAAGGGAAAATTTCAGTGGAAAATATTCATAGTTAGGCTAATATTGGGGATTTTTTAACTTAGAAGTTTTTATGTGGATAACATCAAGCTACACAACAATTCACCATAAATAACCCATGCATGTTACTATTTCCTGTTTGAATATAAAAATAGTTTCTAATCCCAATGGTGTTTTATTCTCAGACCATCAACAAAATAATGGTCTGAGATTTTAAATAATATTTGGGTCACCACACATTCTATGGGTCCTGATTTTAGAGGGAAAATTTGAAATGTAATAAGCTCTCCAGTTATACCCAACCCAAATGTTTTAAACTTACTAATATATATGCTAGAAATTAAACATTTTTTTTTCATTCTCACAAGATTAGACTTGTAATTATTTAGTGATTAGGAGATTATAATGGGATATGAATAGATCAAATAATAATAGATGAGAATTGGGAAATATATTGATCCAATTCAAAACTCTTTTAACATTGCCATTTATAGCCTGGAGGTAAATTAATACAACCTTAACCTATAGTGCATCTAGGGATATGTGTGGCCGACTTATGGCTTACACAACTTTATATTAGCTCATTGCATTTCCCAATGTTATTAGTATGGTTGGCCTATGGAATAACCATGGTTAAGTAGAGTATATATATATATAGATATATGAGGTAGTGGTTAGTCTATTATCATCATATTATGAATTTTTTTCTTATTGCATTATTATGGAGGTTGCCCCCTTGAAGTGGCTCAATCATAATATTCAAGTGTTTTTATCTTTTGCTAATTATTATTGTGGATACATTTATTCTACTCTTAATTCTGCCATACATAATTCTATTTTTGTGAATCATCTAAGTAATTTTCTTACAAGTGGTATCAAAGATTCAATTTGGACAAGTTTATGTGGAGCAGTCTTTTTTTTAGATCTAGCATCATGAACACTAGAAGGCTAAGAAACATAACTTGTGATCCAGGAGAAATTGAATTTTTTGTCACCATAGTTTTGTTCGTGATATTTTTTTACTATATATATATATGGTTAAATAAAATAAAGTCTAGAATTTTTTTTACCTTATGCAAATTAGTAGATATTGGATTCATCTTTGCAAGATGATCATAACGGTAAATTCTACCAATATACTTTTTTTGGTCAAAAAATTTCACCCCTGTGCATAATAGCAGTTGTTGGATTCATGTTAATGATATGATTGCATGGTGTATTCCACCGGTACACTTTTTTCAGGGATGAAACTCTCCTAGGTTTTGTGCATGGCTGGTCCAAACACTCACAGACATAGGAAAGGGCAAGAAACTCTAAAAATTCCTCATAAGGATGACATGAAGCCTAGAATTTTTGATCCATCTATTTCGGAGGCAATTCAACAACTTAAGTTAGAGTTATAGAGCATGGTGAAAAAAGATGATTTTGATATGATTCAAGAGGACATTATAGCATTGAGAGGGGACATAGATAGCATGATAGAGCAATTACAACAAATATCTTGGTAATTGGCCAACTTATCTGCTCAACCACTACAAAATAACCCTCCACTACTTCGGTTTGGTTCTTTTATAAACAATACCAACACCAATTCTATCCCTAAGACAATGTTGCCAAAAGTGGACCTACACAAGTTTGATGGTAATTATACACTCACCTAGCTCACTCAAATTGAAAATTTCTTTGATCTACATCAGACTCCATATTCATAAAAAGTGGTTATGGCCTCTCCATATCTGAAACCTAAGCCATTCATTTGGTATCATTAGTTGTGTGCTTAAAATAAAAATAAGGGTGTCCTAGTTTCATGGTCAATATTTTATATGGAGTTGTAGCTTCACTATCACAACAATGTCTCAAAAAACTACTTTACTCAGTTAGCCAAGTTGTGCTAGATTGGGACTATCAAGGACTACATTCATAAATTTTAGAATCTCTCCTTATGGGGGGAAAACATCACTAAGAAAAATCCAATTGATCTATTTTTGGGTGGCCTCAAAGATAACATCCAATTGGAGGTTCACACGTTTCATTCTAATACTATATGTGAGACCATACCAAGCCATTCTTTTAACATTGCAATTTATAGCCTATAGGTAAATATATTGATCCAATATAAAATATGTTTTTATAATTTATAGAAATTTATACATTTATCAATTTTTATAAAATAGAGATGCTTATCTAATCCATAATGATTTTCCATCCCAATGAAGCTTTAATAGATTGGAGGTTATTTACCATAAATTTAATGTTTTTCTATCCTCACGATTTTTTTCAAAACAATTATTATGAATTATATCATGGGATTTTTTTGTAACCCTACAATGTGTTAATATCAATGCAATGGTTTTATACAAGTGTGATTCTTCTCTAAGTTTTTGATACTTATCCATCATTATGGTTATTTTATAACCTAGTGATGCTTATTTAATCCCAAAATACTTCTCTAAGATAACAATGCTTTTTAATGCAAGTGATGTTTTTCTATGCATTGCAATTCTTATATAGAAGAGTGAAGGTTTTTTAGGCATGAGTTGTTATATTAAATTGATGATTTTACATTTTAACAATGATTTTACAAGAATCCAAACATTTTATAAGTATGTGATGTTTCTTTCAAATCCAACTCTAACATTAGCATAAATGCTTTTTGTAGACACCTAAAAGTGACCATCAATGGCTTCATACCCAATTTTAGATCAATTATTACCAACCATTGAACATCTAGCCTAAGAATTTATAAACTTCTTGAATTTGGCTTCATCATATGCAATTAAATCACTTTGTCCCTAAAATCATTTAAATAAGAGTAAATGCCCAAATCAGTTAAATCAAAACTTGAAAAATATTCAAAAGCCTTAAAGGGATTAATTAACATGCAAATATTAATTGAATTCATCCTTGAGAAATTAAATGAATTATCAAAAAGGAAAATTCAAAATCAAAGAATATCTTAGGAAGTAATTATTACCTTTTGTGAGTTGTCTAATATCCAAAATATCTCAAAGCACACCTATTCCATGCTAATCATGAGGTTTGGACACCTTTTAACTCTGTTGGGGTTAATTAAGCAAACCTAGGTTAGGATTTAACTAACTTTAAGTTGATTTCAAAACCTATAAATATAATCATTCACCTCTCTATTTGGAGAGCTTGGATAGAGTAATGTTATAATACAAGATTCAGGGCATGAAGTAAATACATAGGGTTATAATGCCAAAATTTATCCAAGCCAAGCTATTTTAAAGCCATATAAAATCTAAATCCAAGTCAACCATAGTGTCAAAAGGAGAAGGAGATAACCAAGCCCCATGGATGAATACTTCTTGAGAACAATCTAAGCAAGCCAAATGAAGAGACCTCTTGGAGCATTCAAGGAATTGTGTGAGTTCTTTCCATTTTTTAGTTGTGCTTTATTCATTTGTGTTTCTTCACCATGTTCCCCCCTTTGATCTAGGCAAGATAGTGTTATGCATATTAGTGTGTTTGTTTTCATTTTGATTTTTTTTTATGAAGCTAACATATGATCTAACCACTCTTTTTGGATTCTTTGATCATAAATGACACATCTAGTGGGACCATGAGCACCCCACTTACCAAGGAGATGAATATGCAAATCAAAAACTATGAAATGTATGCTTAAATATCTTTAAAATTGCATTTCTAACCTTATTTTGGTCGTATTTTTCTTTCTTTATTTTTCTCAAATTTGCACAGAGACCAGTGACGATCAGGTACAACTAATGATGGCTTGGCCTAAACTGATCATGGTTCTACCCAACTGAACCTGATTTTGTGTAAACCATTGATGGTTATATTGCAATGGAAAAATGTTAATAAATATTAAATTTTGATTCTTTCCATTAGTCCTTTTCATTATTTTTAGGTTTCAAAGGCATTTAAATCCATTGACTAAACATTGTCTTGCATGTTTTCTTGATCTTTGTGCTAACCATTGCCTAATCTAATGCATTTATATTTTATGGTTTTGACTTTCGGGCCATAGGTGATCAAATATGGTCTTAATTGATCAGCATCGATTCTTCATGACTGATACTAGTTCTCTCATAGATCTATATGTGATATTTGCCTTGAACTGTTACATCGATCATCTCTAACTGACTGTAGTCACTATGTTTTAAAAAAAATAATCTAAGATCTAAATTTCAAAAATCATTTGTTCATCCAAGAAACTACTTCAAAATAGATCATTATTATCTAACAATTATATGTCATGGATGTAATTTGGAACACCAATTTGCTTGTTTAGACTAATCAAACATTTCATTTTGGGCTTTTAAAAGGAATTAGTCAAATCTTGCACATTTCAATTTGGGTCCTAAAATGAACATGTTAAATCTTACACATTTAGATGTTGGTGTTTAAAATGAATCTAGGATGGCTAAGTCTTATAAACACTTCATTTTTAGTGCTTAAAATAAATGCTTAAATCTTGAACACTTACTTTTGGTGTTTAAAAATGAACTTAGGCTAGGTCTCGCACATTTGGAATTTTGGTATTAAAATAAACATAGATGTTTTTTGATTTAGTTGGTTTTTTGTGAAATTATTTCAAGCTTTCATACATATACCAAGGGTCTAAGTAAAGAACATCATCACATTTCAATTTGGTTCTTAAAATCAAACTTTACTCGCAATTATTTACAAACTAGTTTGTTGATTATTTGTTTTACAAAAAGAATAATGCATGTATGCTCTCCCCTGTCCCTTATAGGGAACTTGTGGGATCAAAAGTTCCTTTTCATTGCTTTTATTGCTTATTCCAAGGTGTAGAAATAAATTTTCCTAGGCTCTATCCAAACCCACATGGTATTGGGTGATCTAAAAGCAACCCTAAAGTCTTTCTACTAGTATTTATTTTCATGCATTTTGGTTTATAAAGGGGATACCATTCCCTCTCATGGGTTGTCTAGGGAATCATTGACCTAAGGTTTCATCTCTCAATAGTGTTTTAACCATGCTTCATGGTGGGGTATACAAATATGGGAACACATACTTCTAGATCAAAGGGGTTCATTGGCTAACATCTCCTTTAATAACGAAGGCTCTAATTAGGTCTGGTCAACCAAGGGATACCACTAAGAATTCCAATGATGGTATCATCATGCAAAGGAATAGACCTTGCATGATAAGTTGATCAATATAGACTCAAGTGACGTGATTCTTATCTTATGTTAACCACACTTGGGATCAATCTAGATGGTCTTACCTTATAAGTTTTAATTAACCCCACTTTACCACACCTTGATAGGATCTAAGATGATATACTGAGTTGTATTTATGTCATTTATTATTTTATTACTTGATGTGTTAGATATAAAACTTCATTATTTAAAACTACATCATGAATGAGTCTTGTGTCCAACATTACTCCATTGTTTAAGGAGGCGTTATGCCATCCATTTGACACCTTGAGTTAACTTAGAAGACTTTTATGTCAAAAACATTGAGTATGGCCCTTGATTGAGATGGGTAACATTATGCTAGCCAAATCATTTCAAGTCTTGTGCCTTAGAAGTATTTTAAACATAAAATTTTTACATCTTTTGGGAGTGATAATGCTATTACATTACCCAAATTGTTTCAAAAGACTTATCTTGTCTTATGTCCAAATCATCATTGTTGAAACCAATCATTTGTGCCTTATTGGATATTTGTTAGCATAGTCATGCTATTTAAATTTTCCTAGATTATTGGTAATCAAAACCCTAGTTTACCTAAGTTGAGTCTTTGATTAACTTTTACAAGTTTGGATTCAAACATTGATTGATTTCTATTTAGGTCTTGACATGTAGGGGCTGATACATAGATATTTCTCTTTTGGGTTGCATAACTTAGGTTAATTCATTACTCAAATTGGGAAACTTTATTGTTTATGCCTTTGTTTGATAGAATCAATCCATCTTCAAAGTGCCTTTTGTTTTGTATTTTATACCTATTTGATCATGTTTATGTCTAGAATCAAGTGCCTAGCTTTTATCAAAATATTTCAAGTTTGTTAGATTAATCATCATATCTTTGTTTCAAGTCTAGATTTTGATGTTGTGTTTAGCCAAAAATCCTAGCACAGCCTATTTGAGCCTAGCTTTTGACTCCACGTTTGGACAAAAGACCTAGAAACATTTCCCTTTCCTAGTTTAGACCTATTTGGAACATGTTTAGACATTAGAATTTGACAAATTATTTTTAGGTCATTTTACTTGAGCTTGTTTATGTAAAACCTTTAACGTTAGACATTTGATGTTATACTATTTTTACCAAATATTTGCATCAAAGTTTTTGGAGATACAGCTCCACCTTAGACCAAGCTAAATAGAATTGAACAATTTGCCTTTTTAGACATAGATTTTCAGAGTTTTTAGAACTCTAACCCATCTTGTTGAGAAATATTTATCATATATTTGACCATGGCTCACTAAATGTATCATGGAACTATATAAAATATAGGATATGAAAATGTTATCACAAAAGAGGACTTTATTTAGGACCTTTATGGAGATGATGTTGTGTGGGAAATAGATTCCTATCCAACATAAAACACTCAAACAAGGGAGTAGAGTTGAGATCCTTTGGCTAATAAATTGGTTAGCACTCCTTTATATATGGAACAAGACCAAGAATAGATGACCCAATATTTGGATAGCATACCTTTAGATGTAAAAAATATTCAATAGTAACCATATTATATTACAATTCCATCAACCTATGATCCTAACAAAGCCACATAGGTAGGGCATGTCAATTTTCCAAGTCTAAAAAGAGGGCCTTACAACATGGCTTACAATCGAAACAATGATCAAGCCTCTTATAACAACCCAAATTCCATAGTACCAATGTCATATCAAGAACCACATATGCATGTCACACAATAAGGCCTCATGGAGGACCAATTCATTCAAATGCAGATAGCATACCAAACATATCAAAACCTAACATGTAACTTTAACAAAAGGACCATGCCAAATGCACCTCTTATTCATTCATTCCCTTCAACAGGAGTTTTATTTGACTTGAATGGTCAATAAATTTAGGGATTTTACCCAATTATGTAAAACACTTTAGTAGAAAACATGTTCAATACTCTAATCATTGAGGAAGTGTCTTCTACTTCTATGTAGAATAGTGAGCAAAACATAGTGGACAATATGCAAGTAATGTCAAATTTAAACCAAAGTGGTGTTAGTACATAAAAACATAGTCAACAACAAAATTTTCCTTTAAGTAACATTATGAGTGGTCCATAGACTTAGGGAGTAGGATTTTATACTTCCCAATCTCAACCAACTACCTCTAATCCTCAACTAACTACCTCTAATCCTCAACCAACTACTTTATCAAGCACACAACATCAAGGATTATGTAATTAGCCAATAACTAGTGCCATGCTACAACAGAATGTGATGAATCTTACTCCACCTCAATAGGTGAAGAGTAATATTCCACAACAACAAACATACCCATGCATTAGAGGTAAAATATATTTCCACTTCAACAAGGGGCAACCAATGTTCTACCTTGCCAGGTAGTAGTGAACATAGCTCTTTAGTCACAAACTAACATGTCAATCCAAAACCAAATGATGTCTAACCAATAATGTATAAATATTAGTTAGCAATAAATTTTGAATCTCCAACATGCATCCACTTCCAAATGGGGATTATGGAACAAAGAGGTTCTAATGTTCCTCAAGTAGCTTTTAGGAAAAAATAGCCTTTCATCTAAAATGTGCCACAAGTTTAGCGACAAGGTCTTGGTTTACAAGTCCCTCACAATTAGCCAGGTATGACTAATTGGTAGCATGTCCCTATTAAACCTTAGTAGGCATAATATGACTATATTCCTCCATCCCAACTGTAGTATAAAACCTACATACCCAATTGTAACCAGAATATTGCACAACTGCAAGTGTAATTTCAATAATCACATCCAAATCCATGTATACATATTGCTTTTCCATTTCCAGACAAATCCAAAATTCCCTAGCAAATGCCTCCGTCATATCTCAATCAAACTAATCCACTTTTGACCACTCAACCTTCACCTCAATAGGCCAATGATCCCAATAGTTTCCTCACATAAGAATTACAACAAATGAAGGATGCAATTGCCCTCACACAAGTGGGAAACATACAAAAAAGTTTAAGTTGGATGATGTGTGTTCTTATCCTTTCAACATGGAGTACTTATAGATACCATTTCCTCCAAAGTATGAACCACCAAAATTTGACAAATACAAGGGGAAAGGTGACCCCAAGTCCCATCTAATATAATTTTTTGTTTCATGCCAACTAGTGGCCTATAGTGACATCTACCTTTTGTTGTTGTTTTCATGAATCCTAGTAGGGAAAACATTGGAATGATTCTTGAAATTACCCAAGAATTCAATACCTAATTTTGACAATCTTTCAAACAATTTTGTGCAACACTTCTCTTACAATCTCAAGTATGAGACTTCATTGGTAAATTTAACACAAGAAAAATATAAAGTCGGTGAAAGTTTCACAAGCTATTTACAATGATGGAGAGACATTGTAAGCTAATTTACCCATAATCTACTAGACGAATAATTAGCCACTGTGCTTACCAAAAATCTACATAACAAGATATATTATAATTTGGAGTTACAATGTCTATACATTAAAAAAGATTATTGATAAAGGTTTTTTGATCGAAAGACCCATCATTAAAAAAGGGATCATTAAACTAGCCTCATCTAATCAAATCTCAAATCAAAATCAGAACAATGGCCAAAATCAACATCTAGTCTAAGCACAAGTGTCTCCACCAGTATAGGCAATTAACAATGAGAGACCCAAATAATTCAACCACAATAATAATGTTGTAGGTAATGAAGTAAAAAAGTCACAACATGTCCAAATGGTACAAACATCACCTACTAAACCTACTCTACCTTTCCAAATAACTCCTAACCAACAACCTTTTCAATAGCAGAAACACATGTAGTAAGTGTAACAAATTAGACTACTGCAAGAAATGCAACAAACACAACAACCTATGCCTTTGTAAAACCCTCATTCTCTAAGGAGAAATATGCCTACTCATCATGCTTTTATTGAACTTGGAGATCCTATTGAATTAGTTTTTTTCAAACTCACAATAACTAACTTGATTAGATGGCCTATTCAGAAATAAATTTTTTATGAAGGCACTGACTTGCCAGATTGGTACAGGCCATAACAATTATATGATTTTCATAGGGTTAATGGCCATAATTTATAATGTTGTGTGAAAATTAAACATGTAATTTAGAATATGTTGGAAAATTGAGAGATCACATTGGATTGTGTAACTTCCACCTCCAATCAGAGCCTTGGCATTTATCAAAATCCTTTTCCCCAACATAACAATCAACATCAACAACAATAGTAACCAATGAAACATCAATAAAAATAATATCAATAACCAAGGCTAAACCAACAGAACCAAAAAACTCAATAGAGCTAATAGCAAAACCAAAAATTTCAAAATAATGGTGTGAACAACCAATAGATTTACCATGCAGTTGCACATGACTACAACTTGGTTGTAGGTCATATTGCAAGATGTCACATTAACACCATTTCAATTAATCTAAGACTAAGTGTTAATTAGACAAGACCATTGCTTATTATAAAAAATCAACCAAATCATTTTGGTAATCTTTCCTTGACCTAAGATCACACATAGGTGAATCATCAAGTATAGATTCCCATGTTAGGACCCTATATTGATAACTCATCGTTAGCATGTGACCATGCACAAGCGAATCAATAATCATGACTTATCCTATCTAGTCCCCATCTACCATCATTTGTTATCATCATTGGTCATGTATCTAATATTGATTATGTAATGACAACTCAGTGGTCAAGGATTACCATACTAGGCCCATAACCATCTACCACTTCACCCATCATACAACCAACTATTCTACCTTAGGACAAGCCATTTACCACTATCCAAAAAAATAAGTTTGACATTGTGGAATAAATACAAAAGATTCCAGCACAAATTTCCATTTTAGATTTGTTGCGTACATCAACCATCTATAAAACATCTTTACATAGTTCCTTGGTCAATCCACAGTTTCAAATGGCATATCTCTTAACAAATTTCAAGCTTTGGTTGGACACTTAGTTCCAACCCAACAAGTAACCTTCAACCAAAGTGATATGTCATCCCTTGGCTCACTACACAATAATCCATTATACATTGAAGTTTACATAATGAGGCACAAAGTGAAATGTGTCCTCATAGACAATGGATCAGGTCTAAACATAGTGTCTCTAAAGCTCATCAAGCTTCTTAGGTACATGATAATAGTTCTCTAAGTAGAAACAAGCACCATCAAAGCTTATGATAATGAAGAATGAGAATAACAAGGCACCATTAACTTGCCATTTATCATTGGGCCCTTGACCCATGATACACTTTACCATGTGTTAGATCTTGATTTATCATACAATATGCTTTTCGGTAGACATTGGTTACATGAGGTTCATACAGTTCCATCAACATTGCACCAGTGTATCAAGTTCTCCCATTTAAGGATGAAGGTTAGTATTCCAGGATATTTTTAACCATATGAATATTGCAAACATCTAGAGGTTGAGTTCAAGAGCTAAAATTACCACTTCAACATGAATCTATCTACCAAGTAGTACAAAGAGAAAGCATTACTTATTAATTTACTAGAGGCTAATTGTATTGACCCTGATACCCTTGATTCCCTTTCCCACATGCCACTTCCTAAAATGTCCAATAATTATACCATCTTAGCTAATAGTCCAGGAGTGTATTTGACCCATGACACATTTCACATTACAAAATTTCCATAAAACCCAAAGTCCTTTTGAAGACCAAAAGCCAAACCACTCATGCAGTGGAAAAGAAAGGGAAAATGCTTTATGTAAAATCCAACACCTGTCACTTTCATATCAGTCTCTGGCCAAGAATAGGACCCTCTTGAAGGAGATGAATCATGGTTATAAAATGACAAATTGGCTAACTATTACAAGAGTTCTAAGTATCTCATTCCTAATTAGATCATGGAAAATTAGGACTATGAGGGATGAGGTCTTAGGCTAAATTAACAGGAAACACTTGAGCCAATTTCTATGACTAAGTTTAAAGGAACCTATGGGTTTGGATTTAATCCACCTGAGGTTAACCCCATGTATCTTTTTCAAGTTCCATCACTAATGACAAGTGACAATGATGCTGACAATGAAATAGAGTCTAACCATAGCCCATTAAATGACCTAGCCAATACAAATTTATTTGATAATAATACCATTTATACCCTTCAACAAATCATTCATCATAATCCATTACCATTGTATTATCCCTAACTAATAGACCGGGGCCAACAAGAATCCAACGTGCTGGTTGATAAGTTTTAGAATGATGAGGCCTTTTTCAAAATTTAGGCCTTAGTGATAATGTTCTATTGGGACACCACAAAAAAGGGTTCTCAATCAGGTTGGATCCTAAACCCTATTTTGAAGAGTGGGTGAACACCCTTAACAAAAAATAATTAAATAAAACATTGATCTCTCAAAGTGAAAACCTCTTCGAGGCACTTTTAGACCAGGGAAAAAGTAAAGATAAAGGTTTGTCTAATAGTGAAAACCTATTTCAAGCACCACTAGATGGGGGTGTTCAATCTTATCCAAGTAGTGACTAAGAGACCACCAATGATGAACTTGCCTATGGGTCTGAGTTTAGTCTTGAGAAGGATTTTGATCAAATCATTCAAGATACCAATGATGATGAACTTGTCTATGGATATGAATTTAGTCTTGAATAACTATAGGAATTTGATCTCATTATTCAGGAGTTTCTAACAACATTTTTTTACATGGACATCCCTCCCATTGGGGAATTCTGATTCATCATGTCTAGGAGAACTTGAAGAATAGTCCTAATAGAGGAATCTAACATAGCCAAATGGTTAAAATCTTTGCTCACTATTCTTGAAGATTGTTCCACCCTTCTAGTGGAAAATACTTCATAGGTAAACATCAAGACTATAGATGATCTAAAATGGATCAAATTAGGTGTGTCCCTCATTGAGGAGGAGCATGAAGTCTTAACATCCCTATTGAGGAAATTTGTAGACATATTTTCATGGGAATATTCTAACATGACTGGTTTGGACCCCACCTTGGTTGTTTACCACCTTATGGTACATCTTGATTCCAAACCAATGAAACAAAATTTACACAAAATGCATCCTCACATAGATTTATTGGTAAATAAAGAGTTGGAGCTCTTGGAAGTGAGATGTATTAGGCTAATCAACTATTTTGAATAGATTTCCAATGTAGTGTCAGTCAATAAAAAGTTAGAAGGAATCAAAATCTGTACTAATTTTAGGGACATCAATAAATCTTATCCAAAGGATGAATTTACATTACCCAACATTGATATGATAGTCTAATCCACAATGGGTTATGAGATGCTTTCACTGATGGATGGATTCTCAGGCTATAACTAGATCTAAATATCACCAAAAGACCAACATAAAATAGCGTTCAATACTCCATGGGGAACATTATGTATCAAGTTATTCCATTTGGTCTTAGGAATGTAGGGGATACTTATCAAAGAGCCATGACAGTCATATTTCATGATATGATGCATGACATTGTCAAAGATTACGTCGATGACATACTAGGTAAATCAAAGAGTAGGGCTGATCATCCAAAAATATTGAGGAGGATATTTGAGTGACTACATGAATACAAAGTTAGGCTCAACCCTAAGAAATTTGTGTTTGGCATTACTTCATGTAAATTTATTGGCTTCATTGTGTGTCACAGGGGCATAGAAGTTGATCTAGCTAAAGTATAAGCCATAACAAAGATGCCACCACTGACCAATCTAAAGCAACTTTATAATTTTTAGGGTAGGATCCAATCCATCAAATGCTTCATATATCAATTGGTTAAAAAGTATCATCCTTTTACACATATTTTGAAGAAGGGTGTCACATTTATTTGGGATGATGATTATGAAAAATCTTTTTAACAACTAAAGGACTATCTAGCAAATCCACCAATTTTATTGCCTTCTATGCTAAGGAAACCATTCCCTTTATATCTATCAATGACAGATAAAGCCTTGAGGGCACTTCTATCTCAACATGATGATAATGAAAAATAGCATGCCATGTACTATCTAATATGTACATTGGTAGCATATGAACACAATTATATTCCCATTGAAAAAGCCTATCTAGCCATGGTCTTCATAGCTTAGAAATTATGACATTACATGTTGAATAATAAGACCATGGTCTATAAGGCTGAGTGTTGATATGAAATTAGCACATTTTCAGATCAACATCCAGTTTGAACATCCAGTTTGAACATATACCAAGGGAAAGTAATGTCATAATAGATTACCAACATCCAGTTTGAACATATACCAAGGGAAAGTAATAGAATAGTAGATGCCATGGCTACCATTATATCTTTGATTATACATGTAGACACAGAAAAAGACTACCAAGTTCTCATTGAAAATTTGCTAGTGTCATCTCATGAACCATCAAACATCATAATGATTTGTGATATTGTTGGTCCCAACTCTACTTAGTATTCAAACTTATCCACTTACCTACATGACCATGTTTTTACACTAGATTTATCTTAAAAACAAACCAAATCCTCCATCCCTAATTCCTAATGTTATACCTTACTTAGACCAACCCTATACTACCAAAGTTTTTATGGAACTCTGCTTCATTGTTTACCTTTAGTAGAATCTATACTAGTATTATGGGAACTTCACAAAGGGTATGTGGTACCCACACAAGTGGGGACATCTTATCCAAAAATATCTTGAGTACTAGGTAATTTTGGCCAATAATAGATGCAGATGCATTTGCCTATGTCAAAAGATGCAATAAATGTCAATGGCATGTCATTATGATACATGCCCTTGAAACCATGGCCACTTGCTACATGGGACCTCAATCTCATTGGGAAGATAAAACCCACCTCATCCAATGGCCATAAACATATCTTTACCACCACAAAATATTTCACTAAGTGGGTTAATGTTATACCCCTCACTCACATGACTAGAAAGCAAATGTCCAAATTCATATTCAACCATCTCATCTATTGCCATGGCATCCCTTCTAATATTATATCTGATAATGAAGGATCATTCAAGAATAAGGATATCAAATCACTATGTGCTGAGTATAAGATTACTCAACATTTTTCTATCGCATATTACCCTTAAGGCAATGGCCAAGCAGAAGCATTAAAAAAACCATTGTCAACATCTTTAAAAATATTGTTAATGATGCTGGCCATGATTGACACCTCTAGGTATTCCATGCTCTTTGGGCATACTTTACCAATCAATGTACTCCCATATGTGCCACTCCATACTCACTTGTTTATGGGACTGAAGCCATTCTTCCCATTGAGGTTGATTTACCATCATTATGCATCTCTTTAAAGCATGTCTTGGATGAAAAAGACTTTTGAGTAGCTCACCTACAAGATCTAGACTTACTTCATGAGAAATACATGGATGTAGTAAACAACCTTGAAGCATATCAACATCAACTTCATGATCACTACAATCAGCTTGTGAAATACAAAAAAAATGAACTTGGTGATCTTGTCCTCAAAGAGAACCGAAATAATATCATGACTGAGAATAATCATGAAGGCAAGTTCAAACCCAAATGGGTAGGTCCCTCATCATTGTTGTAGAATATGGTGTAGGAGCATACAGGCTCACCATACTAGACAAGATGAACTTGATGAGCCTATGAACATTATACACCTCAAATAGTACTAAGCTTGAGTAATTTGGTATATTATCTATGAAGACTGTTTCAAGTTGTACCATATTATTGAACTTCTTCTTTGTACTATATCATTTCACCATTCTACCATCCTATCAATCTACCATCTAATCACTTTGCCTATCACTTATCCATCTTATCATTCCTTATATATTGATTTAACATGTTTTTATCACTCCATACCTATCCCGTTTGACCTTGGTTCATCCAATGGTTTCACATTTTTAGCATGAAGAATCAAATTAGTTTTAATAATTGTTTCAAGAATCCTAGACAAAGGTAGTATTTTAGAGTAGCATGATATAAGTTTTAGTAATTGCATCCTTTGTTTCTTATCTATTATAATCATGTTTATTTTTGGGAGCCTGATTATATCCACCCACAACAGTAAATAAGTGCCTCACTAGTCTTACTACTAATTATAACTACCTATGGGAAAATTAGTATCATTGATCTGATCCATTGTATCCTAGTTATAACTACTTATGGGAAAAATAAGAGCAACATTTATTTATTGTGCCTTGACATACCAACTAGCCATTCTTATTGCCATAATGTGTTATCATACCAAGTGTGCCTATTTTGTTTAAATTAGCTGCTACACTAGTCAGATTCCTCTACTATACGGTGGAACTATTATGATTTGAGGCTATTTTGGGACTATGTGGGCAGCGCTCAATACTTGTTGAGGTCAACTCAGTCCCCATTTTTCATCACGCTCTCACCATTTTGTAAGCATCCTTTCAAGTTTTTCATACTCTTTCTATTTTGTGAGATTGGACTATTTAGTGTCTCATCACTCTCCATGGAGTTGATATACTCCAAAATTCCAAAAACATTTGAAAATTGAGTTAGAAAAACCAAAAACATTAACTATTTCTTTGCCTCAAGGATTTTGGGAAGCCTCACTAAATCACAAGAAATCACTTGTCATTTAGTTTCCCCATCCTTTTTGGCCTTTTTATCCCATGCTCTTGGCATTTTGTGAGCCCAGTCCCATATTCTTCTATCACATCTATCATGTTTGTTTTCTATCATCATTTTCTTCTATCTTGTTTCTTGGGAGAACTACATTCAGCCTAAAGTTTTTGTTGGATATCATGTCCACAAAACTATGTAGGCAACATCCACTTGCCAAGTGCACATGGAGATAATTTGACCACCCCCTTCCTTTTCTTCTATTCCACCATCTTATTTATTTGTTATCATCTATTTTCTAAGATTAATGTTCACCATCTTGTTTGTACTAACATTATGACTAACCATTGTTTGTTTCTTTATTTATTTATTTTTATTTGTTTGCTTGTTTGTTTGTTTGTGTGAATATTTATTTAATTTTAATACAGTTGCTTTAATTTAGTCTACATGCATTCATTGGGTGATTCTTTGTGCACTTATTCTTGAATCCATCCATATTCATATGTCAACATTGTCATCATGTTTTTATCATTGGTGTTTTGTTTTCCATTGAGTATTAGATATTGGGTGTCAATCCTTATGCATATTTTGGCCAAGTCCTCATGGTGTTCTATCATGATGCCTACTATCACATGATACAACCAAAATCAGCTTCAAGAAGTCTACATAGGAATGCATCATTGATATCTCCTCGACACCATCTTCAACAATAATCCCAACTTCATCCAATCATATCCCAAATAGAGTAATTAAAAAATGAAATAAATTCAACTTTTATTAGTTTAGATGAGCATCTCCCTACTAGTAGGTTATCCCAATTCATCTTTATCATCTTTATCAAGTTGTCATCATCATGTTTTCAACCATCAGCCATCAATCCTATTGTCATAATCAGGGTACAATGCTTATAACCACCTTTGGGCAAATCATTCACTTTATTCTACCTAATTACGGCATGTTTTTATCATATTTGTCTACCCTAACTGGGACAACCCCATATTATTAATGATGATAACCACTTTAGGAAAATCATTGTGTTATCATATCATGTTTGCCACTATTGGGGTATAATGCTTATAACCACCTTTGGGCAAACCATTGGACACCATCCCACTTGCATTCTCAATGATTTTGACCAACTTTGGCCACATCATTATGTTATCACCGTGTCATTTTTCATCAATTTGGTCCCCTCATTTCCTTCTTTTGAAGAACCATTTACTACCCCTTTTGCCAATCGCTCCCTCGAGGGGGCACTTTATAGTTCATCCATTTCCATTGAAATCATATGCACAAAGAACATTTTTATTATTTGAGTAGATATTACTATGCTTACACCTTGAAACACCTTCCCAAATAGGGGAAAACTATAGACACCTAAAAGTGGCCACTAATGGCTTCATACCTAAATTTAGATCAATTCTTATCAACCATTGAACATCTAGCTTAAGAATTTATAAATGTATCAAATTTGGCTTCATCACATGAAATTAAATCAATTTGACCCAAAAAAAAATTAAATAAGAGAAAATGACCAAATCAATTAAATCAAAACTTGGAAAATATTCAAAATCCTAAAAGGGATTAATTAACATGCAAATCCTAATCAAATCCTAATTGAATTCATCTTTAATAAAGTAAATGAATTATCAAAAAAGAAAATTCAAAATCAAAGAATATCCTAGGAAGTAATTATTATCTTTTTTGAGTTATCCAAAATACAAAATATCTCAAAGCACACCTATTTCATGCTAATCATGAGGTTTGGACACATTTTAACTCCATTGGGATTAATTAAGAAAACCTAGGCTAGGATTTAACTCATTCCAAGTTGATTTCAAAACCTATAAATACAAGCATTTGCCTCTCTATTTGGAGAGGTTGGATAGAGTAATGTTATAATGCAATATTTAGGGCATGAAGCAAACACATAATGTTATAATGCCAAAATTGAGCAAAGCTAAGCCATTTTCAAGCCATATCAAAGCCAAATCCATGCCAACCATGGTTTCAAGAGGAGATGGAGATAGACAAACCCCATTGATGAAGAATTATTGGGCATAATATGAGCAATCCAAATAAAGAGACCTCTTGGAGCATTCAAGGAATTGGTAAAGAATTGTGTGAGTTCTTTCCATTTTTTAGTTGTAATTTGTTCATTTATGTTTCTTCACCTTGCTTCCCCCTTGGATCTAGGCAAGATAGTGTTATGCATGTTAGTGTGTTTATTTTAATTTTGATTGATTTTCATTATGAAGCTAACATATGATCTAAAAACCCTTCTTGGATTCCTTGATCACACTTTTCTTCTAGGAAAATGGTAGGTAACCAAGGAATCTCATGAAAAGAAAACAAGTGCAACACCTTCCAAGATACAAAGTATTACCTATTATTTTGAGAAAGCATTTGTGTTAACTAATCCATCTATAACATTGTTAGGTATGATAATAAAATTTAAAATTAAACTCATAATGAGTTCAATGATATTTTAATTATTAACACTATCAATTATGACAATAATGAAATGCCTCCACTAGAAGACATCCTATTAAAGACATTAAATTTTAAAAGTATAAATTCTAGTAATCAAGGAAATTTCACCACCATAAATATTTCAAGGACACCAAATCATGCTATAAAGAGAAAGAGAAAGGGATAATGTAATTGAAACTAAATATTATTGAGAAGCATGTAGGAAAAATATATAATTTTTGTAATATGGAGTTGTGAAGCAAGCTTCTAGATGGATAACTTAATATGATTGGAATCCATAATAGGAATGAAAAAAGCACATGAAGAGAAAATGAGAACTCAAAGAATGATTGTTGAATATAGAGGGAAAATTACATCTTAATCTAAAAATATGATTCAAAATAGTCATTTAGGTAAAATAAGAAATAATTTATAAAATAAATATACAATAAACATCTTTGAACAATATACATTGTGATGATTTTATGGGTTATATCATTGAGATAGAAAATAAATTACATTTATAATATATCATATAATGTAATTATTACATTTATAATTTATAATTATAATTACTATATAGCAAAATAAATAAGACATATCCCTTAACAACCTCCAAATCTTCAATATCATCATCCATACAACTATTTAACTCCTTAACTCAAACAAAATTGTTGATGATCAACTACCCCTATTCCTAGAATGGGGACCCTCCTTTTTTTAATTTTAAAAAATGTCCAAGATGCTAAACATGTTAAATCATCTGACCACATATGGATATAATCTAGTTTGCCTTTACTTGTGTTTCTAAAATTTCTATTTAATCATTCATTTTGCAATAATGATTGACAATTATAAATATTTAAATTATTGTAAGTTTTCTTCAAATTCTATCCAACAATGAATTATTAACCATTGGTGGTTCAATGATGTGCAGACATGATTTCTCTAAGGAAGCACGACTTAGATCTCTAATCGACATTGTGTTTAAAGCATTTACTTGTAGATTTTTGCTTTAAAGTTGTTTAAATCTACTTAATATGGGCAATGACATCTTTGAAAAGTTAACATAGTTTATTGCTTGGCCTCATAGGACATCAAAGTTAAAGTAGTTATTTATGATGCCTCATAGGACATCAAAATTTGGACTATGAATCAAAAAGACAAGTGTCTACCTCATTGGGCTTCACAATGCTATAAGGATTCATTATATCCTATATAGGACATCTGGAGTAAATCTACCAAATCTATGAGCTACATGGCATCATCTGGAGAGATTGAATAGAAACTAGCCATTGGAATTAAAATTCTAAGGATACATGTCAGGATCTTATCCTCCATGAATGAGCCCATTCCATCTGATATACCATGCATCCCTCACATATCCTAATACAATGTAAAAGCCTATGAGATGTTACTATGTATCCCAATCATAACTTATCAGACTCGAGCAACCTTTCAAAGTGATGCATGTTCCCTTTAGGTTCATTTGAGATCAATGCATATCCACACTATGTTTCATCCATATAATTTTTCTATTCCCTTAACCTTTGGCATGCCTTAGGATATGTGTGGCTGACTTGTGGCGTACATACCTCTTTTATATTCTTATTACATTTCTCTATGTTCTTAGGTCAACCTATGGAATAACCATGGCTAAGTAGACTATATATATGAGGTAGTGGTTAGTCTTTGATCATCATGTTAGGTATTTTTATATTAGTGCATTGTTATAGAGGTTGCCTCATTGAAGTGGCTTTTCTTTATTATCCATTATTCTACTCTACTGTCAGTTATTGATGTGTGATCTCTCATATTTGCTTATTCTATGTGATATAAAATCATTATGTGTGAACATCTAAGTAATTTCATTATAAGTGGTATCAGATCATCGATTTGGGTAAGATTTCTATGACATTACTATTTTAGATTAGATGAGGCATGACTTTTGTGAGTGGAAGGAGCGAAAAAACATAACATGCAATTTGGGAAGAATTAATTTTTTCTATCAGCACAATATTGTTTGAAATGATTTTTTGAAAAAAAAATTCTAGAATTTTTTTTTGCCTTGCACATTTGCAGTCATTGGATTCATCTCAATGAAATGATCATAACGATATAATCCATCGATAAAATTTTTTGTGCCAATTTTTTTTTTACCCTAGTGCATAAAGGTAGTCATTAGATTCATCTTGGTGAGGCAATCACAATGGTACCATCCCATGGTACACTTTTTTTAGGTAAAAAACCCTCATAGGGTTTGTATATGGCTAGTACTTCTACATAGGGATGAAAAGGGGGGAAAGAAAATCCTAAGATTCCTTCTGTTGGTGACATAGAATCTAAAACTTTAGATCCATTGATTTCTCAACTTTAGGTTGACATAAAAGGCTTGGTGTGGCATGATGAATTTGTTATAGTTCAAACTAATGTTTCAAGGATGTGTAGAGAGATTAATGGGGTTCAAAATCAATTTAATTAGATCACTACTTCATTGGCTGCTCTTTCATCTCAGTTATAGTCAAACACCTCTCCACTTCAACATTCAGGTCCTCCTCTCAACACTAACAACTCCAATTCTAGTATGAAACTGATGTTACCTAAATTGGACATGCATAAGTTTTATGGTAAGGATCCTCTCACTTGGATTACCCAACTTAAGAATTTATTTGATCTGCATCAAACACCTAGTTCTCAAAAGGTGATCATGGCATCTCTATATCTAGAACCTGAGTAGTTCATTTGGTATCACTAGTTATGTTCTCAAAAGAAAAAGAATGGTGTTCCTATTACATGGTCTATTTTCATTGATGAGTTATTGGCTCATTATTGCAATAATGTATCTAAGAACTAATTTAGCTAGTTGGCCAAACTGTGAAAAATTATATTCATCAATTTTAGAATCTATCCTTACGAGTGGAAGACATCATTGAGGAAAATTTGACTGATCTATTTTTGGGTGGTTTCAAAGATAGAATCCAATTTGAGGTTTGAATGTTTAACCTAGAATCCATATCAAAATCTATCCCATAGGCACGCATGATATAGGAAAAAGAGATGGTCAAATGGAAAACCTTCCCTATTGGTCATGATCACACTTTTCTAGCACCATCATGTCCTCAACCCACCAGACTGACACCTTGACAAATTAATGATAAGTGAGCTAAAGTATTTTATTATGGTTATGATATAAAATGGAGGAAAGATCATCATTATGCTAAAAATAAGCTATTTTACATTGAAGGTGCCAATGAGGATGACAATGATGAGGAGGCACTTGGCAAGGATGAAGAAGGTCTTGAGGAGGAATATAAAGACTCTCAACCTACTATTTCCTATCATGCCCTTTTAGGTATTAGTACTCCCCAAAATATTAAGGTGGTGGGTTTCTTAAAAAAATAGAAGGTCACTATTCTGATTGATTCTGGGAGCACACACAACTTCATCAATAATAAGTTGGCTGCTTGCTTAAACTATTTCATTTATCTCACATCAAAATTTTAGGTCATGATTGCACTATTAGCTACTCAAAAAAAGGCCATAGTATTAAGCTGGCCATGGGAGACTACTTGTTGGATTCTCCTATGTTTTTTATTCCTATGGGGGGAGCCAAAATTATTTTGAGAGTACAATGGCTCACCACTTTGGGCACTATTGAGATGAATTTCTAGGAAATATTCATGCATTTTAATTTTGAGGGAATGACGTTTGAGCTAAAGGGATTGAGGGATAAATATCCACAACTTGTTAGCTCCCATCAAATGACAAAGATTCTTTAAAAGGGTGCTAAAGAATTTGTAGCTCACTTTTTTTCCATGGAAGTTCATCCAACTTAGCCATCTACACTTCTTGATCTAAAATAAGTGATTGATGCCCATTCAGTTATTTTTGGTGATATGTTGAAAGGACTTCCACCTAGTCGCACACATGATCATGCTATAAAAATTATTATTGGTAGTACACCACCCAAAATCAAGACATACATGTATCCCTATGCTAAAAAAGTGAAATTGAAAAGATGGTACATGAAATGTTGGATGTAAGAATCATTCACCATAGCTAAAGTAAATACTCTTCACCATTTATCATAGTGTGAAAGAAAGATGACACTTGGAGGATGTGCCCTGACTATATGGAACTCAACAAGTACACTATCAAATATAAGTTTCTTATTCCTATCATTGACGATTTTCTAGATGAATTAAATGGTGTTATTTATTTTACCGAGTTAGATATACATTTTGGGTATCATCAAATCTAGATCCATGATTAAGACATACCCAAAATTGCTTTCAAGTCTCATGAGGGCCATTATGAGTTTTTGGTTATGCCTTTTGGGATAAAAAATGCACCATCTACCTTTCAAAGTTTGATGAATACTATTTTTAGGCCATTTTTTAGGAAATCTATTCTGTTATTTTTTGATGATATCCTCATTTATAGTAAAAATTGGGAAGACCATTTGCACCATGTGAAATAGGTGCTCTTAATTTTGGAACAACATTAGTTATATGGCAAACCTTCCAAATGTACTTTTGGAGCTTGTAAGGTTGAGTATTTGGGTCATCTAGGTTTACATACAAGAGTAAAAGTGGATCCTAAAAAAATCCAAGCAATGATGGACTAGTCGATTCCTAAGACACTCAAGCAACTATGGGGATTTTTGGGGTTTACTGGTTACTATCGTAGGTTTGTCAAAAATTATGGTAGCATTGCAGCCCCACTTACAGATTTATTGAAGAAAGATTTCTTTTAGTGGATTGATACATATACCAAGGCATATGAATAATTAAAATTGGTGATGTTGTTAGGAACCCATGTCTTACCCGTATTAGTGTTATAATTTCTATGGACACATATGCTTTGTAAGTCGTCCCTTAAAGCTTATTTGAATTGTCCCACATACAATGGAAGTAGTAGTTGTTAGAATAGAGTTAGTATATAAGTAAGTGTTGAGGCCAAATGAAGGCATCCACAAATTCATTATATTGAGCTTGCTCAAAGGAGGTTGCCCCCTCGAAGTGGCCTGTGATCAATATAAGCTTTTTGTGTTTTTGTTATTGGTAAGAGTTATTTTATTTTCACATATTTTGATTAAATCTATTGTAGGAGGTGATCTGTTGTAGGAGGTTCATCACATCTGGTATCAGAGTGCTTTCTTGGCTTTGTGGGTAGATTTGGAGCAATATTTTTTTTAATTTCAAAGCAGGGCTTTTTAGGAGCTACACCATTTCTAGGAAGAATTTTTTTCATTACAGGTTCCATCATTTTAGATTGGGTAAATATCTATCTGCTTAACTATGGGAAGTGCTTGGGCATAAGCCCTAAAACTCTTTGTGAGGAGTACCACAGGAACCCTAAAGTAGCTAGCCCATTGAGAAGACCTGCTAGTGAAAAGGGTAATAACCCCATCTTGATTGACTAGTTCCCACCTGTGAGGTAAACCAAAAGCTATCGTTAAGGGGTAAACCTGTGGCCAATTTTTTTTGGAGAGTGGTACTCGATCAGATAGCTTTGGTGGCTAGAGATAATTTAAAAATCCTTTAGGTTGCCAAACAAACTTGGGGTCCATATCCAACTTATTAGGCTCAGAGAGAAAACAACATCATATCCAAAGTTGAGGATATTTCCAACCACACTATTGTAGACAATCTATTTTTGAAGTAGCAGTAAAAAAAATAGCCACAAAAAAAAATAGTCACAAAAAAAATATGAAGGATCCCCAGCTATTAACAACTGGTTATGGTCACCACTCGTGCAGGCACAAAAATCATGGAGGAAGAAATCACCACATTGAAATCTCAGGTTACAAAGTTAACCGATATGATGTGTGGCTTGAATCAATAAAATAACATCTTGCTCAACAAAGTGCAGAAGGAGGAGTCTTCTTCAGAGCATCGCTCCTTTGCTTCCAACTTCTCCTATGGACCTAAGGTAGACTTTCCACAGTTCAATGGTATAGATCCTACAAGATGGATATATCAAGCTGAACAATTCTTTAACCTCCAAAATACTTATTCTACAAACAAAGTCCCAATTACTTCCTTTCATCTAGAATAAGAAGCACTTCAGTGGTATCGTTGGTATCTCAAAACAAATGATGAACCCAATTGGTCAAATTTTGCATCCTTAATTTTGGGTAGGTTTGGTCCCTTAGCATTCAAGGATTTCATAAGAGCTCTCACCAAACTCTGTCAAATAGGTACTATTTGTGAATATTAGATTGAATTTGAAAAACTCGCTAATCACACTAAAGGGTTAGATGATTTCTTCAAAAGTTGCTTTGTTAGTGGTCTCAGAGAGCTGATCCATTTAGAGGTAAAAATGTTTTGACCTAAAAATATGATGGATGCTTTATGTCTGGCTAAGTTAGTAGAAGATAAACTCTCCACACAGCATCGACCTCCCACCTTTTTACCAGCAAAGAACACAGTGAATCAGTGAACAACCATAACCACACCAATTAAGTGCCTGACTGAGGTAGAGATGTGGGCTCGCAAAGAGAAAGGATTATGTTACAACTGTGATGACAAATGGGTTAAGGGTCACAGGTGCATCCAACAAAAACTTTACTTGCTAGATGTGGAGTCATCACCAGAGCAGGACAACGAGCTTGATATTCTAGAATTTGAAGATGCTCAAGAAGAACCAAGCACTGAAGAGGACCCAGTGGTTCAAGAGACTCAACCTAAGATCTTAGTGCATGCACTAGCAGGTGTCACCACTCCCCAAACCATGAAAGTCAAAGGGTGCTTCAAAAATATCCCTCTCACAATCCTCATTGACTCGGGTAGTACTCACAATTTCATCGATCCTCGCATTGCTAAGCTAGTAAACTACTTTATATACCCTTGTTCTAGCTTTGAAGTCATGATTGCTAATAGGGACACATTGCCATGTAAAGGGAAGTGTTGAAATGTGCGTATTGCAATCGGCGATTATAATTGTCGCTCTAATATTTTTGTCCTACCCTTAGGAGGGTGTGATGTGGTTTTAGGGGCATAGTGGCTTCACACATTAGGACCTATTTTATGGGACTTCTCTGAGCTTTGGATGCAGTTCACAGATAATGGTCAAAAGCACACCTTAAAAGGGTTATTACCAAGATCTACTAGCATCATCAGTTCTCATTGCATGGAAAAACTTTTGAAGAAAGGCTCACATGGGGTCATTGCACAGATGTATTCCATTCAACTCTAGCCCCCATTGCTACTAACCACCCTACAGACTTACAAGCCATACTTGACAAGCATGCAACCATTTTTTTAAAACCAGTAGGTTTGCCCCCTTCATGCCTTGAAGATCACCACATTCCTCTCCTTCTAGGAAGCATCCCACCCAACATCTAGCCATACCATTACCCCCATCTACAAAAGACTGAAATTGAGAACTTAGTTCGGGAACTCCTCAAGTCCAAAGTTATTCACCCCAGCACCAGCCCATATTCCTCCCCAGTGCTTCTTATCCAAAAAAATGATGGGTTGTGGCACCTTTGCATTGACTTCTGAGCCCTTAACCACCTCACTATCAAGGATAAATTCCCAATTCCTGTCATCAATGAGCTTCTTGATGAGCTCCATGGGGCCAAATTCTTCTCCAAGTTGGATCTATGTTTTGGCTATCATCAAATTCAAGTGCATCTCGATGACATTCCCAAGATAGCCTTCCATACACATGAGGGTCACTATGAGTTCCTTGTCATGCCATTTGGCCTTACAAATGCCCCTTCCACTTTTAAAGCACTCATGAATAAAATCTTTTGGCCTTTTCTCTGTCAATTTATTTTACTTTTCTTTGATGACATTTTGATCTACAGCCACACATGGGGCAAGCATCTCCAACTTATTGATAGGGCATTACAATTTTTAGTAGACAATCAATTATGTGCCAAGTAATCCAAGTGTTCATTTGGTCAAGAGGAAATTGACTATCTGGGGCACATTGTTTCAGCCAATGGGGTTTGCACAGACCTAGAAAAAATTAATGCTATGTGATAGTACCCTGTTAGGCCTAAGAAACCACGAAGGCTCTTGAGGGTGGTTGGTTGAGGCTCCTTTAACTTCCTTATTGAAGAAGGATGCTTTCACCTGGGGTGCAACAGCTGATCAGGCATTCATCCAACTCAAACAGGCTATGTGTAGCACACCAATTTTGGCGCTGCTAGACTTCACCAAAACTTTCACCATTGAAAGTGATGCTAGTGGCATCGGCTTGGGTACTGTTCTTCTCCAAGAGGGTCAACCAATTGCCTTCACTAGTAAAGCCCTTTTTGGCTGCAATTTAGCTTTGTCTACATATGAAAAGGAAATGATGGCAATTTTACATGCAGCAAAAATGGAGACCCTACTTACTGGGAAACCATTTTTGCATCAAAACTAATATCAGAGTTTGAAATATTTCATAAAATAGCAGGTCTCATCCCCAACTCAACAAAAGTGGGTCAGCAAACTCATGGGTTATGATTATGAGATCACCTATAAGAAGGGAAAAGATAATGTTGTGGCTGATGCTCTCTCAAGAACCTTTGAGGACTAGCCTTCCCTCTCTACCATCTCCATGCCCATTCCTAAATGGTTGGAATATGTCCAACAAGGGTATGCAAATGATCCCTCCTTATGCCACCTCATTCATCAATTGGCCACTAACCCCTCTACAGTACCACATTATTCATGGGATGGTGCTTCTCTATGATACAAGGGTCATCTGGTGCTTCCCCAAATTCTAGACCTACATTAGGCTATCTTCTATGAAATCCATGCTTCCCCCTCAGTAGGGCACTCAGGGTTTCTCAAAACCTATGAGCGGGCACGTCAACACTTCTATTGGAAAGGCATGAAAGCTGAAATTAAATAGATGGTGGCCGAATGTGATACCTGCCAATGACACAAAGGTGAAACCACATTGACTCCCAATTTGCTCACACCTTTGCCCATTCCTACTAGGATTTGGACAAATATTTCCATGGATTTCATTTAAGGCCTCCCTAAATCTGGGGGAAAGACAGTGATCCTAGTTGTAATTGATCACCTCTCCAAATATAGTCATTCTTGTGCACTCAGCCACCCATACACAGCCTCCATAGTTGCACAAGTTTTCTTGGATCAGATCTTCCGTCTTCATGGCATTCCTTCTTTAATTATCTCAGATCATGATGCCACTTTCACTAGCCATTTTTGGATGGACCTATTTCATCGTACAGGCACATAGTTGAGAATGAGCTCTGGGTACCACCCATAAATAGATGGCCAGACAGAAATAGTCAACAAATGCTTAGAGACCTTCCTTCATTGCTTTGGTTTAGAACAACAACATCAATGGGCCAAGTGGCTTCCCCTAGCTAAATGGTGGTACAATACATCCTACCACACTTCCACCAAAATGACTCCCTATGAGGTAGTTTATGGTCAAGCACCACCACCACTTCTTCCATATAATCTTGGTAGCTCACCAGTTTAGGCAGTTGACACTACTCTCTAAAACTGGGATCTAATTCTCTGCACCTTGCGAGATAATCTCCACATGGCACATAACTAAATGAAGTAGTAGGCTGATCAGTACCACTCTGAGCGTACCTTTTAACCTAGTGATATGGTCTTTCTTCATCTGCAACCATACAAACAATCATCACTAAAACTAAAAGGGTGCCAAAAGCTTGCTCCAAAGTTTTATGGGCCATATAAGGTTCTCCAAAAGATTGGGTCAGTTGCTTACAAGTTAGAGCTTCCACCTTCCTCCCAAGTTCATCCTACCTTTCATGTCTCCTATTTGAAACAAGTTCTTAGATCCAACATCTGAGTGCAGATAGTTTTACCAGCACTTGATAATGAAGGCTCCATCCTTCTCAAGCCAGAAGCAATCCTAAATAGGCGCACTCACCAACTTTGATCCCGCTCCATCATAGATGTCTTAATCCAATGGAACGACATGCAACCAAAAGATGCAACATGGGAACCACTCTTCTAAATTCAACAAAAATTCCCACATCTGAAGCTTTGAGGGAAAAGCTTTTTTTAAGAGGGAGGGGATGTTAGGAACCCGTGCCTTACCTATATTAGTGTAATAATTTCTATGGATGCATATGCTTTTTAAGTCATCCCTTAGAGCTTATTTGAATTGTCCCACATACAAGGGAAGTAGTAGTTGTTAGAATAGAGTTAGTATATAAGTAAGTGTTGAGGCCCAATGAAGGCATCCACAAATTCATTGTATTGAGCTTGCTCAAAGGAGGTTGCCCCCTCGAAGTGGCCTACAATCAATATAAGCTTTCTGTGTTTCTATTATTGGTAAGAGTTATTTTATTTTCACATATTTTGATTAAATCTATTGTAGGAGGTAATATTTTGTAGGAGGTTCATCACAGATGTGCACCACTCCAGTGTTGGCTACTCCTAATTTTTCTAAGACTTTTGTGGTTGAATGTGATGCATCTAGGTATGGTATGGGTGCTATACTCATGTAAAAAGGTAGACCACTTACATTTGAAAGTCATCAACTGAAGGGTAAAAATCAGCACAAGCCCATTTATGATAAGGAAATGATGACCATTTTGCATACAATCAAATAATGGAGGCCTTATTGGATGGGTCATCACTTTTAGGTGAAGACCAATCATGATAGTCTCAAATATTTTTTGGAACAAAGGTTATCATCTGAAGAACAATAGAAATGTATAACTAAGATGTTAAGCTATGATTTTGAAATATTTTATAAGAAAGGCAAGGAAAATATAGTGGTAGATGTACTATCTAGGAAGGATGAATCAGTTGAGGCCTTGCTATATGCTATGACCATTCTGTAGGTAGATTGGCCAGAGGAAGCATGATCAGAATGGGACAAGGATAATGCTACCCATGATTTGATTCAAAATATTTAGCAAGGTTTGGGTGGATTTAAAAAATTCACATTGAAAGGTGATGCATTATGGTATAAATACATATTATACCTATGTAAGAATTCTCTTCTTAATCAAAAAATCCTTAAAGAACTTCATGCAAATCCAATTGGGGGTCATTCAAGATTTTTGAAAACATATCATAGAATCAATCAAGATTTTTTTTAGGAAGGAATCAAGGGGGATGTCTAGAAATATGTGGTTGAATGTATGATATGTCAACAAAATAAAGGAGAAACCATCAAAACCCTAGGTTTTTTTAGCCTTTATCCATCCTAAGCTAATGTTGGGAAGAGGTGTCTATGGATTTCATTATAAGATTACTAAGATCTGATGGTCAAAATGTTATCATGGTTGTGGAAGATCATCTTAGTAAGTATGCTCATTTCTATTTTTTATCACAACCATTTGTTGCTAGTACAATAGCTTATAATTTTTTCAATATAGTTTAGAAATTACATGGTACCCCTAAAATCATTGTCAGTGATCGAGATCCCATCTTTACTAGTAATTTTTGGACTAAATTATTTGCATGTTTGGGCACCCAATTGGCTCATAGCTCATCATATCATCCTCAATTAGATGGACAAATTGAGGTAGTCAACAAATGTTTGGAATGATATTTTTATTGTTTTATTTCTGATAAACAAGATAAATGAGTTCATTGGTTGCCACTTGTTGAATGGTAGTATAATAATTCTATTCATAGTTCTTCCAAAATGTCTCATTTTCTACCACTATATAGATACCACCCACCATCGATCACTTCAACCTTGAAGGTCCATCCTAAGGTTCATGTAGTTAAAGAATATATTCACCATCAACAAAAGGTCCTTGTCAGTTTGCATGAAAATTTGGCCATGGCCCAGAATCACACGAAATAGTAGGTAGATCAACAAAATAGTAAGAGGCACTTTGACATTGGTGATTGGGTTTTTATTCACTTAAAGCCATATAAGTATATGTCCTTGAATTAAAAAAATGATAACAAATTATCCCCTAAGTATTATGGGCTTTATCAGATCTTGTAGAAAATTGGTAGTGCGGCCTACAAGTTAGAGTTTCCTTCCTTCACTCATATACATCTAGTGTTTCATGTATCATGCCTAAAGAAAGTCATTGGACACAAAGTAGCTACCCAAATTGAGTTACCAAAATTGGATGAGGAAGGAAGAGTTGTTCTTGATCCTGAGGTGATCCTTTAAATATGCACTAAGCAGTTATGGTCTTGAGCAATTAAGGAGTACCTGAACAAAGGAAGAATCTTCCCTATGAAGATGATACTTGGGAGGATGAATATTTTTTGTAACAACATCTAGAGTTGACTCAATGTTGAGGATAATGTTTTTTTGAAGGGGAGGGGCATGCTATGCCCTTAACCTTTGGCATGTCTTGGGATATGTGTGGCTGACTTGTGGCTTACATACCTCTTTTATATTCTTGTTACATTTCTCTATGTTCTTAGTTAGGTCAGCCTATGGAATAACCATGGATAAGTAGACTATATATAGGAGGTAGTGGTTAGTCTTTGATCACCATGTTAAGTATTCTTCTATTGGTGCATTGTTGTGGAGGTTACCCCCTCAAAGTGGCTTTGCTATATTATCCATTATTGTTGTGTGATCTCTCATATTTTCTTATTCTATGTGATATAAAATCATTCTGTGTAAATATAAGTAATTTCATTACAAAATCTTATGAGAGATTGCAAGGTTGACATCTAGTTTCAATCAAGATATTCGATCAAGGCTCAATGATAGACAGTTGCCTAAGACATCTTTAGAGAATGACACTTGGTAGAAGAATGAAAACAAGCCCATGAGATGCCACTACATGTCTCAAATGTGCCCAGCCATATCCAATTAGCCTTTTGAAGTGAAGCATGTTCCCTTCAGGTTCATCCAAAATTGATGCATTCATTCACCACATTGTACCCATCTAAATCTCATGAGAGATCACAAGTCATACATCTGGGTTGCCATAAGCCATCTAATCAAGGATTTATGACATACAGTTGTATGAGGATCATTCTAATAATGAAACTTGGTAGAAGAACAAATAAAATCTCATAAAGGTGATGCATGCCCACTTTGGGCACACATAATGATGCCACATGTCATTCTCATGCCATTTTTATTTGAGATCCATAAGATCACCTTTGAAAGGGATGCATGTCTCCACCTGAGCCACATGATTAGTGCCAAGTACCAATAGTTATCCAGAAGTCTTTCAAAGGAGACACCTAGCAAAGGAAAGCTCCAAATGCTTGTGAGAGTGATGTATGGCACTCTTATGACTTGGGAAAATATGAGCAATCTGGGAGGCTTGATGCTTGGTGATCTTTTGGATAATTATCTGAATAGTTTTTATCCTAAATCTAGTGAAGATAGGCACATACTTCAAGAACTTCTCCAGAAAAAGAAAGCTTTCCTATAGAAGGATGAACACACCACTGCTATTCAAAAAATTAAGCAAAAGGTGGTAATGTTACAATTTTAGTATCAATCAAAATTGGAAGGCACCACCTGAAAACTCACCATGAATTAAAAGATGACATGTGGAAGATATAGATGAGTCATCACACTAAGTTACATTTTGAGAATTTTTGAGGCAATCAAAATATTCCATGTGTCTAGATTTGGGCCAACTAAGTAGCTTAGTCATATTCAAGCCCCACAAGTACCTAACTAGATATGAGGTGGTAGCCACATGTCAAAAGGTGGAAATATTTAGCTTTAAATTTAAAATTGATGGAAAACAAAAGGTGAATTAAAGATAAATTTGAATTCTAGTGAAATTAATTACCAAAAATAATAGCTCAAAGTTATTTCAAACATATTCAAAGTTGACAAACTCACCATCAATACAACATGAACCAGAAACATTATCAACTTTGCATTAATCAGGTGGATCTTTCAAAAGGCCACACAATCAAGACTATTTCTATTTGCATTTTAAAAGCCATATGTTTTTGTTTTCTCTATTATATGCACTCTCATAGTTCAACAAAGTTAAAGATGTTTGTAAACTGTACTCCCAATCACCATTGTCAAAGCTAAAGAGTTATATAAGGATGCCATAAAGATGTTGATTTCCACTAAGATTACTGAAAAAATGGCAAAAATAAGACCTTTTACCTTGGGTAAGAGCATTTCTTTTGAGAATGATGACTTCTTATTCTAGTATGGTACTTCAGTTGTTTTCAAAGATATCAAATTAATTCTCAAAGCCATAACATCTGGTGACCTACATTACAACATATACTTCAACATAAAATTATCTAGGGTTGTAGATCAGGATGAGACCATACTTCACATCATTCTATTGGATTTAGATATCTTAGCCATCAATACAACTAGTCTCCATTAGGCCACAACTAAACTAGAGGTCATGGCATGTACTAACCTAGTTGATGGCATCTTTGGGAGGTCAAAATGTGAATATGGGATACTTAAATAAATATCCCAAGGGCTCCCCATTGACTTCATAATAGATCTAAGATTTGAGAAGTATTATGACCTTCCTCCCCCATAAATAGAATATAACCAGGTCATCATCGATAATTGGTATGAGGTGCACTCCCTAGAGGAGGTCTTGGCTACATGGGTAACTAACCCAATAGGAGACATTCTCATGGATGACCAAGGGAACATACCTATTCATCAATTTAGGAAAGGAGTTAGGATTGTCCTGGCCCTATTAAATAGAATATTTGGTAACACACACATTGGCTATGTGGATATAAGGACCCTTCTATTATTGTAGATAATCCTTGAGGACCAACATATTACCCCACTTGAGGAAATTATCAAAAACCTACTATATGCTATGAATGACACTTACAATAATGGTGCCCCATTATTCATGATGAATTACTTGTTAGATGATATCTACACAATGGCTCAACTAGGTTAGAATTCATGGTTTTATGAGTGATAAGAGGTTGTCCCTTATCTTTTCTCTACAATGCACATCCATCATTTTAGGTGCACCATAAGAGTGATTACATAAGAATTATAACCAATTGTTTACAAATCAATCACTAAGTGTGATATGTTGAGGGTTCCCCTAGAAGTTAGGTAAACCTTTAGGGACATGGGTAGTTACTAGTTTTACCTATATTTCATAGTCATTAGAATAGAAGTGATGGTGGCTCCTCTCAGATTACCAATGTATGTGTCAATGAAGTTAGCTGAGGAAGAGATGGATTATCAACTTTTGCATGGAGTTGATGTCGTATTCAAAAACAAGAAGAATATAACCCCCCATAAAATCCCTTACAAGATGGGAGGGTTAGATCACAAAGTGGCATGATATCATTATGGTTGTAAGGCATAGGGACTCATACCTATTACCTAAGATGACTTCAGGGCATAAGACCCTAATAATGTCATTGCTAAGAACCTTTTCAAATTCATGAAAAATGTGAAAATGGAGTATAAGCATCAAGAAGAGGTCCATGAATGGATATAAAGGGATGTTATGAGTGATGAGGTAGTCTTAAAGAATGTAGCAAGGAAGAACATTGAGCTAGAAATGAGACTAGACAGAGAGAAGAAGAAAGAAGACATTATAAAGTCTTAACCACCACAAACTCATGGGAGCATGTTTAATGTTGATCATGAGGAAGGGAAGGAAGAGGAATAAGACAATGTTTATCTCATTAAGAATAGACCATGCAAACCTCCACTTCTTGTAACTTCAAGTGGACATAGCCTACCTCCAAATTTCAAGCAAGGAGGACCTAGCAGCCAACCTAGCCCATCCCAAGGGCCCACATTAATTTATGCATCTATCATGGAATTTATTCTCCAAATATTGGATCAACCTAACCCTAATTCTATTGATCTTGGATAATTACAACAAGGCATCGAGCTATCTATGGAAGAATTCTAGGCACTAGATGGGGGGAATATTGAGAAGGTGTACAAGAGGAAAAATGAGCCCAGGACTACTATGAGAGGGGTAATACCTCCTCCATCAACTTTTCAAATGATTATATATCCCACAATCACACCTTAGGCCACCCTTAGGGCAATGGATCCTAATGTAAGTGCTCTCCTATTTCTTTCTTTTCTAATTACTAGTACATTTACTTTTGCTTCTACTTCTAAATTTGCTGCTCCCACTATTGCTTACTCATTACCTTTAATATCATGAACAATAGAAAACACCTATGCCCAGTTCTTAATTGATACTAGCATGAGCCAAGTTATTACTTCCTTCAGATTCACCTTCCCCCATTTTATTACTCATGCTATTAAAAATATTATTTTTTCCTAGGCAACCACAATAAGTTCCTCACTTTCTATTGGTTCCCCTACACTTGCAAGGCCATTGAGGCCCAATTTAAAGTTGTTAACCTTTAAAAATTCACTCATTATTACCATAACTATAAAGGTGAATGTGCCTCCCAAACTACCTTCATTTGTTCTTGACATGGGCCCTACAAAATCTCTATTTAACACACTTGGGAAAATAGACCCAAAAAACTTACCTCACATCCCTGCTATAAGCCTAACCTCTAATTCTACCCAAGAACCTCCATTTCAGCCACCTGTAATGATTCTAACACCTATACTACCCTAAATTGGGTTAGAGAAATTATATAGGCAACAATCTAAGAGAGGCCTCAAGTGGCCCTCTCTGCACCATAAATTAAGATGATATTTGATGCTACCATAGGCATAATGAAGAGGGTGGTGAGAAGGCAAGTTGAGAAAACATAATCTAGCTCAGTGGTGGCCCATGAAAGTGAAGAGTCCTTCTTCACTTTCATAAGGAAGATAAAGGCTAGACTCAAGAAGATGGATGAGTATGCAAAGGAACCTGTGTCCATAGTACAAACCTAGGTATAATTCATAGTAGCCTTGATGAAGTGGATGTAGAAAGAGTTAAAAAGGTTGAAAGAGAAAGCATTACCTATAGTGCTAGATAATACTATTGTTTAGTTAGTCAATGTAGTTATCAATGTCTTCAACCTATACAAAGACATGAAGAGGAGACAAGAAGATGGGACTTTGTAATACAATGTGGTCATTAAATTTAACCAAAATCTTGCACTCTATGATGCCAAGTTGGTAAACTTGGCTAGAGTTACAAAAATTAACAAGTTCCCAAACATCAAGGTGTTTTCACTTGAGTATATCATCCCAACATAAACCATCTTGATGAATAGAAGAAGGATATTGAAAATATGGTTGGATCAGGTTAAGGATGCAACTACATCCTTATAAAGGATTAAATTTAAGATTTCCCTCTTGTTGAAGGATATCATGGTCACTAGGGTGACCAAACTTGATGGCACCTTCATGGATGACCAAGAATTCAGGGATCAGATGAAGATATTTGTTGCCAAGTTCTAACAAGACATTGCCAAGGCTAAGATAACTACAAATGTAATGAACATTGTGGCTTTTGTCAACTAGAGGCTAGAAAGAACTGATGCCATTAAAGAAGTATTAAGGCTTGTACTTGTAGAATACAAAAAGCTCATCCACAAGACACTTGACTTGTTCCATCCTATAATCCTATATTTTGGCCAGATAGATTAGAATTACTTAGCCTATGTAAAAGTGTGGATGAAGGAAGAGGTAAAGAATAAATAGAGGCAAAAACAACAAGTTGGATAGTAGCCCCCTCCAGGATCCTGATAGAATATTCAACTCTATTTTATAAATTTGAATATAGAATATTCCATTGTATATGTGGCATTTTAAACATGTGGATATATTTAGGAAACTTCTTAAATGGGCCCACTCGATCTTTTATAGGCATCTTTGAGGCATATATATAGGGGTATTCTCCCTAATTATAATCAGGAACAATTGTTATAGAACTAATGTAATAGGGATAAGAATTCAAGAGATTATTATTATTATTTTTTGTGTATTCTTTGATTTCTACTTCTCATTATTCTAGATAACTAATGGTTTCTTTTCTATTGAATAATTTGGTAATAACATTCAATATATGCATATGTTATCTTGAGTTTAACACTAGACTGACAAATCTATTAGTATATGTGCTTTGTTTTCATCTTATTTACTACTAAATGTGCTTATGTAATTTACTGTGAATGAGTAATATTTGTGAAACATATGCTTTTAGATATATGCATTTTCTTTCCTTTGAAGCTTCAACTATGTTTATTTAGCTCTGAGTAATACACTAGATTTGGTAAATTATAGTTTTATGTGTTGTTGTCATAAAAGTTAGAAAAACTAGCACCTTTGATCATCTGAAGTAAACATTTATTTTTTTCCTTACCCTACTCACCCTTGGATCTACCCGTGACTCACTTTAGAATATCTCATGTTGTAAATATTCATTATTTATTTGTTATTTGGGAAATAATTGGTAAAGCTTAGGATAATTTCATAAAGATTAGTACAAAATAAAGTGTCATTGTGTAACATCTATTATCCCTATAGTAGGGTCTACTTGCAAAATTACTAATGGTGATCATATCTCTACTATTTTTCTATTTACAATAGTAGTTTCTAAACAACTCAATCTCTGAGTCTTCCAAGACTTGAAATTGAGTTTATTACTTCCCCTAGTTCCCTAGTGACATAGGGAGCACATTAAGTACATCAATAAGAAGGGAAAAAGTTGGTGCTAGAAGGAAGGACACTATGTAATTACTTTCATGCATCTTAGTGAAACTATAATGTACTTTATTAAATATATTATAATTGTTTCAAAGTATGCAAATAGTGTTAAATAACACTAAGTATATGCATGCTTTACACAAATATTTTCATTATTTGTAGGAAACTTTGCATTATTTGAAGTATTTCATCAAAGTTAGTGTTCATTTTCATAAATTTGGCTAATAGTCTGGATAATTGTCTAAAATTTGTGCAAGGATAGGTGAAATACCCCATTATTTAGGCATATGGTAATATTTGGAAAGGTTAATGGAAATTTTGTAAATAATTTGAATATTTGTGAAAATTTGTGGAAAGGCCAATTTTTGGGACCACATTTGTACCAGATCAAGGCATTTAAGATCATAATTTACTTAATTCATTTGGAATTAAGTGAACCTTTGCATAGATTTGTGTCTAAAGATGTTTTGAAATGCTCAAACACTTTGAAGTTGTTAAATTAGGCATAAAAATGCTTTTGAAATGCTAGTCTAACATTTGATCTTTACAGATTAATGTGTGGGACTAACAATATTTGTGTAGGTATTGAAAACATTGAGGTTTCAAAGCTTGGATCCTCAAAGATATAGGTAAATTCACTTGATATATGGATTATTTTTTAAAAGGTTGAAAAATATTTGAAATATTTGACACCTATGAGGTTAAATTTTAATTTCCTTTGCTCTTAATACCCATTATACTTCTTGGAGTTGCCTAGGATTAGAACTAGATCTTGATTCAAACCCAAGGTCCTTTTACATCCTTAAAAACCCATAAGAAGGATAGATCAGACAAAGGTAAGTGTAAGAAGTCTAGGACCCAACCTAATTTACCTTCTATCCAACATTTAAAACCCCTTTTGCTAATCATGGCATGGTTAGTTGGCTCATCTATCAATCTCCTTGGAGATATGAATGATTTGCCAAGGAACCCAAAAAAATATCTACCTTTCTTTATCCCCACTGGCATATTAATCACTGAAGAGCATATAAAGTCTTTTAAGGCATCTTTGAGGCTACTTAATGTGATCCATGAGGATGTGGCTTACCACCTCTTTCCATTCACAATCTAAGATACAACTTATGATTGGTTCCTCAACTTTTCAAAAGATTCCATCATGGGATGGGGCTAGTCAATGATACTTTTATTGCCCAATTTAGTAGGATAGTAAGCCTAGGATTTGTGTACCAATAGTTCACCACCCTCAAAAGGGACATAATGGAACCAATTAGAATATTCAACACAAGGTAACAAAAGATGTATACCTTGGCATCTCCACCTTATAAACTAGTAGACAATTTGGCTTTGGAAATATGTAAGAATGCCTTAGATCTAATGAAGACTATCTTCATGAGAAGAGCCTTGAATATTGACACATTATATTTATCATACACTAAATCCATCCATATTGATGAGTAACTGCACCCATAGGAGCATCCTACTTTTGTTATACTAAATAATAACCCAATAATTCCCACTCTAAATGTCATATCCAACATAAATTAGAACATGTCTACATTAAACCAACTGCTAGTGATCAATTAGTTGCCATTGAGCCATGTTGTACCCATTCATCACCTAGGATTCTTCTACTAAACAAATGTTGTAGCACATCCCAAAAAAAATATCGGTCAAGTGCTAGTGCCTATAGATAAAACCAACATTCAAACAACAAACCAAAACAAAAACTCAAAGCCTCCAAAGGGAGAATTAGATTAAATACAAAGAACTATTATGAAACTCACTAATTATTTCTTGGATCTCAAGAAACAAATGGGAAATACCGGTGAGAGTTCCAATAAAAATTACAACTTCCAAAGATATAACTGACCATTCAATAGGTCTAACAATAATAACAAGCCCCCTTTCAAAAAGTTATTTGAGATCAACATTTGTGATTTAACCTTGCCTAACTGGTGCCAAGTGTACAATACAACTAGACATGGAGAACTAGACTGTGTTGAGTTCTATCAAAGAAATACATGCTTTCTAATAATACCAGAGGAACAACTATGAATTGAGAAGTAATCAGAATCCACCTTTAACAACTTCCACCCCACCCAATAAAATAGATATACCTCCTGATGGTAGGACAAATAATAATCCTCCACCCCCTAAAGGTAAGGAAATTTCACCAACAACAAAATCTCCCTGCACAACATCAAAAGGTGGATATAACATAGTGGAAGATATGAAAAAGATCAAGGCAAACATAATGCTACATGAACTCACTCAAATCACTTAATAACATGATTTATTATTGAAATCATTGAATGAGAAGCCTAGCTCCAGTAAAGCTAAACTGACTCATGCAAATGTGGTAATGTATAAGAGTAAGCATGAAGTTTTACCATTTTTATTAACTGTAAGAATTTTTGGTAAGAGTCTTCATAACTAATTGCTTGATTTTTGTGCTTCAGCTAACATTATGACTCTAGGAATTCCTAAAAAATTAGGATTAAACCTAGTCAAATCAAAGAAGGTAGTGGTTCAATTGGATAAATCAAGACTGAAGGTGGTGGGTAGCTTGTTGAATATTAATACACATCTTGCTCATGAACCCCAAATCTATTAGTTCATTGACATTCAAGTCATTGAAATACTTGAGGCTTATGGGTTATTATTGAGCCACGATTGGACCAAATCCATGAATGGATATATGTCCACTAATTATTCCCATATGTGGCTACCTTGGCGAGGGATTCCCAATCAAATTAGGATTGATCAGGATCCCAAAATGAAATACATGATCATTGAATATAATGCCAAGAATGAAAAGGTAAATTACCAATCCTCTAACTTAGGTGTTTACATTTTGGAAACCACTATGTTGTTATAGATGACAAGGTGAAAGAAAGAAGCAATGGTCCATGGACATTGTACTTTGATGGGAATCAAGCTAAGCAAGGTTATGGCATTGGAATTATTATGACAAATCTTGAAGGAAAATAGTATCTAGCTTCTTATATATTATAGTTTACTTTTACTAATAATTTATCAAAATATGAACCCCTAGTTTTAGGACTACAATTTGCAATCAAACATAAGGCAAAAGAATTGTTAGTATATGGTGATTCAGAATTAGTTGTTAACCAAGTTAGGAGTATATATTAGTGTAATATTTTCCTATTTAAGAAAGTATAAATTTAGATCTTGGGATTTAATTGAGTATTTTGACTCATTTAATATTGTTTCCTTGCCCAAGGAGTAGAATCGATTGATACATAATCTAGATTTAGTAGCAGCAAAATTGGTGCCTCCAGAACCTCTAAACTTATAGGAGTTTCTATAGAAATAATTTCATGTCCCTATATGATAGATAACATCAATAATTTCCAATTTTTTGATGATGATAAGTAGATAATTGACTTCATGTATAATACTAGTGTATTTGAATCCCAAATCATTGATAAACAAGATGAAAGTCCTATTGAAAACTCAAAGGATAATGATGGTGGAGTAATCCAACTCAAGGAGAAATAAATACCCAAGGTAATTATCTCCTTAAAAAGGATATTTGACCTAGATAAACAAATAACTAAATATAAACAACCCAAAGTGAGCATAAAAGATTATAGTAAGTCAACTTGGGAGATCTTGGGAACAAGCAAAGTGTTAACATTGGTTTAGTTTACACTGATGAAGAGTTGAAGGTAATTGCTACCCTTTTAACCAAGTTTAAATATGTCATTGCTTAGTCATATGATGATCTTAAGATATTTGATACTAGTGTGATCACTCATAATATCCCCTTGAAAGAGGCATGTAAACCCTTTAGGTAGAGATAGAGGCTAGTGAATCCAATTTTAGAACCTCTAATTTATAAGGAGGTGAAGAAATTTATAGATGTAAGGATAATCTTCCCCATATGAAACTCAATGTGGGTTGTCAATATTATATTAGTCCAAAAGAAGAATGGATAAATCAAACTCTATGTCAAATTTAGAAACTTGAATAGATCCTCAGAGCAGGACAATTATTCCTTGCCATATTTAGATGAGGTCATTCAGTTGGTGAGTGGGTCTAGAATGATGTCATTCCTTGACAACTTTTTAGGATACAACCAAGTCTTAGTGAATAAGAATGATAGAATGAAAACTACCTTAACTACCAAGTGGGGAATGTTTACATATAAATGAATGCCATTTGGATTGATCAATGTACGAGCAAATTTCCAATGAGCAATAGACCATGAATTTCATGGATTAATTGGTAAGTACATCATTATTTACATGGATGATCTAACATTTTTTTCTAAAAAGAGAGGAGATCACATGATGCATTTGGAACAAGTGCTAGAGAAGTGTAGGAGGTATGGAATTTATTTAAACCCCCAAAAAATTATCTTCTATGTAACTAAAGGCAAAATTCTAGGGCATATAATCATCCAAGAAGGTATGAACATTGATCCTCATAAGATAAATGAAATTTCAAAGGTACAAGTCCATAACAGTAAAAAATATTTGAAATCTTTCTTTGATAAGATTAATTTTGTGAGAAAATTTATTTCTAGTTTTGTAGAGATTGTAAGACCACTCAACATGATGCTGAAAAAAGGTGCAAAAATAGATTGGACTATTGAAGCAAAGAAGGAATTTTAAGACATCAAGGATGTTATTGTCCAAGATTCTATTTTGATAAGCCCTAATTTTAACAACTTTTATCTATACTCTTTTTCTTCTAATCACACTGTTACTATTGTCTTAACACATAAAGAGGATGACAAAGAGAACCCCATCACATTCATGAGCATCAAATTGAAGAATGTCAAACTTAACTATCCTATTCTAGATAAACAAACCTATGCATTGGTAAAGGCTATTAATAAGTTCATAAACTACATCCTAAGGAACAAGACGTATACTATAGTGTCTGATCTAGCTATCAAGTTGATGCTAGGATAAAATGAACTTGGAGAATGAAGAGGGAAGTGGATGACCAAACTCAAAGAATATGACATAGAAATAAAATCATATAAGTTTATTAGAGGTCAAGGTCTAATCCAGATTATTATAAATATTGATCCACATATTGACATTTTGTAGGTTGAATTAGGTCAAGTGCTCATAGGTGATTGGTACAGGGATTTTTTTCACTATTTTTTGCATGGAGTGTGTCCCCTATACTTTAAAAGAGAGTAAAAAAGGGCCTATAGGATGAGATCATCTCATTTCATGATCAAAAGAGGATTCCTCTATAAAAATATTTATGAGGGAATCTATCTAAGATGTGTTTCTAGAGATGAATCCATAGAGATCATGAACAAATTTCATGGTAGGTTGTGAAGTGGTCACCCTTCAAGGCGTACCATAAAACACAAGATATTTAGAGCTAGCTACTATTATCCAACCATATTCAAAGATGACCACACTCATATGCAAGTGTGCCATCAATGTCAAGTGTTTGATTGATGAGAGATAAAGTTAACCATACCTTTGAAACTAGTGATTGAAGTGAATCCATTTGCATAATGGGGCCTCAAATTCATAGGAGTGATTGATCCTAACTCCTTGATGGGACATAAATTTATACTCATTACCATGGATATTTCACTAGGTGGACTGAAGTAGTAGCCACCAAGAATAGTAGAGATATTGATGTCATCAAATTTTTATTTGAGAATATCATCACTCATTTTGGGACACCTCTATCTTTAGTATGTGACAATGGCCTAGCCTTCACATCAACCAAATTCACTAAATGGGCATATGATAACCAAATAGTCATCAAGTTTGATTTAAACTAATACCCTCAGGGTAATGGAGTTACAGAATCTATCAACAAAAACTTGATGAATGACATTAAGAAGTCTATAGAGAATAAACCTAGAGAATGATAGTCCCTGTTAAAGTATGTCTTATGGGCAGATATAACCAGATACAAAAAAACACTCAAGTCATCCCTGTTCCTAATAGTGTATGGAAAATAACCTATTTTTCTTATCACACTCAAGCTACCACCTATGAGTTTATGGTTGAGTATATGGAAGATGATGAAAGAGTATAGTCCTGAGTACTAAACATCATCCAAATGGTGGATGCCAGAGATGAAATTAAAGAATTTCATCAAGCATCAAGATGTTTTTAAGGGATTGTTCAACAAACAAGCAAAAGTTAAATCATTTTGCATATCAGACTTGGCCCTACTATAGAAAAAATCCAATAATAATAAAGGACAACATGATAAGTTCACTCCTCTCTAGATTGGACCATATCAAGTGGAAGAAATATTGGGTGAAAATGCATTCAAGATCAAAGACCTACAACAGAATGACTTAACCTTGTTACTCAATGGGTAGTCTACAAAACATTATTTCTTTTTCTCTATCACAAACTCTAGAATAATAGTAAGTTTGTTTAGAGTTAGAGTAGGTAGGAATAGAGTAATTTCCTTTCTTGATTTGCTTTCTTGTTGTGTTCTTTCTCACTTTCCTACTTTGCTTTCTTGTTATGTGCTTACTTTCTTTTTGTTTACTATTTATTTTCTATTATGTGTTGTAGCTTAGTAATAAGTCCTTTTAATAAGAATTCATTGGCTCAATTTGTGTTAGTCTAGTCTAAAATGGGAGGAAGGAATTGTTTGTTTTAGACATTGGTCATCCAATGTTTGGAAACATCTAGCAATATTTCAATTTAGAAAATCTAGGTGGGGTTAATTAGAAGTTAGTTTTCTCATGAAAATATTAAGTCATTTTAGGACTGTAATATAGTTTAGATGAATGAACATTTACTTGAATGAGAGTTTGAATATGTGTGGACCATCATACTACCACTTAAATTTACCAGATAAATTACCAAGGTAGAACTTGATATCTGTGAGTGAATTACATCCAAGCTATGTCTTGACAAAACCATACACTTGGATAATTATGGTTCCCAACCATTCTGGTCTATGAAGGTAGGTATAAAAAAATTGATACACCAATGAAGTGAAATCACAAAATTCCTTCATATTCTACCAATGGTGATTTAGGCAATCTTTATCAGGTCTATGGACACCTGAGCAAGGCCTAGAGTGGATCCAAAGGTAGCTCTATTAGGGTTATGGATGTCTGGCTGGCATTAGAGCAATGCCCAAGCCATCCTTAATTCAATAAAGCATAATTACATAAAATCTAAAGAATGCTTAAGTAATTTCATTTTTAATATCTTGAAGCTTGAAAGTTATTATTTCTGAACCCTATGACAATGGTTAATGAACCTCAAATCAAACACCTAATATGATTGTCTACAAGGTTTAGACTCTTTTTATAGCATGTGGGCCTTCATTAATTCTAAAAAATAGTTTTGATACTGATCAAAGATCACAATGAGATAAAAAAAAATTATTCATCTTTGAATAAAATATATAGATCCTAACATTTTACAATGTTCCCACTAAGGTCATCATTTGTTGATGATCAACCACCCCTATTCCCAGAATGGAGACCCTCCTTTCTTTAATTTTAAAAAATGTCCAAGATGATAAACATGTTAAATCATCTGACTGCATATGGATCTAATCTAGTTTTTCATTACTTGTGCTTCTATAATTTTTGGTTAATCATTCATTTTGTAGTAATGATTGACAATTAAAAATATTTAAATTATGGCAAATTTTCTTCAAGTTATATCCAATAATGAATTATTAACCATTGATAGTTCAATGATGTGCAGAAAGGCTTTCACTAAGAAAACATGACTTGGATCTCTAATCAGCTTGAACATGACCAACTTCACTAGGTCTTATTGAACTAACATTACGTTATGTTTAAAGAATTTACTTACAGAGTTTTTCTTTAAACTTATTTAAATCTACTTAAGATGGGAAATGATGTCTTTGAAAATCTAACTTAGTTTCTCACTTGGCATTGTAGCATGTCAAAGTTAAAGTAGTTATATAGGATGACTCACAAGATGTCAAAATTCAAACTATGACTCAAAAAGATAGGTGTCTAACTTATCAAGCTTTATAATGCCTTAATGATTCATCACATCCCATATAGGACACTTAGAGAAAATCTATCAAGTCTAAAAGTTATGCCGCACCATCTAGAAAGTTCACAAAGAGACTAGCCATTAGAATTTAGATTCTGGGGCTACATGTCAGGATCTCATCCTTCACTAGTGAGCCCATTCCATCCAAGCTAACACATATCCCCCATGCATCCTAATATAATTTAGAAGCTCATGAGATGCCACTACATGTCCCAATCATAACCTACTAGACTTGAGAAGTCTTTTGAAGTGATGCATGTTCCCTTCAGGTTCATCCAAGATTGACATGTGTTCACACTATATTTCATCCATCTAAATAGGTAAGGTAGACATCTTATTGCACTTGAGCCATCTGATCAAGGCTTGATGATATATATTTTTCTAAAGCATCTTCTAAGAATGAGACTTGGTAGAATAATAAAATAAAATCTTATGAGATGTTGTTGAATGTCTCAAACATGACCAACTAGATCTGAGTAACATTTTGAAGTGATGCATGTTCCTTTAAGGTTCATTTGAGATCAACTCATTTACACACCATATTGCATCCATATAAAGCTCATGAGAGCTTGCAAGTTAGACATCTGAGTTGCCATAAGCCATATGATCAAGGCTTGATGACATACACCTATTTGAGGCTCATTTTGAGAATGACACTTGGCATAAAAACAAACAAAAACCCATGAAAGTGATGCATGTCCATTTTGGGCCTTAATAATGATGCCATTGTCATCTTGCACCATTTATATTTGAGATCCATAAGATTTCCTATGAAAGGGATGTGTGTCTCCACCTGAGCCATGTGACTAGTGCCAAATTGTTAACAATTATCCAAAATCCTTCCAAAGGAGCCACCTGGAAAAGGAAAGTTCTAATTTCCCATGAGAATGATGTGTGGTACTCCCATGACCAATCAAAATTGAAAGGCACTATCTAAGAACTCATCATGAATTAAAAGATGCCACATGGTAAGATACAGATGAGTCATCATGCTAAGCTACATTTTGAAAATATTTGAGGCAATCAAAAGGTTCCACATGTTTGTATTTGAGCCAACTAAGTAGCTTAGTCATATTCAAGTCCCATGAGTACTTATCTAGATCTAAAGTGATAGCCATATGTCAAAAGGTGGAAATCCTTAGCTTTAAACCTAAATTTGATGGCAAATCAAAGGTGAATTAAAGATAAATTTCAATTTGGGTTCAATTAATTACTAAAATAAATATCTCAAAGTTATTTCAAACATATGCAAATTTGACAAGCTCACCATTAATATGACATGAACCAGAATCACCATTGACCTTACATTAATCAAGGTGATCTTTAAAAAGGCCACACAATGAAGACTATTACTATTTATATTTAAAAATCCATATGCATTTGCTTTCTCTGTTGTCTATGCTCTCATAGTTTAACACAACTAAATATGTTGACAAACTGCACTCCCAACCACCATTATCAAAGCTCAAGAATTACAAAAGGATACCAAAAAGATGTTGATTACAAACAAGAGTATTACATATCTAGCACAAGTAGGACCTTCTACCCTAGGTAAGACCATTTCTTTTGGGAATGATGACTTCTTATTCTAGTATGATACTTTAGTTGTTTTCAAAGACACCAAATTCATTCCCAAAGCCATAACATTTGGTGACCTACATTACAACAACATATACTTCAATGTAGAAGCATCTAGGTATGAGGATGAGGATGAATAGGATCATAAAGTAACATGATATCATTATGGCTACAAAGAATGGGGAATCATACCTATTTCTTAAAGATGACTTCAGGGCATGGACCCCAATAATGTCATTGCCAGGCACCTTTTTTAATTCAAAAAATATATGGAAATGGAATATAAGAATAAAAAAGAGGTCCATGAATGGATATAAAAGGATGCTATGGATGATGAGGTGGTCTTAAAGAATGCAGTGAGGAAGAACATTGAGCTAGAAATCAGACTAGATAGAGAGAAGTATAAGGAAGACATCATAAAGTCTTGACCACCACCAACTCATGAGAGCATGTTTAATGTTGATCATAAGGTTAGGAAAAGGAGGAAGAAGACAATGTCCCTCTCATTAGGAATATGCCATGTATACCTCCACTTCTTTCCACTTCAAAAAGATAGAGCCTGCCTCTAAACTCTAGGCAAGGAGGATCTAGCAGCCAACCTAACCCCTCCCAAGGACACACATTGATCTCTACATCTACCATTGGAGTTATTATATAAATATTGGATAAACTTGACCCTAATACCATTGATCTTGGATAATTATAATAAGGCTTTTATTTATCTATATAAGAATTGTAGGCACTAGCTAGGAGGAATATTAAGGTGTACAAGAGAAAAAAGGAGCCCAAGACTATTATGCAAGGAGCAATACATCCTCCATCAACTTCTCAAATGGCTGTAGAGCCCACAATAACACCTTAGGCCACCCTTGGGTAAATGGTTCTTAATGTAAGTACTCTCCCACTTCTTTCTTTCCCAATTACTAGTACATCTACTTCTACTTTTGCTTCTACATTTCCTCTTCCCACTATTGCTTCCTCATTGCCTTCAGTATCACCAATAGCTAAAACTACCTATGCCCAATCCTTAGCTAACACTATCATGATCCAAGCTAGTACTTCCTTTGGATTCACCTTCCATCATTTTATTTCTCATGCCACTACAAATATTTCTTCTTCCCAAGTAACCACAACAAGTGCCTTACTTGCTATTGGTTCCCCTACACCTACAAGGCCATTTAGCCCCATTTCAAAGTTATTCACCTTTCAAAAGCCACTCAATATTACCATGGTTGTAAAGGTGAATGTACCTCCTAAACTTCCTTCATTTGTTCTTAACATGGGCCTTGTAAAATATCTATTTAGCACACTTGGGAAAATATACCTATCAAAATTACCTCACATCCCTGATAGAACCCTAGCCTCTGCCTCTATTAATGTACCTCCATTATAGACATCTCCAACAAATTCAAAACCTACTGCTACCCCAAATTGGGTTAGAGACATTATACAAGTAGCAAGCTAAGAGAGGCCTTAGGTGGTCCTTTTTGCACCATAAATTGGGATGAGATTTGATGCTACCATAGGGACAATTAAAAGGGTGGTGAGAAGGCAAGTTGATAAACCACAATATAGATCAATGGTGGCCAATGAAATTGAAGATTCTTTCTTCACTTTGATAAGGAAGAGAAAGGCTATCACTGGAGAGGTGGATGAATATGTATAGGACCCTATGTCCATGGTCTAAACCTAGGTAGAATCCATAGTATCTTTGATGAAGGGGATTCAACAAGAGTTGAAAAGGTTGAAAGAACAAACATTACCTATAGTGCTAGACAACACTATTATTCAGGTAATCAATATAGTTATCAATTTATTAAACATGTACAAAGTCATGAAGAGGATAAAATAATATGGGACTTTACAATACAATATGGTCATTAAATTTGACCAAAATCTTACACTCTATGATGTCAAGTTGGAAAACTTGGCTAGAGTTACAAAAAGCAACAAGTTCCCAAATCTCAAGTTGTTACCACTTGAGGATATCATCCTAGTATAAACCATATTGATGAATATAATAAGGATACTAAAAATATGGTTGGATTAAGTTAAGGATGCAATTGTATCCTTAGAAAATATTGAATTTAATATTTCCCTCTTGTTGAAGGATGCCATGGTCACCAAGGTGATAAAACCTAATGGCATCTTCATGGATGACCAAGAATTCGGGGCTTAGATAAATATATTTGTTTCCAAGTTCCAAAAAGACATTTCCAAGGCCAAGATAACTATAGAGGTAATGAACATTGTGTCTTTTGCCAATTAGAGACTAGAAAGAGTCGAGGCCATTAAACAAGCATTAAATCATGTGCTTATAGAACACGAAAATCTCATCCAAGAAACACCTAACTTGTTCTAGGTTATGATCATATATTTTGGCCAAATAGATCAAGATTACTTATCCTACGAATAATTCTAGATAAAGGAAGAGGTAGAGAAAAATAGAGGCAACAACAACAAGCTGGCCAATAGCCCCCTCTGAGACCTTGATGGAATATTCGGATCTATTTTGTAAATTTGAATATAGAATATTCTATTGTATATACATTTTAACCACTTTACTACATTTGGGAACCTTATAATGGGCCCAATTGAGCTTGCATAGGCATATTTTAGGCCTATATAGGGGTATTCCCCCACATTGTAATCAGGAACAATTGTTATAGAACTAATGCAATAGAGCTAAGAATTTGAAAGATTGTTTGTGTGCTTTTTTGTGTATTCTGTGATTTCTACTTTTCATTCTTCTATATAACTAATGGTGTATTTTATATTGACTAATTTGGTATAACATTCAATATATGCATTTGTTAGCTTGAGTTTAACACTAGGATGACAAATTTGATAGTATATGTGCTTTGTTTTCATCTTATTTGCAACTAAATGTGCTTATGCAATTTACTATGAATGAGTAAAATTTGTGAAATATATGATTTTAGATATATACATTTTCTTTCCTTTTAAGCTTCAACTATGTTTATTTAGCTTTTATTAATACACTAGATTTGGTAAATTCTAGTTTTATGTGTTGTTGTCATAAAAGTTAGAAGCACTGACACCTTTGATCATTTGAAGCACACATTTTTTTCCCTTGCCTTACTCACCCTAGGATCTACCCATGACTCACTTTAGCTTAGCTCATGCTATAAATATTTATTGTTTGTTTGTTGTTTGGGAAATAATTGGAAAAGTTTAGGATAATTTCACAAAGGTTAGCTTGAATAAAGTGTCACTATGTAACATTTGTTATCCCTAAAATAAGGTCTACTTGTAGACTTACTAGTGGTGACCATATCTCTACTATTTTGTTATTTACATTAGTATTTGTGTAAACAACTCAAGCCCCAAGTCTTCCAGGACTTAAAATTGAGTTTATTACTTTCTCCTAATTCCCTAATGACATAGGGAGCACATTAAGTACATAAAAAATAAATAAAAAAAATCTCACTTTATCTATAGTGAATAATTAGTGACTTGGAGTGATTTATGTGCCCATTCTATTATGAAATCAACATCAGGGACAAGGTTATGAAACCCCTTTTAATGGATTTTGATCATCAACCCAAATGTGTTGTTTTTTATCCTTTGAACAATTTCTTTTTCAATATATTTTTAGAGATTAAATTTTCCCCAACTAATGTTTTATAATTTATAGAGGGTTGGTTCCATTATGTATTCTATAGTTGTCCATTAAATTTTTTTATGCTTTCCTACAAAGTTTTAATGGAATAGTACTTTGAAAAATGGGGTAAAATGCACTTATAAAATGGCCTTCATATCCTTTCAGCTTCTTGATATTTAGCCTTTATTTTTGTGATGTTTGTTTCTACATTTGTGACTTTTTATTGAAGTTCCTATGTTAACTATTTAATCGTTGATCCATAAACTTCATACTCCTTTTCAAGATAGATATTCATAAATAGTTTTACCAATTTAATTAATTTGAATGGGTCATGGATTATTTGCATGCTACCAACCTCATATTGTATTTTAGGATCACTATTTGTTAGCATTTGTTGGAAAAAATTGGCAATGCCTAAAAAATACTCATATTCATGATACATTGTAGAATTCAAATCTAGCTTATCCTTGCTAGAGAAGACCTACGTGTGAATAATCAATGTTTTAGGCACTTTAAAATATTTCAAAGTTATATCATTTTGGATATGCTCTACATTATAAATAATTACATTAGCCATAGATATAGTATGGAATAATTTCATTTGTTTATGTTTATTTGGACCCCTTATTGGTATAATATCCCTAAAACATTATTCAAGATTTTCTCTGGCTTATGATTCGTTATGATCTATCTCTAGATTCATTATGCTATGTCTTAGTATCCTTTAGAAATTTATTTTCATTTGCATCATCTTCCTTACCATCTTTGATCTACTCACTTTCCATCTTTGGGTATATTCTCTCTATTTCTATTGGGATATCACCTGTATGTTTATTTTATCCTTTCTTCAACTTCCTCATTTCCACCCTTGAATACTTAACTCTTGCACATTGAAAAATACATCTAAATACTCAATTTACACATTTGAATCCTTGATATTTTTTAGTTGATCTTTTTTTGCTACATATGTTATTTGGATATCACTTATATATGTTTTTTTAGAATATCACCCATATGTTTATTGTATCCTCTCTTGAACTTATTCCTATTCTTGCCTTGTAGACTTACCTCTTTTGCATTGGAAACTTCCTCTACATGAACTAAATGAAATAATGGAATGGATTTATGGAGATTTTTTTCCTAGGTATAATGGCATGCCTAGGATTGAGCCATTCTCACCGCTTACATTATGGAAGATGTACCTATGATAATGTGCAATGACTCTAGAGTCTAAGTCCTCTCAAAGGTTGACATGCCATATTATAATGAATGTTCATGACAATCCATCGATATGTAATATATTTCCTCTTCTTAATTTAGTTTCCTACCTGTGCCCCCCTCCCCCCCCCCCCCCACCACACACAGTCAATATAATAACCATCATAACTAGTTCTAATTTATCCTTGGGTAAGGCATCAAATAATTCATAATAGCTATTCTTATTTTTTGTATTCCTAAATGATAGATCCCTATTTGTTTTACTTGGGTATTTTTTAATTTTTGATGAGTCCCATAAAATGGCTCATCAAAAATAAGTAATGACCTTCTTTTTCCCTCAATTACCTTATTTTAAGTGGATTTGGATGCTAATAATGGGACTCATTGTTAATTTAAAGTAGAAAATGAGTTACTTATCTTGATTATACTTTATGAGTCATTTTTATCTATTTTGACTACTATATCCTAATAATTACATAGAAAATATGTCATTTATATATATAAAGGTCAAAATTAAGTATTATAGTCAAAATCATATGGTTTTTATAGTAAAAATAACCACTAAGGATCAATTTTGAAGAACTTCGTGGCTTCAAGGAGTATATGGGATAGATTACTAGAATTTTTCCCTATCTCTAGAGATCCCTAAACTAACTCTAAAGATCTAAAGTATAGCTCTGAAGATCCCCAAAATGGATCCAAAAGTCACCAATCTGGGTCCAAAATTCACCAGACTGACTTTGAAGATCTCTAGTCATCTTATAGGATCATTGGAAGGATAAACATATTTCCTAAAATTGTTTACTTATGAGATCTAAACAAGTCTAAGACATTTTTGGAAACACTTTAAATTATAATTATATAATTTAAAGAAATACTATATTTATATATATTAAATATATTTATGGAAACTTCTCACAAGATGATTGTAAATACTATATTTTGCCCTAATAATAGAATGAGATTAGAGCAGTTATAACTGTTGACCAAATTTGACCCCAAGTCAAATATATTACCCTATATAAATTAAAACAAGTCATGGTCTTGTGATATGGTCATTTCATACCCTATATGGTCCCTTTAGTCTTCATTTAACCTTGTTAGCATGGTTTAAGGTTAGTTTGGAGAAGTTAAGGTAAAATCATGTTGTGGTCATATAGTGCTTTAATCATGTCATGAGGAAATAATTCATGGTAAAGTTGTGTCATAGGTGATTATGGGTTTATTAAATTCATTTCATGTGTCAAACACCTTTTCACAATGTTTCATGAAGCTTTGGAAAGTTTGAGGATCATTTGCTAACTCTAAGGTATTAAAAATACATGAAAAGGTGATTTTTGGCTAAATTTATGTGTGTCAAAGTTCCTTGAAAGAGAAAATACATACCATGCACATTAAAAGGGTCTTGGATAAATTACTCAATTTCCACACCTATCAGGATGTCAAAAAAGGCTAGATTCATGAAATTCAACACCACTTTGAGGATTTAGAGAAGTTGTACAAACTTGTGAAAGTCATGTGCAAGTGAAAATAACTTCAATACATACTTTAATCTTATATAGGTCAAGAAAAATATTAGGAATAGGTTTGAACTATCACAATTGCAAAAATATTCTTCTCTCTCCTATCATTTCATTCACAAGTTAGTGAAGGCCAATTTCAAGTAGATGGTACATGTCGTATAGGTAAAATTTGGGGCTTATATTTTGGAAAAATTTTGGGACCCCAATGGGATTCCAATTTTCATCATTTTTCATTGTATTGGTGCCCTTAGCTTTATGAATAATTTCAAAGAAGGTAGATTATTTTTTGAAGGATTAAACCCCCATAGGTTGAGATTGGAGTAACTCTAGTGCAAAATGTGAACTCATAGCTACATGAAAATAGTTGTAATATATTCTCAAATTTATTTATATGTCTCACACACATTAACTCATATTCTTAGCATGTGTGGATGTCCTTTTGGCATGAAAAGTGTTTTTTGTGCACATTTTGAAGTGATTGTCATAATTTTCTATGTTTATGAGTTATCCAAGTGATCAAATTCATTTGAATTATTATTAATTTTCCTATAATATCTTCTCAATCCATCAGTCTCTTCTTGATCACTCAAGTATTCCATACAATTTTGGAGACATGATCACATCTTTATTCTATCTTGGATTGTGTTCTCTGTGTTTTCATGAGCAAGGGATTTGAGTGATTGAAGATGTTTTTCAAGGAGTTTGAGAACTGTGCCTTAATTTTAATACGTTGATTCAATTAAATGGACAATTATATTTTAATCTCATATTCATGTATTACATTCCTTCAAATCTTCAAGCATAAGTTGCATCCCTCACTTCACCTACCACTTGTAGGTCTGCAATTCTAAGGATATCCATGGTGCTAATGATAGTGAAGGTTGTTTATGCCATAGAAACATTGTGATTTTTTAGGTTTGAAATAGATATGTACTTTATGAATATCTCCAAGGCTCCTCAAGTACCTAAGTCATAGACTATCTCTAATGAATAACACACTGTCACTATAATCACCTGTAGGTCTGTCTAGGTGATCAAAATCTATCCAAAACCTAAGAGATAGGTTTGTGGAAAATTTTTAGACTTGAATGGAGTTATAAAATAATTTAGGGTTCATAAAATCATTAATAATACATAAGGTAATAAAACATGGGTCATTCACCTACATATAATCCAATGCACATACACAGTTCTACCTATTGCCTCATGGAAAATGGTTTCTTGTGTGGAAGGTTAGAAGTATGAGAGAGAGAGAGAGAGTAAAGTAAGTGTTGGAATGTGAGTGTATGATGTTAAATTTTTTTATACAAATAACCTCATACTAAATAAGTACTAAAAACATTCAATAGACCTTGTTTATCCTTGTATAGACCTAAGTACATGCACAATATTATAAAGGCAGTCTTAGAGAAGTGGAGCCAATTGGATCTTGGATAGACCTTATAAAACCTTGAGAAGATGTTTAAGATAATATAAAAACAATTTAATAAGTGTTAGAAATATAACAGAGAGAGTAAATGGAGGATACAGTCAACTAGGGTCTCTTAGGTAGTTTGGTTTGATAACCCTAAGTTCGAGTGGATGAGATATGTAGAGAGTTTAAGGAATAAAGTAACAAGATAAATTATATTTAGAGGTCATGGAGGACCTCAAAGAGCTTATTAAGGTCATTGGATCTCAGAAACAACTCAAAACATACACCAATAGAATCAATTTTCTGTTAGACCTCTCAAAATGCCTATTTTCAACCTAAGAAGTCACTTTCTTTTGCTTGGTACAATTAAAAGGATTTACATGAGACCTTGGGATCCTAGGAAAAGTTGTCTACCCTAATGAACTTCCATTTTGTGGAATTTTTTATAATATTCATATGTACATATTTATGAATCATCCTTAAGAACCCAAGTCACTTTCAGGCTGCCTAAGAGAGCCATAAAGACTAGGAGAGAGAGAAATCAACTTTCATGCCTCTAGATGAAATTGATGAACTTAGAAACCACCTAGAAAATCTTCACAACGCCCCTGAGCATCATCTCATTCCATTAGATGGTATATTACTATATAAAATTGTATATATTAGGATAAAATGACTAATTTTTTCTATTTTGTATGTCCATATAGTGAGTTAGAACTTTAAATTTGGTATGGAGGTAGGGAAGGATGTTGTATAGCTAAATCACACACTTTTTTGGGTTTTGGAACATGTGGGGATCCTGTAGAAACAATTTTCAATCTCTTGGCATGAAGGCCTAACTGAGGCCTAGTTAGGAGAGATAAAGGGCAAAAAAAGACATCTCCACTCACTTTTAGAGAATGAAATTAAACATGGGGCTGTAAATCCAAAGAGGGTATGTTGAGAATTGTGTCTATTGTTGAGGCTTGGCATTTATGTTGTCATTGATGTCAAAGATTTTTCATGAGGTATGAGGTCATTGAATTTTTTTTTTAATGCATCCTAGAGAGGTATGAAATTATTTGAAAAACTTATAAATCATGTAATCAAAGTATAAAAGTATCAAAGAATGTTTCTATATTAGTTGTTAAGGTTGTCAAGTGTTTGAACCTAGCAAGAAACTTGAGAAATATTGTGCATAAATGACCATGGTAGATCAATGATATGGATTCAAAAAGTCATAAGAGTATGTTTTATGAATATTGAGAATGTATATGAATCATTAAATCACTTATGAGAGCTTCAAGATGAGTCTATAAGGGTAGAACCTACAAGACTAGCATGCAACTAGACTAGTTTTAGATTCTGCCTGACCTAATGAGGGCTCATGAGATGTTGTCAAGACATATGAAGGATTAAGAGTAGTGTTATAATATGTGATAAATTTCTTTAGCATTTGAGTGAAGTGGAGAGTGTATGGACAATCACTAGAAGGTTAGTTTTAAGGCCTAATGTGACCTACAAATCAAAATCCTAGAGAGCAAAGAGAGAGATGGTGGCATAATGGGGTATTAGGATCAATTTTCAAGGTAATAACGAACATGTGACTATTTTTAGTGGTTTGATAGGTTATCCCAAGTGTGTTTACCAATTATGATGTCAAATTTTGCAAGAAAAAGCAAAAAAAAGTGTTTCAAGGTCTCTCGAGTGCATAGAATGAAGGGTTCTCAACATGAGAAGGAATTTCGTGTGTTCATTAGCACCTGTAACCTCTACATGAGAACCTAATACATTAATGGTATATGGGAAAGGTTCCTAGATCAAATTTCCAAGCATTTTTTCTTGAATAAGGGATAAACTTTATGAATGATCATTAAGACTGTAAGGTGGTTTAAACCTCTCTAAAACCCTAACTTTGACCTAATATGGAAGATATTGATGGAAATGGCTCAGAATGGATTTAGTGACATATTTTTATGATTATATAATTTATGAGACTCTCTCAAGTACCTATAATTGAAATTAGTTTGTCATATGAGTGAGTGGACCTTATAATAAAGGCCTTATTTCTCATAATTTTATTATAGTAGGTAGAGTTGATCAAGTCAAAGTTGATAAATGGATGGAGGTTGAATATTTAGACTTGTATTAGTTTTACATGGTGGTCTATGTATAGGTTCCATTCCTCAAATATGTTAAACTGATTATACAAGTTAACCTATCATTAAAAGGCCTAATGGTGCAGATAGTGAGAAAAACTAGGTAAAAGTGAGAATGAGATCAGGGTTGTGTTATCATGGATTAGGGATGAATAAAAATGAATGGGAATGTTATTAAAGTATTTTAGTACATTTAAATATTATATATAATATTTTTAGGTGATTTTATATATCAAAAAATTGTTTTCAAATTGACTTGTTTAAATCAGTGAGGTCTGTGTATAGTGAAGTCACTAGATTGGTTTGTAAGACTAGTATTTATATTAGAAATTATGATATATTTAATTTAAGTTATTATAAGTATACTTTAGAATAATATAAATTAATTATAAGTCTCTCTATAGGTGTTTTATGTCATTATTTCCATGATCATGTTTTTAAGCTTATTGGCAGTTCTGAGTATGCTACTTGTTGAAAAGGGTTTGAATAATTTTGCCTTGATTTATGAGGTATAATAAACATGATGATGAAAATAAGGTCATGATATATATATATATATATATATATATATATATATATATATATAATTTTTTTCCTTTATTATTTTACAATATTGTGTTTTTGGGTCAGTTGTTCAATATAAACTTTTTGGGTATACATAGGCCTAATTGTGAATAGTGTTATTGACATGCTTCAAGTGGTGGTTGGAGCTAAAAGGTGTCATGGACACAAGATGATATTTTTATGGATATATTAAAGTTAAATATTATATTTTAAAACCATGTTAAAATTTTGATATTGTTCCAAGGTGTTCAAAGGGTAATGTGTGCTAATGAAGGCTTAATTGAGTTAGGTCTCCTTAAGGCCTAAAAGGGGTTTTGGTCCTATATGCTATAACCAACCTATCATAATGTTTGGTTAATTATTTTTTAATTTTATAAGGCCCATTTTATTTTAAAAATAAGTGTAGAATTGTGTATGTCTGACCAAGAGTTGTATGAGCAAGAGCCTAGTATAAGAACAAGGTCTAATAGGACTAATTGTCTAGAGCGTGTATGTGGGTGTTTAATAAATTGAATAAAAACTTTAAAGAGATGAATAAGGTAATATATACCATTATGAGGGTATATATAAACCATAATGAATATGTGATAGGTGTACTATAGATAATTATCAAGGTCATATGACCTAATCAAGTCAAGAAGAGGGCTAATTGAGGGAAGAAGGCTATAGACTAGTTTGAGAAGGATAGGTGTGTGTGAAGAGCTGAAGATGGATATCATCATTATTTGTATGAGAAAAAATGGTTATGAAGGTGATAAAATGTTATGAGTTGGTTGAGTTGGTGTTGAGTCATGTAAAGGGTTGGTGCCTCCTTGCAAGTGGGTGTTTGCTAAAGCCTAGTCAAGTTGGTGCTTGTCTAGTTGGGGTTGGTGGTCCAAGTGAAGTTGGTGATTCACTAAATATTGATGTTTGAATTATAGGAAAATTTTACATTTGCATAATTAGTGGTTTTTATTCCCCTTGAGGGTTTCCCACTCAAATAAATGTTTTGTGTGTTATGTTCCTCTCTCATGCTCATGGCTCTTATAGACATCTAAAATTGCCCACTAATGGCTTCATAACCAAATTAAGAGAAATTATTACCAAACATTGAACATATAAGCTAATAATTTATATAAGTCTCAAATTTGGTTTCATAACCATGCAAATAAATCAATTTGGCCTATAAATTAATTAAATCAATTTAGCCTGTAAATTAATTAAATCATGTAAATGCATACATTAAATTAATTAAATACTTGGAAAATGTGCAAAAGCCTAAAAAAGATTAATCAATTCAATGTGCATACATTAAATTAATTAAAAACTTGAAATATGTGAAAAATCCTAACAAAGATTAATTAAAAAGCAAATCCTAATTGAATTAATCCATGAGCAAATAAATCAATTATTAAAAACGAAAATTCAAATATCAATAAATATCCTAAAAAGAATCTTAAAAGTTAATCATTATCTTCTTGTGGGTTATCCAAATGCAAAATATCTCAGAATATTTATTCATGCTTATCATGAGATGTTGGACACCTCTTAACCCTACTAGGGTTAACTAAGCAAACCAAGGATAAGATTTAACTCATTTCAAGTCATTTCAAAGCCTATAAAAGCAAGCCTAGAGATATTCATTTTTTAGATGAGAGCTTGGATAGAATAAAGTTATTATGTATGAATTTGAGTATGGAATCAAATGCATATAGTTATAATTCCAAAATCAAGCCAATCCATCAAGCCAACCATGGTGCCAAAAAGAGATGGAGATAGCCAAGCCCCATTGATGAAGACCTTTTGAGCAAAATCCAAGAAATCCAACAAAGAGGTCTCTTAGAGAAATCAAGGAAGGTAAGGAAAGTTCTCTTTTATTTTCATTTAAGTTGTGTTTTCATTTGGTTTATTCAATAATCTCCCCACATGATCTAGGCCTTGAAATGTTAGATTGTTTAGTGTGTTTATTTCATGGTTTTTGGAATTAACACTATACTAACCTCATCTCTTGAGTCAAATTCATAGATCACAAAATAAACGCTTAGTGGGACATCCAAAATTAGCCACCAATGGCTTCATACCCAACTTTAGAACAATTCTTACCAACCATTGAACATTTAACCTAAGAATTTCTAAGAGTCTAAAATTTGACTTTCTAACCATGCAAATCAATTAATTTGGCCCAATAAATCAATTAAACCATGTAATGCATACATTGAATTAATTAAATAATTGGAAAATGTGCAAAATCCTAATAAATATTAATTAAAAGCAAATCCTAGTTAAATATTAATTGAATTAATCAATGAGCAAATAAATTAATTATTAAAAAGGAAAATTTAAATATAAATAAATTTGCTAAAAGAGCATCTTAAAAGATAATCATGAGTGTTCTAAATGCAAAATATCTCAAGAGACACCTATTCATGATTATCATGATATAATAGACACCTCTTGACCCTATTATGGTTAACTAAGGAAACCAAGGATAAGATCTCATTCTAAATCATTTCAAAGGCTATAAAAGCAAGCCTAGAGCTCTTTATTTTTTAGATGAGAGCTTGGATATATTAAAGTTTTTATGCAATAATTTTAGTATGAAAGTAAATGCATGGAGTTATAATTCAAAAATCAAGCCAAGCCATCAAATAAACCATGGTACTAAGAGGATATGGAGATAGCCAAGCCCCATTGATGAAGACCTTTTGAGCACAATCTGAGTAAGCCAACAAAGAGATGTCTTGGAACAATCAAGGAAGGTAAGGAAAGTTATATTTTCTTTGCATTTTAGTTGTGTTTTCATTTGGTTTATTCACTAACCTCCCTCCATGATCTATGCCTTGAGATGTTATATTGTTTAGTGTGTTTATTCCATGGTTTTTAGAACTAACACTATATGTAGAAACCTAAATCTAGCCATCGATAACCTCCAACTAGGCTTTTGACCAATTTCTACTAAAATGCACAAATTGTCCTAAAAACACTAAAACATGCTAAATGATGTAAAATTGACATATTCAAGTGCCAAATTTGGATAGTGTATCATTAAATGGGACAATGCAATTTATGGGCTAGCTAACTTTGATAAGATCATTCCAAGTCAAAATGCTAATTTTACACTTGGGTGCTCTGGATTGGTACTTTCTATCAAATTTCTTATACAAGACACATGCCTTTTTTATTTGGTGTTAGTAACATCCTAAATGGGATAACGAATCCAATGCATCTAATATTGACTTTTAATTCTAATCTAGTCAAATTTTGGACCAATAACAAGGCATTATGATTAATTTGAGTAATTTATGCACAAAGTGCTTAATCATGCTTAAGATCTAGTTAAACCAAATTAGGGCCTAATTAAGAATTCCATGGAAACTTATTGAATACTTATTTTTAGAAATGAAAATTGAATATATGGACCTGATTTCTTGGGAAGACATCCCTAGGCCATAAATGCCAAAAATATCAGGATTCATGCCTCCCATGCCTCATCAATGCCCTCCATACCTCTTAATTGCTCCTCTATCCCAAATATTGATGAGCCAATTTATGAATTTTAATTACATAATTGGATTAATCCTTAGTCAAACATCTTAATCTTGAGATGGATGGTTCGAGTTGATTCTAGCCATTTATAAAAATCTATAAACATATAGGCCATGAACATCATTTCTAAGTTATTTTGGTGAAAATTTATTATTCTCAAATATCTTCAAAACGTCTTGATAATGCAAAGTTATAATGTAAAAATTATTCCAAAATCTATTGTAATTAGTTTTACCATGTCAAATTGATTCCAAGTCAAATCCAAAGGTGCAAAGGAGAAGAGGAGATAACCAAGCCTCCTTTGATGAAGACTTCATGAGCACAAGCCGAGCAAGCCACCACTACAAAAGCATGTGTAGCATCCAAGGAAGGTGAAAGATTCTTGTTTTTCCTTACTTTTTAGTTGTGTTTGTCATTTAGTTTTGTTATTAAGCTCACCCTAGTAACTAGGCATGAAGGTGTTAGTTTAGTGTGTTGTTTGTCAATTTACTTTGTTCATTTTGTCACTAACATGATATTAATCTCCTCTTCTTAGTCAAATTCCTAGTTCACATAATGGCACACCCAGTGGGATCAAATAGCTTCACAAAAGTGATCACAATGATCCCTTAGACAACTTGATAACTTTTCTTATGCAAAATCTTGGAGTGGGAGGCTTAAAAGAGTGAAAAAATTAAGTAAAACACATTTTTCTATAAGTAGTAGGTTTGACTAGATGTAGTCATAGGATTGTCCTGCAACTCATGATATTGTCATTCAAACTCATAGTATTTTTCTTAGCCATTTTAATTTTTGGACTAACTCTATGTTTTTGTGTAGGGTTAACAATGCCACTACTTTAGAAGTCACAGGATTGCTTTGTAACTCGCAGGTATTGTCTAAATGTTAGTACTTAAGTGACAATACTGCAACTCACAAAGTGGTAAGATTATCTTGCTATTAGTGGGATCATCAAACTGATTCATGGTATTATTACAAAACCTCCTATGATTTACAATACTATGACTTTTAAAGTTACAAGATTGTCCTGAAAGTAGCAGGATTGTCATTTAGAGTCACAGTATTGTGACTAAATGATTAGCGATTAGTTACAATACCACAACTCTTAAAGTTGCAAGATTATCTTGTAAGTAGTGGGATTGCTCTATCAATTAGTGGTATTGCACCACTATGTAAAACTTGAAACTTCATTTTTCAAAGTTCATTGTTTCAAACTTAAAGTAAATTCAAGGATGAAAGACATGCTAACATTTTTATTGTAAAACCAACTTGGAAAATTTCTAAAACATGTTTTGATCTATTTTACAAGCTTTAAAATGGACTAGGAACATTATTTTGGTGCTTAATGTAAAATTTAGGTGCTTAAGTAAGTTTTTAGCATTAATTTTCAAAATTTACAATTTTAAGACCAAGGGGTCAAATAAACACCACTAAATCTTTCATTTAGGCTTAAAATTGAACACACTTGTCAATTTTGTTTTCATTATTTCAATCAGCACTTTATTTTCACAAAATACAAGGATGTTGTGTGTATGATCTTCCATTTATCCCCTTTAGAAAACCCTTGGAATCAAAAGTGCTTTTCTTATTTATAAATTACCTAGTCCAAGGCATAGAAAAAATGTTGTCTAAAGCAATCCCCAAAGACTCATCAAAGTTTGGGTGACCTTGAAAATGACCCTAAAGTCTTTCTATTTTAGTCTTTTATTTCATGTAAACTTGGCTTGCGAGGGGGATGCCATTACCTCCCACAAGTTATTTAGGGAAGCTTTGACCTGGGGTTTCATCTCTCAACATTGACTGCATTTGGCTCCATATTGGAGTTTCACATGGGATGTATTTGCATTTGGACATCACACTACACTAAGTGAACAATAGGATGTAGTAGTTGTAAAAAAGAGTAGACCTTTTTACAACTAGCCAATATCGCGGTCACCTAATTTATGTGCTTGTCTTTTGCACTGTTTGATGTGAAAGTCATTGTGTAATTGATTCCCCTAGAAATGTTCAAAAGCTTTCTAGTTTAGTCAACCCCACATTGCCATACTCTTGATAGGATTTGGATGATTATACCTAGTGTATTTTGGTCATTTTTGCTTGGTATGTTTTAAGACTAAAACTTGTTTGTTTATTCATAAGCCATGTCAAAATAATGTATTTGAGTTAAGGAGGGTAGTTTTATGCTACCCAAATCATGTCAAAACATTTTAAGTATTTTGAGTGTTTGAAGCATAACATAGATCACATCATTCGAGCATGCTTACGCTGTTAGGCTACTCAATTTATTTCAAGACTAGTTTACCTTGTATCAAAAACTATTTTTTTTCAAACCATGTCATGTATACCATTTGGATCTTTGTCTTATGTCGTCATGCTATCCAATCTTGTCTAGATTGTTTGGTTAAATCATAGTTTTCAAAGTTGAGTTTTCAATTAACCTTGTTAAGTTTGGATCTAAACATTGATTGATTTATGTTTAAGCCTCAATTCATGGGGATGATACATAGATATTTCTCTTTTGGGTTACATAAATTCAATTAATCGATTACCCAAAATTGAAAACTATTGAAGCTTTGTTTGTTCAAGGCCTATCCTCATCATTGTTTGTACCTTTATTTGGGAAAAAATAGTCTTCTTCTAAATGCCTTTTGCTTCATGCCTTATGTCAATTGATCATGTCTATGTTTGATTCTATGTGTCAGGTCTATGTCAAATTTGTTTCCAAACTTGTTAGATTAAATCAAATCACATCATCCTTTGTTTCAAGTCTAGATTTTTATGCCATTTGACCAAAAGTCCTAGCATATCATGTTTGAACCTAGATTTTGACTCCATATTTAGATAAAAGACTTAACAACTCTTTTTCCTTTCTTAGTTTAGACCTTGTTTGGAACACTTTGACCTAAAATTTTAACATGCTAGTTTTTAATCAAATGCTTAACCTTTTATGCGTATGACATTTGACATTTGATGTCAGACTATTTTATGCTAAGTCTTAGCATAAATCATTTTGGAGATACAGCTCCACTTTCAGACCATATTGGAGATATAGCTCCACACTTTTGACCAATTTAGACCAAGTTTGAACCATTTGTCCAAAGAACATAGTTTTTAGGAGTTTGTAGAACTCTAAGCCTTTTCATTTTTGGAGCTTTCATCATTTATGCATATATGTCTAGCTACACCTATGGTGGAGTCACGTATAATCCAACTTATGATGGAATGGTTGCATGAAATGACTTTGATTTATATTCAAGACCCTAATGATGCTAATATGGTTTGCGAGACAAATTTCTATCCATCTCATAATATTCATTCATGGAAACAAAGTCATGAACCAACTTACGATCCAACTCAAGACCTTGATTGGTATGAAGAGGCTTGTGAGGAGGACTTTGAAGACCCAAATATAGATAATGTTATTTGGGATATGGATCCATACCCTCTTTACAATAATCAATACATAAAGCATAGTCAAGAACTAGCTTATAATCTAACTCATGATTGGGATGATATGGTTTATGAGGAAGACTTGGATGTTTTGGCTTATGCGTGTAAACTAGGTCTGACACATCATACCATTTCTATTCTAGGACCACAATTTTGCACCATTCCCATACCAAGACCTCATCCATTGGATTGTGTAAGTAATCAAGCTCCACAATGCCCCTTCATCATTATAATACCTAGTCTTTTGGCTTGTGAGAGCAATCAAGCCCCACAATGCCCTAACATTACCATTTCAGGACTTCATCCTTTGGCTCATGTGAGAAATTATGCTCCCCAATACCCTACCATTATCCAACCATAAGCCATTCCTCATCTAGAACCAATCCCATCCAAACTACAACTAATCCAATCCTTCAAAGACCAAACTGTGTTCAAAACTAGTATTTTTCAACTCATTAAAAACTAAGGCCAAGAGAACCAACCAATCTGAGATGTTTCTATTGAATCAACCATTTGTGATAAATCAACCTATGATGAATTACCTATTGATCCTATACCAGTTATTGAGGAGTCTCACTTTGATGAGCTAGTCTTTGTTGAGTCACTTCTTAATGATTATAACTACCTTTGGGAAAATCATTACCTTGACCATGTGCCTATTTTTCAAGAGCCTCCTATTGATAAGATATTCTCTGAGGAGTTGTCTCTTGACATTTTTCCCATCTTAGAGGAGTCCCACTCTAAAAAACCAATCTTTGTGGAGCCAATTATGTCATCACAGGTCATTACTTATCTAAAACCAAATATTCAACAAGACATCATTATAATAAAGTACCCATTAGATGAAGAATCAGAGTTAGATTCAGGTTCTATTATTGAACCAACATCAGATTTAGCATTAAAATCATAATCAACATCAATCTCAACATTAGATTTAGAGTCTATTGAGTTTAAATCAGATTTAGATATAGAATATGTTTATAATTATTACAACATTGGTTACACATGCCTCATAGATCAATTTGAATACATTTGTGATCCTTCTATAGTTTTTGTAGATGAGTACTTCAGCTTTGACATGAGTTATCCTAGTATCTTCTTAAAAGATTATGCAGCCTCTCCCCATTTCATTACCATTCCAAATGCCATTACCATCAACGAAAATAGTCATATTATTAACATTCTATCTCCCATAAGTGTCGATTGGGATTAATAGAATCACACTTTGTTAAATTGCATTTATGGAAACATAATAGTTAAAGAAGAGCATGGAGGTCAAGACCAAATTCATGCAAAAGAAGAACATTATCCTAGTGAAACCTTTTTAGAGGCGCTAGGATACAATCAAAGTTCCAACTCAACATCTTCTAGTGAAACTTTTTTAGAAGCACTAGAAGAAAATCAAATTAAAAAGCTAATGTTCATTAGATAAACCTTCTTGGAGGTGTAACAGAACAATCAAGACAAATTTATTGGTGAAAACCTCTTTGAGGCACCATTAGATGAGCACAATAGTTCTTCACTACTTGATGAAGATGAAATCAAAGATAAAATTAAAATAGTTTCCTATCTACAACCTAATTATATGGTAGCTACTCTTAGGCCCAAACAATAGAAAAATCTAATGGTCCTATCAAGAGAACAAGTCTTCGGCCCTTTCACAACCAAAACAATATTCAATCTAGCATCAATAACATTACGTGTGATTGAAATTCCTAATATTCATTTGTTTCCCCACCATTATATATTCCATTATCATCTACCATTCCATTTCATAATCAAACCTACCATCCATTATTTGTCCTTGTTTACCATCCATGGTTGCACTTTCCTTTGTAGAGGCTACAAATATACCTTGTCTCAATGTTTGAAGGAATTAGAATCAACGACCAATAAAAATCATAAAATAATTCTCAACATATAAATCTATAAGCCATTCTTAACAAAGTAGTTATTTATATGAGGTGTGGGATATCAATTAACATGATCGATTATTTTGTTTATATCATTTATTGATGAGGATGTGCATCTCCCCATCAGTAGGAACAATAGAATCAAAAACCACACTTAGGCCAAAAATGTGTACCATACTATTTCACATTGTCATGCCATTACCATTATTACATATCCATTTTCCATTGTCACATATTCATACTATTCACCCTATTACTTGGTGGAAAACCTTCTTACCATTTTATCCATCCTATCGTTCCATTCCTATCTACACCAAAGCCTATTTTTAGTCATCCTACCCAATCCTATTTTGATCTTGGTTCCTTTAGTTCTTCCTAAAATTTTCATGAGAGGATTACAATCAAGTTTCAATAATCAATCCAATCCATGTTTATAATGATAATCTATGAAAGTAGTGTGACAGTTGATCTGGCAAGATATCTTTCATCCTATATCAAGTTTGTTTAAGTGAGCTTGATTATAACCACCTATAGGCAAATCAGTGTTTCACCAATCTTGTTACTAATTATAACCACCTATGGGAAAATTAGTATCATTTACCTATGCCATTGTATCCTATTTATAATTCCTATAGGAAAACTAGGGGTAGCACTTGTTTACCATGCATTGCCACATCACCTTGCCATTACTATTTTCATTTGATTGGCCATTTGCCATATTTGAAAACTTGTTGGGACTTGGTTTTTCCTCACCTTTTATGTGGATGGAATTACTATGACTTGAGGTCATTTTAAGACTATGTGGGTCATGATCAATTCATGTTGAGGTCACCTTAGTCCCCCTTTCCATATGCTCTCACCATTTTGTGAGCAACCTAAGCCAAATGCTCTCACCATTTTACGAGTAGGTATCTTGTCATTCTCTAATGAGTTAAGATACCTCAAAATTCCAAAAACATTCATAATATTTCAAAATCCAAAAACATTTGTCCTATTTAAGCCTAGTCAATTATCCTTGATCCACCTTATTGGGGTATGGTCATTTTTAGGATGCTTTCTTTTGATTTTATTTTTAAGCTTTTTATTTTTTTTCTTATTTCAAATTGTTTGTTTGTTTGTCTTTCTATTTGTTTATTTATTTGATTGTCTGTTTGTTTAATTTCAACACTGTTGCCTTGACTCAGTCTATATATGTTCATTGGGTGATTCTTCGAGCACATTATTCTTGAGTCCATCCATATTCATATGTCAACATTATCATCATGATTTTTATCATTGGTGTATTGTTTTCAAGTATATATTAGATCAAGAGTCAGTCTTTACACATATTTCTAGATAGTCTTCATGGTGTTCTATCATGAATCCTACCATCACATGCTATAGCAAAAATTATCTTAAAGAAGGTCTACAATCAATGAAGCCACAAAAGTTTCTCCTTGGAAGCTTGACAAATCTTCCCATCCCACCCTTGATCAAATCAATCCATTAACCATTCTAGATGTATCATTGCTAATCAGGGTGAGCATCTCTTCATTAGCAAGTACAACTAAATCATTCACATTGATCAATCTTATTCTTCTATTCATCTATTTCATCACTTTGCATCCACTCATCTTTAATCTATATTACAGGTTATACCCTTGAATTATGCTTGCTAATCAACCCTAATTGGGGCACCATCATCTTTAGCCAATCTAGGTCCTCTTAATTATTATAACCACCTATAGGCAAATCATTATTTTGAATTTTAATCCTAATTATTACTGCCTTTGGGAAAATCAACATTCTTTTAAAATTAATGCATGCAAGCATTTTCTCATTTGGATTAATCCCAACCATGGGTTAATTCCACTTTTATTCTTTCTTCTTTTCAAGGGACCATCCATCCACATATGTGATGGCCACTCCCTCAATGGGGCATCATCATAAGATTCTCAAACACCATTCAAAGCTTTGTTTTTCAACCATCATCTTATTTTTGGCATACAAGCCATCTCTCATTATTTGAGAAGACACTGTTTTTCTTACGGTTTGCAATATCTTCCCAAACAGGGGTAAACTATAGACACCTAAATCTGACCACTAATAACCTCCAACCAAGCTTTTGACCAATTTCCACTAAAATGTACAATTTGGTCTAAAAACACTAAAACATGCTAAATGATGTGAAATTGACATATTCAAGTGCTGATTTTGGCTAGTGTATCACTAAATGGGACAATGCAATTTATGGGCAATCTAACTTTGATAAGATCATTCTGAGTCAAAATTCTAATTTTGCACTTGGGTGCTCTAGATTTCTATTTCCTATCAAATTTATTATATGAGACACATGCCTTTATTATTTGGTGTTGGTAAATCCTAAATTAGATAATGGATCCAATGCATCTGCCATTGACTTCCAATTCTAATCTAGTCAAATTTTGGACTAATAATAAGGCATTCTGATCAATTTGAGTAATTTGTGCACAAAGTGCTTAATCATGCTTAAGAGATACTTTAACAAAATTAGGGCTTAATTAATAATTCCATGAAAACTTGTTAAATACTTGTGTTTAGAAATGAATATTGAATATCTACATCATCAAGTGACCTCATTTCTTGAAAAGACATCTTTAGGCCATAAATGCCATAAATATCAGGACTCATACCTCCCATGCCTCATCAATGCCCTTTATGCCTCTTAATTGCTCAACTATCCCAAATATTGATGAGCCTATTTATGAATTTTAATAACATTATTGTATTAATCCTTAGCCACACATCTCAATCTTGAGATGGACGGTTCATGTTGATTATAGCCATTTGCAAAAATCCATAAATAGAGAGACCATGAACATCATTTATAAGCTATTTTAGTACAAAGTTATTATCCTCAAATATCTTTTAAAAGTCTTGATAATGCAAAGTTATAATGCACAAATGATTCCAAAAGCTATTTCAATTAGTGTTACCATGCCAAATTGATTCCAAGCCAAGCCAAGCCAAAGCCAAAGGTGCCAAGGAGAAGAGGAGATAGCCAAGCCTCCTTTGATGAAGACTTCATGAGCATAAGCTGAGCAAGCCACCAATACAAAAACATTTGGAGCATCTAAGGAAGGTGAAGGATTCTTGTTTTTCCTTACTTTTTAGTTGTGTTTGTCATTTATTTTTGTTATTAAGCTCACCCTAGTAACTAGGCATGAAGGTGTTAGTTTATTGTGTTGTTTGTCAATTTACTTTATTCATTTTGTCACTAACATGATTCTAATCTCCTCTTTTTAGTCAAATTACTAGTTCACACTACACTAACCTCCTCTCTTGAGTAAAATTCCTAGATCATAGAATGCATACCCAGTGGGACATCCAAAATTGGCTACCAATGGCTTCATTCTTGACTTTAGAATAATTCTTACTAGCCATTAAACATTTAACCTAAGAATTTCTAAGAGTCTAAAATTTGACTTCCTAACCATGCAAATAAGTTAATTTATCCCAATAAATCAATTAACTCATGTAATGCATACATTGAATTAATTAAATATTTGGAAAATATGCAAAAGCCTAACAAATATTAATAAAAATCAAGTCCTAATTAAATCTTAAATGAATTAATCCATGAGCAAATAAATTAATTGTTAAAAGGGAAAATTCAAATATAAATAAATTTTCTAAAAGAGCATCTTAAAAGTTAATCATGAGTTTCCTAAATGCAAAATATCTCAAAAAACACTTATTCATTCTTATCATGAGATAATGGACACCTCTTAACGTTACTGTGTTTAACTAAGGAAACCAAGGATAAGATTTAACTCATTCCAAGTCATTTCAAAGCCTATAAAAGCAAGTCTAGAGCTCTTCATTTTTTAGATGAGAGATTGGATAGAATAAAGTTATTATGCAATAATTTAAGCATGAATGTAAACATAGTGTCATAATGCCAAAATTCTAAGATAAGTTAAGCCAATCCAAAGCCAACCATAGGGCCAAGCAGAGATGGAGATATCCAAGCCCTATCGATGAAGACCTTTTGAGCACAATCTGAGCAAGCCAATGAAGAGATCTCTTAGATCAATCAACGAAGGTAAGGAAAGTTGTCATTTCTTTGCATTTTAGTTTTGTTTTTAATTTATTTGTTCACTAAGCTCCCCCCATGATCTAGTCCTAGGGATGTTAGCTTGCTAGTGTGTTGATTTCAATGTTTTTAAAACTAACACTATACTAACCTCCTCTCTTGAGTCAAATTCCTTGATCACAGATGGCATTCCCCAGTGGGACTTACACCCTAAAAATTTTCTCTTAAAGTCTTTTAGATAATTTCACTAACATTTGTCATGTCAAAATTTGATCTTGATGACCAAGGAAGGTGAAAAGATAGTCAAAATTCCATTCATATATTTCTATGTGAAAACCTGTGGATTGAGACAACAAGCTAATAGGCCATCTTGAAAAGATTAATTTGGGGTCATACAGACTCCATTTTTTATTATTATTTTTTTAAAACCACATGTTTTATTTTAAAGTTTCAAAATATGCTATCAGTTTACCTTTAAGTTTCTTTTTTTTCACAAAATATTATTATAGGAGTTTGAATCTTTCTAAAGTTTCTAATCATTATTTCTTAGTTTCATTAAATTTTGTTTTCTTTGTCTAATCATAATATTGAAGGCTTTTTTTGAGTTTTGGTCCTAACATTGAACTAAATAACATTTGTGCATTATGTTTGTTTTGTCTTCTGGTTCATAGGAATCTGATCTCAGTCCTTATCGACTAGTATCGATTATTTCCAAAAACTTATTTTGCTCATAACCAACAATGCTTCAAAGTATGGGGTTATTATCTTACAATTATAGGTTGAAGGATTGGTTTGAAGACAAAATTTCATGTTTTGACTAAGTACACATTTCAATTTGGGTTTTAAAAAAAAAATTAGTCCAATCATGCACATTTGAATTTGGGGACATGTTAAATCTCGTACATTTGGATATTAGTTCTTAAAAAGAATATAGGATTGTTTAAGTATTAGAAACATTTTTTTTAATGCTTAAAATGAATCCTAATTCTTGAACATTTCTAATTGGTACTTTAAAATAAACCTAAGATAAAACTTGAACACTTGAAATTTGGGCTTAAAATAAATCTAGATGTTTTTACTTCATTTGATTTTGTGCAATTCTCTCCATTTTTATACTTAAACTAAGGGGCATAGTAATGAACAAACATCACGTTTAAATTTGTGCTTAAAATCAATCCTCACTCATAAATTATTTGCAAATTGTTTATGATGTGTTTGTTTCACAAAAATGATATCATGTGTATGTTCTCCCCCATCCCCTATAAGGAACTCATGGAATCAAAAGTGCTTTTCCATTGCAATTTAGTGCCTAGTCCAAGGCATAGAAAGAAAATTTTCTAGGCTCTCCTCAAAAATCAAATAGTATTGAGTGATCTAAAAGAAACCCTAAAGTCTTTCTACTTGTCTTTTATTTCATGCATTTTGGCTTATGAAGGGGATGTCATTACCTATCACAAGTTATTTAGGGAAACTTTGACCTGGGGCTTGATCTCTTAGCATCATCTTCAACCCCTCTCCATGGGGGTTATACAAATTTGGATTGCCCCACTAGGATGGTGATATGAGCAGTTAAACCATCTCCATTAGTGGTAAGTTAAGCCCAGGATGTATGATTGATATGGACATCACACTACACTAAGCATGTGATAGATGTAGTGGTTGAGAAAAGGATAAGACCTTTTCATAATAAGTCAACTGACATGGACTAAATTGACATGTTGATTCTCTTATGTGCATATGTGATATTGTGTACACATGGGATCAATCTAGATGATCGAAAAAAAATTAGTTTTAGTCAACCCCACTTTGCCACACCTTGATAGGATTTAGGATGATTATACTTAGTTGTATTTTGGTCATTTATTATTTATTTCTTGGTGTGTTAGAACTAAAACTTGTTTTTTAAACCATGTTAGGAATGAGTCTTGTGTCCAACATCGCTCTATTGTTTGAGGAGTTATGATGGCCATTTTACACCACACTTGCACCTTGAAATTTTTGCTGAACTTGTTTGTGTGTGTGTCACTTGACTGAAATTGGTATAATATTACTATCCAAATAATTATCAAGTTTATGACTTTAAGTATTTGAAACATAAACATTTTCAGATCTTTTGGGAGTGCTAACATCATTATGCTACCCAAATTTTTTCAAAAGACTTGTCTTGCCTTGTGTCTCAATTATCATTTTTAAACCAATCATTTGAGCCTTGTTGGATATTTATTTAGCATAGTCATGTCATCCAATATTGTTTAGACTATTTGGTCATCAAAATCCTAGTCATCAAATGTTGAGCCTTCAATTAACTTTTACAAGTTTGGATCTAAACATTTATTGATTTCTATTTAGGCCTCACCTCACAAGGGTCGATACACAAATCTTTCTCTTTTGGATTGTGTAACTTAGGTTAATTGATTACCTAAATTTGATAACTATTTTTATTAGTTTAGAGCCTATCATCATCATTGTTTGTGCCTTTATTTGGGAGAGCACAACATTTATCCAAGTGTCTTTTGTCTTGTGCCTTATACCAACTGATCATGTTTATGTCAAAGTGTTTTAAGCTTGTTAGATTAAAATCTCATCATCATATTTGTTTAAATCCTAAATTTTGATGTCACAATTGGCCAAAAGTCCTAGCACAACCTGTTTGATCTTAGCTTTGGACTCTATGTTTGGATAAAAGACCTAGTAACATTTTCCTTTCCTAGTTTAGACTTGATTAGAACACTTTAGACATAAAGGTTGACATGTCAATTTTTATTTAGATGCTTGACCTTTTGTGTGTATGACATTTGATGTTAGACTATTTTATACCAAGTTTTATCATAGACCACTTTAGAGATATAACTATATTTTTATACCATTATTTGGAGATATAATTTCACCACCTTTGACCAAGTTAGACCAAGTTTGAACCTTTTGTCCTTTAGATATTATTTTTTAGATTTTGTAGAACTCTCAATCCTTTTAATTTTTAGAGATTTATTCATTAATATAGATATGTCTAGCTACACTTATTATGGAGTCACATAATATATAATTTATGATAGAATGGCTGCAAAAATTGACTACAACCTTGACCTATTTAAGGAAAAAAGTCAAACACCTATTTACAATCCAAATCAAGTTATCAACTAGGATGATATAGTTTATGAGGAGGACTTGGATGCTTTGGCTTATGTGAGTAATCAAGATCCTCAATGTCATACCATTTATATACCAAGACCTCATCCTTAGCTTGTGTGAGAAACCACACTCCATAATGCCCCAAACTTATCCTACAAAGACCTCATCCTTTAGCTTGTGTGAGTAACCAAGATCCACAATGCCCTAGACTTATCACTCTAGGACTTCATCCTCTAGATTATGTGAGAAACCAAGCTCCACAATTCCATACCTTTTTTATACTAGGAACTCATCAATTGGCTTATGTGAACAATCATACTCCATAATGCCATACCATTTCCATTCCAAGACCTTATCTTTTATCTTGTGAAAGCATCCAAGCTTTGCAATGCCTTATCCATTTCATTCCAGGACTTCATCTTTTGGCTCATGATAGAAATCAAACTTCACAACACCCTATCCACACCATTCTATGACTTCATCCTTTGGTTTCTATGAACAACCAAGATCCATAATGCCCTATCATTATCTAATCACCAGTCATTATTCAATCATTGTCATATGTTCCCCACCTTATAAAATCCCATCCAATCCAATCAAAATACCAACCAATCCAATCCAAATCCCAACCAATCCAATTAAAACCCCAATGAACCCAATCATAACTAGTACCCCAATTGAGCCAATCAATACCCAAACCAATACAACTAGTACTTCTTTGACCAAGTTAATTAGTCAAAGATCAAGAAATATTCAAAATTGGTATTTTACAATTAATTACAAATCAAGGATAAGAAAACCAACCAATCCAAGATGTTCTTTGTTTAACCAACCATTTGTGGTAAGTCAACATGTGATGAATCACCTTTCAATCCCATACCTATTGTCAAAAAAGTCTCACTCTAACAAGCTATTCTTTGTTGAGTCACTTCTTAATGATTATAACCACCTTTGGGAAAATCATTACTTGACCATGTGCCTATTTTTCAAGAGACTCCCTTTGACAAGCCAATCTTTGAGGAGTTGTCTCTTGAAAATTTTCCCATCATTGAGGAATATCACTTTGACAAACCAGTCTCTGTATAGTCTTTCTTATCAAAGCTTATTCCCAAAGAGCCCATTATACCATCACAAGCCATTACTTTTCCACTACAAAACATTCAACAAAATAGTTTTGTAGCAACATCCATACCATATGAAGAATTATAATTAGATTCAAGTTCTATTCTTGAACCAACATCAGATTTAACATCAAAAGTATAATTGACATCAGTCTTGATATTGGATTCAGAGTCTATTGAGTCAAAATTATATTTAGAATCAAAATATGTCATGTCTATTACAATATTAGTTATGTATGCCTTGTAGATCAATTTGAATACATTTGTGATCTTTCCATAGTTTTTGAGGATGAGTACTTCAACTTCGACATAATTTATCCTTGTATTTTCTATGAGGATTATTTAGCCTCTCCCCATTCCATTACCATTCCACATGCCATTACCACCAACCAACCTAGCCGTGTTATCAACATTCCATCTCCTATAAGTGTTGATTGGGATCGACAGAATCACACCTTGTTGAACTGCATCTAGGGTGATGTATCATTTGAAGAATAATAAGGAGGTCAAGACCACATTCATGGAGAAGAATAATACTCTCTTATTAAAACCTTGTCGAATGCACCATGGGACAATCAAAGAAAAAACTCATCATCTTCTAGTGAAACCTTTTCGGAGGTGCTATGGGATAATCAAATAAAAAAATCATCATCTTCTATTGAAACCTTTTTATAGATGCTAGAAAATAATCAAAGTAAAAATTCAATATTCCTTAGTGAAACCTTCATAGAGGTGCTATCAAATATCAAGACAAATTCATTGGTAGAAACCTCATCAAAGCACCAATAGTTGAGCATAAAAGATTTTCACTACTTGATTAAGACATTATCAAAAATAAAATAAAAATAACTTCCAATCTACATTCTACTCAAATGGTATTTACTCTCAGGCCCAAACAACAACAAAATTTGGTGGTCCTATCAAGAGCATATTCAGAAGTCTTTGGCCTTACCACATCCAAATTTATGTCAAATCCTAAATCAATAACATTGTGTGTGCCTGAAAACCCTGATCTTAATTTTTTTCCTAACCATTATACATTCCATTATCATCCACCATTCCATTTACCAATCAAACATATCAATCAATGTTTATCCATGTTTACCATCCATGGCCACATTTTTTTTTGTAGAGACTATGAAGATGCCTTGTCTCAACATTTGAAGGTAACATAATAAATGACCAATGAATATCATAAAAACATTCTTAGCATCTAAATATTCATCCTATTCTTGATAGAGTAACTATTTAGATGAGGTGTGGGCTAGCAATTAACATGATTGAGTATTTTTTTATATCATTTATTGATCAGGATGTGTATCTCCTTATAATTAAGAACAATATAATCCAAAACCACACCTAGGCTAAACATATCCAAGCCAATAACCAATCATCATCCAAATACAAACATGTACCATACCATTTCATTTACCATTCCTTTTGCTATTATCGCATACCCAAATACTCACCTTACCACTTGGGGGAAACCCTCTTAGCATTATTATTTATCATCCTACCATCCTATCATTACCCTATCCCTTATTCATTCTACCATATTCCATTCTATTGACCTAACATGTTTTGATCACATCCTATCCTAGCCTGTTTGACCTTGGTTCATCCATTAGTTTTACATTTAGTATAAAGAATCATATCAGTTTTAGCAGTTATGTTAAGCATTCTAGATAGAGGTAGTATTTTGGAGCATTAAGATAGAAGATTTGACAATTACATCATTTATCATTCCCTTATTATCATGTTTATTTATGTGTGCCTAATTATATCCAACTATAATGCCAAATCAGTGTTCACTAGTCTTGAGACTAATTATAACCACCTATGGTAAAATTAGTTTCATTGATCTGATTAATTATATCCTATTTATAACCACCTATGGCCAAACTAGGGGCAACATTTTTTATTTTTCCTTGACATACCAACTAGACATTCTTATGCCATAATGTGCCATGATACCAATTATGCCTATTTTGTTTGAATTGACTGCTATAATAGTCAGATTCCTCTGCTATAAGGTGGAACTACTATGACCTAGGGATATTTTGGGACTATATGGGTCATGTTTTATTCATTTTAAGGTCAGCTTAGTCCTCTCTTTCTATCACTCTCTTGTTATTTTGCAAGAAACCTAAGCCATGCTCTCACTATTTTGCAAGCATCATTTCAAGTTTTCCATTCTCTCACCATTTTTTGAGCTTGGAATATTTAGTATCTCATCATTCTTGATCGAGTTGAGATACTCCATAATCATAAAAACATTTATAAACATTTCAAAATCCAAAAACATTTATCCTATCTAAGCCTAGTTAGTTATCCCTGATCTACCCTACTAGGGAAAATTCATTACTAGGATGCTTTCTATTTCTTTTATTTTTAGGCTTTCTATTTATTTGTTTCTTTATTTTCTATTTGTTTTTTTTCATTGGTACATTGGTTTTTATCATTGGTACATTGTTTTCAATTATTTATTAGATAGATAGTCAATATTTATGTATATTTTAGCCTAGTCTTCATGGTGTTCTATCATGATGCCTACCATCACATGCTATAATAAAAATCAGCTCAAGAGGTTGTACAAGCAATAGAGTTGCATAATTTTTTGCTTGGTACCTTGGCAAATACTTCCACGCATCTTCATTAAATTAACCCATTGACCATTCTAGTTGTATCAATGCTAATCAAGATGATCATCACCTCATTAACAAGTACAATTGAATCATTTCTAATGATCAATATTATTCTTCTATTCATCTCTTTCATCAATTTACATCCTTGTATGCTTGGTTATTTTTGGCTTCTACAGTCATTAGACTAATGCATCTACATTTGTACCCACTCATCTCTAATATGTGTAACAGGTTCTATCATTGAGTTATGCTTGCTAAACTACCTTAACTAGGGCACAACCATATCAAACATCATATTTATCCAATTCAGGTCATCTTAATGATTATAACCACCTATGGAAAAATCATTATTTTGACTTATATTCCTGATTATAACCACTTTTGGGTAAATTAGTACCTTTCTAAATCAATGCATGTAAGAATTTTATCATTTGTATTAATCTTACCCATGGGTTAATTCCACCTTTATTCTTGTTTATTTTTTAGGGACCATCCATCAAAAAATATGATGACCACTCCCTCAATGGGGCATCATGTTAGGCTTCCCAAACATTGTCAGGAGCTTTTTCTTCAAACCATCATCTTCTTTTTGGCATATAGGTCATTTCCCATTCTTTGAGAAGACATTGTCATGCTTATAACTTGCAATACCTTCCCAAATAGGGGAAAACTTTAGACATCTAAAATTGGTCACCAATGGCTTCATACCCAACTTTAGAGTAATTTTTACCAACCATTGAACATCTAACCTACAAATTTCTATAAGTCTCAAATTTGGCTTCATAACCATGCAAATAAATCAATTTGGACTTACATCAATTAAATCAAATAAATCAATTTGGCATATAAATTAATCAAATCATTTAAATTCATACATTTAATTAATTAAATAATTGTAAAATGTGCCAAAGCCTAACAAAGATTAATTAATTCATTGTGCATACATTGAATTAATTAAATACTTAAAAAATGTGAAAAAATCTAACAAAGAGTAATTAAAAAGAAAATCCTAATTGAATTAATTCATGAGAAAATAAATCAATTATTAAAAAATAAAATTCAAATATCAATAAATATCCTAAAAAAACATCTTAAAAGCTAATCATTATCTTTTTTGTGAATTGTCCAAATGTAAAATATCTCAAAATATCTATTCATTATTATCATGAGATTTTGGACACCTCTTAACCCTACTGGGGTTAACTAAGTAAACAAAGAATAAGATTTAACTCATTCCAAGTCATTTCAAAGCCTATAAAAGCAATCCTAGAGCTCTTCATTTTTTAGATGAGAGCTTGGATAGAGTAATGTTATTATGTAGGAATTTGAGTATGAAAGAAAATGCATAGAGTTATAATGCCAAAATCAAGCCATCCATTAAGATAACCATGGTGCCAAGAGTATATGGAGATATCCATGCCCCATTGATGAAGACCTTTTGAGCACAATCTGAGCAATTCAATGAAGAGATCTCTTGGAGAAATCAAAGAAGGTAAGGAAAGTTCTTTTTTCTTTACATTTTAATTGTGTTTTCATTTGGTTTATTCACTAAGATCCCCCCATGATTTAAGCCTTGATATGTTAGATTTTTTAGTGTGTTTATTTCATGATTTTTGGAACTAACACTATACTAACCTCCTCTCTTGATTCAACTTCCTAGATCACAACTCTTAATGTGTTGTTAGCTTACTATATTATTTTGATAGTTCATGAATGATAAGGTAAAGATTGTAAAGTTTTGAATACTGATTCACTCCCCCCTCTCAGTATTTGTTCTTCTAATATGGAATTAGAATATTCCCTTATATTCTTAGGATCTTCTATATTTTGTTCCACATAAGGAGGTTTACATCATTTTAGGGCTACAAGCAAGAAGGCCTATTTGAGGCTTTTGGTAGAGAATGAATTGTTGGGGCTAGTTTGAGGCCTCAAAATGATTTTTTTAAGGTCCAATATAGTAGTGATAGGCCATACATGAAGTTTGGACAAGCTAAATTAATTGAAACCAAGTTTTGACACTTATGTGCAAAATAAACCTAAGGAGATGAAGAGCCCTCTAAACACCTTGAAAGAGAAAGCAGTGATGTGTCAAAGGGAAAATATTAGGGTCAATTGAGAGGTGTTAATATCAGAGAAAAGAGGTATAATAAATTAATTTGACCATCAATAAGGTCACTTATCCTTCAACATGTCAAGAAGAAGGGAAGCTTCAAGAAGCTAGTTAAGGTGTCAAACAAGGTTTTCAACACCCACACCACTTAGAGAGTTGGAAAATCTATAGAGGAGCTTCACATGGCTCTGAAAAACTATTGAGGTGGTTATATAACTCCTATTCATGTTGTAACTCACATGAAACTTGTCTACACTCTCTCTCTCTCCTACACTTATTCTCTTCTCTCTCACATTATCTATATATTAAGACACTTTTATATAAGTTTGTACCCTTCACCTGAGTATGGAAAATCCCTACTCATTTGAATATTTTGAGTAATAAATAATGATCTATTTTACATTCTCCATGAGTTTTTTCAATGTGCTTATTAACTAGTTGATCTTGCTAAGTGATAGAATCTCTTCCTTAGCATGTTTTCCTTGTTTAAATTCATATTCAACTTTGAAATTATATTGTATTTCTCTTGAAGTGTTTTAATGGAGTTTTCATAAGTTTAAAGAGTTGTCTCTATAATAGTGTCAAGTTATGACTTTGGTTTTAGTCCTCCTAGTTTAAATTTGCTTCACAAACCTCCATGAGAAATACTAATGTAATAGGTAGATTTAGATTAGTGTCTATATAGATTAAGTTTTTGTTTGAAGTTTCATTATAATTGGTCTATAGAGGTCAATTTATAATTGGTGTATAACCTCATTAAGATAGGTTTTATTTATATTTTCTCTCTCCCTTTTCCTCTAAATGAGTTGGTATTTTAGGTGATGAGATTCAAAAGACAAACCAAGGGAGCTAGCCCTTCAATCTAGAGGTTTACCTCTACTATAGGCAACCCATAGGCCTAGAGGTAAACTCATGTTCCACTCAATTTGGATAAGGCTTGAACTAACTCTCCAAGGGTGAAAATTTGAGTGACAATAGTTTTGGCACACCTGGTGGGACTAAGGTTAAATAGAGTATAAAAATTCTTGGTGCGTTCTTCTACCTATCAGCTTTTGGAAGCATTCAAAAAACACTAATAGTGATTATGAATGCAATAAACTAGTTATAAGCATCCCATGTACTTATTGTGAAATTTTCTTATCATATTTTGTGTTCTTATTTGACTAATGAAGTTGACACGGATGGATATGATAAAATATTATACTATTCACCTCCCTATCAGCCTTGTGATGATCCCAATTATGTGTCTCTATAGCTCTATCAATATTGTTATTAGACTTATGATTCATGGAAGTCCTATGGTAATCCTACCCCCCTTAATATGACCATGATGTTGTTGAACAACCCTATAAAAAATCCTATTAGGAATGATATTAAGAAGAGTACCAAGAAGTGTCTCCCTATTAGCCTTATGATCCATATCAACCTCAACATGATTCCTATCAACCTTGTCATGAGGAATTATATGATACCATTGATTGGGAAGAAAAATATTGGGAAGAAAGATATAAGGTCTTATAATCTCAAGTTAGGAAACTAACTCAAAAATTTGAAGCCCACCAAAACCCCTATTATCCCCCTCTTCATCCTAATTCATTTCCACATTAAGCCAAATCCTTATTGGAACTCATACCAAATATGCTAAACTCATAAAAGGTGATGAGAAAATGGGATAAGGAAGGTGGTGTGATCCCTATTCATATCATAGAGAAGTTGAGAAATTTGGTTCAATTTTTTATGAATAAGTGGAGGTTAGTTAAGAAAAATCCAACTATGTAATCAATGATAATTTACATGAAATGAGATTTTATATCCAATGGTGGATAGATAGGTTATAAATATGGGAAATTAAGAGGTTGAAGATAAAAATTTAGTTGTTGAAGAGCCTCAAGAAGGATATGAGCAAATTGAAATTCTTATTGAAGAAGGTATCTCTCCCATTGCCCAACCCAACTTGTCATCTCCCCATGAGTTCACTCAATAAGCCTTCATTACCAAGCCCATTCATGAGCCATACATCATACATCATACTCTATCTCAAACTTATGAACTTGATCACCACCCTCACCACATCCCTTATTGAAGAAGAACCCATCCTATTGGAGATTAGTGAAGAAGAGTAAGCTAAAGTTGTAGTTGATCAAGAAGATGATTCAAGTGTCTATGATGAAGAGTTCACTATAAGTACTCCCATTGGTGAAGACAAACATAAATCCATCTTATTTATTTAATAACAATATGATCAAGATCAATTTGAATCTACTCATGAATAGATTTATCAAGACATGGAAGAGAAGGTGTTTGAAGAGAGCATCACACCAGTTGAGTTGGTTGATTCTTATGAGCATGATCAATAGTTTGAATCTAAAATTACAATATAAGGTGGTGATGCTTACATGGAACAAGTTGACTTATGGTATATATTCAATAAAATTTGTGAAGAATTTGAAGACCTTAAAAAGCCTACACTTCTTGTTGGTCAAGTTGAAGACACTCTTGAAGTTGCCTTGCCACCTAATGATGTGCTTCCCAAAGAAGATCTTATGCCATCCAAACTTGTTGAAGTTGCAACCAACCTTGAAGTTGAAAACTCTTCAAGAAAATAAGTTGAAGTTGATCAAGAAAATAATTAATAAGAAGATGAAGTTAAAGAAGTTATGTTTCTTGAAGAGAAATAAGACAAAGGTCATTGGCAGTAGCATGTTGAGCTTCTCCAAGAGTTTGAAGGCCTTTAAAAGGTTGAATATCATGTATATAATGAAATAAAACAAGATGTCTTCATTGAATACAATGATGAGGATGTGCCTAAGTATGCAAATCTACTTGAAGAGCTTGATAAGCTTACATCTAGTATAAAGTTTTATCTCATTTAATATTTCCATGAATGACAAAGAAACATGCCTAGATGAATCATCATTGAACAAAGTTGAAATTAAATAACACCATGAGAAGATTTTGGTTAAGTCACAAGAGGAATTCACCTTCATAGGTGATATGTTTGTAAATATTTTTGTTACATTAGGGATCATGCCAAGGAGAGTGGAAATCATCAATGAGATGAAGACATCAAGGCAAAGTCTCAAAAGGAAACTTGCTTCATGCCTTATTTCATCTCATGGAGAAAAGGATGGTGCAAATTTCCCTTTTGATCTAAGAAGAGAAAAATTATTTTAGATTAGTTTGTATATAGTTTGAATTTTCTTAAGTTGTTGTGTTTCATAAGTGATTGATAACACATGTGTGTGTCTTGCTTTATTTTGTGTCTTTTTGTTATTTATTTTGGGTGATATGAAGGTCAATCAGTTCATTGTGTCATGTTCAAAGTATGTCCAATTCTGAAACTGAGTGCTAGAGACTCCATTTCCCATTGTACATGCAAGGCTACTAGTCTTATTAGTATTGGAGACATGCTACCCCTATGAATCAATAAGAATGTTGACCAATTTTGACCCCAAAGCAAACTGGTTACCCCCTGTAAATTAAAATTGTCATGGTATTGTGATGTGGTCATGTCATACCCTATATGGTCCCTAGAGTCTTCATTTAAACTTGTTAACATGGTTTAAGGTTAGTTTGGAGAAGTTAAGGTAAAATCATGTTGTGGTCAAATTGTGATTTAGGCATGTCATGAGGAAATAAGTCATGGTAAAGTTATGTAATAAGTTATTAGGGGTTGATTAAAGTCATTTCATATGTCAAACACCTTTTCACAATGTTTTATGAAGTTTTGGAAAGTTTGATGATCATTTGCTAACTCTAAGGTATTAAAAATGCATGAAAAGGTGATTTTTGGATAAATTTATGTGTTTCAAAGTTCACCTAAAGATAAAATACATACCATACACATTCAAAGGATATTGGATTAGTTATTCAACTACCATACCTATCAGCATATTGGAAACATGCCAGATTCTTAACATTCAACACTACTTTGAGGAGTTAGAAAAGTTGTAAGGACTTGTGGAAGTCATGTGCAAGTAAAAACAACTTTAAAACATACTTTCATATTTTACAGGTTAGGAAAAAATATTGGGAAGATGTTTTAACTCTCATAGTTGAATAAATATTCTTCTCTCCCCAATCCTTTCATTCACAGGCTAGTGAAGGCCAATTTCAAGTAGATGGTATAGGCTATACCTCTAAGGTATTACAAATACATGAAAAGGTGATTTTTGGATAAATTTTTGTGTTTCAAAGTTCCCCTTGAGATAAAATACATACCATATGCATTCAAAGGATATTGGATTAGTTATTCAACTACCACACCTGTCAACATATTGGAAAAGGGCTAGATTCTTGACATTCAACACCACTTTGAGGAGTTAGAGAAGTTGTACAGACTTGCGGAAGTCATGTGCAAGTGAAAAAAAACTTTATAAAATCCTTTAATATTTTATAGGTTAGTAAAAAATATTAGGAATAGGTTATAACTCTCATATTTTTAGAAATAGTGTTCTCTCCCCAATCATTTCATTCACAAGCTAGTGAAGGCCAATTTCAAGTAGATGGTACAGGTTGTACATGTATAGTTAGGGGATAATATTTTGGAAAAAATTTGGGACCCATATTGGATTCAAATTTGAGGCATCTTTAAAAGGATTGGTTCCCTTATCTTTATGAACAATTGCTAAGAAGGAAAACTACTTTTTGAAGGCTTAAAACCCCATAGGTTGAGTTTGGAGCAAATCCAATGCAAAATGTGAATTTATGGATACATGAAACCAATTATAATATATTATCATATGTTTTTATATTTATCACACACATTAACTCATCTTCTTGGCACGTGTGGATGTCCTTTTGACATGAAAAGTGTTTTTTGTGCACAGTTTGAAGTGATTGACATACTTTTCTACATTTTTGAGTTCTCAAGGTGATCAAATTATGTTAAATGATTATTCATTATCTTCTAATATCTTATAAATCCATAATTTGCTTCATAATTACTCAATTATTCTTTACAATTTTGGAGAGATGGTCACATCTTCATTTTATCTTGGATTGTGTTCTATGTGTTTTCATGAGCAGGGTGATTTGAGTGACTGAAGATGTTTTATAAGGAGTTTGATAACTATGATTTCATGTTAATATTTTGATGCAATTAAAGGTATAATGATATTTGAATCTCATATTCATTTCTTGCATTCCTTCAAAGCTTCAAACACAAGTTACAATCCTCATCCTCATCTTCACCTACCACCTATAGGTCTATAATTCCAAGGATATCCATGGTGCCAATGAAATTGAAGGTTTTTTATACCATATAAACATAGTTTTTTTTAGGTTTGAAACATATATGTATTGTATGAAGATATCCAAGGCTCATAAAGTACCTAAGTTGCAGACTATCTCAAATGAACAACACATTGTCCCTAAAGTCACCTATAGGTTTGTCTAGGTGATCAAAATCTCTCCAAAACCTAAGAGATAGATTTGTATATTATTTCAAGACTTTAATGGAGTTCTCAAATAAATCAGGGTTAATCAACTCATCAAGACCAAAGGAGGGACTAAAACTAGGGTCATTCACCAACATATAGTCTAATGCACATTTATAGTTTTTCCTACTGCCTCATGGAAAATGGATGCCTTTGTGGAAGGTTAGAGGTCTAAGAGAGAGTAAATTAAGTATTTTAATGTGAGTGTATGATGTTAACATTACTCTAAAAATAACCTCAGACTCAGCAAGGAGTGAAACACATTCAATAGACCTTGTTTAACCCTGCATAGACGTAAGTACATACATAATATTATAAAGGTAGTCTTGTAGAAGTGGATCCAGATGGAGATTGGATAGACATTAAAAAACCATGATAAGATATTGAAGAACATATACAAATAATTGAATAAGTGTTAGACCTATATCAGAAAGAGTAAATGGAGAATATAGTTAACAAGGGTCTCTTAGGTAGTTTGATTTGAGAACCCTAAGTTTGAGTGGATGAGATATGAAGAGAATTTTAGGAATAAAATAATAATATATACTATTTTAATAGGTCATGTAAGACCTTTTATACCTCATTTATTTCATTATATCTATAAAAAAACTCAAAACATACACCAACAAACTCAATTTTCTCTCACATCTTTTAGAATGCTTATTTTCAACCCAAGAGGTCACTTTATTTTGCTTGGTGCGGCCAAGAGGATTTTCATGGGACCTTGGGATACTAGGAAAAGTTTGATACCCTAATTAAATTCCATTTTGTGTAATTTTTTTTAAGATTCATATGTCCAACTTTATGAATCATCCTTAAGAACCCAAGTAACTTTTAGGCTACTTAGGAGAGCCATAAAGACCAAGTGAGAGAGAGAGAAATGAAATTTCACACCTATAAATGAAATAGATAAAATTAAAAACCACATAAAACATATTTAAAACTCCATTTATCATCATCCCACGCCATTATATTTTACAAAATATACGAAACTATACAAATTAGGGCTAAAATTATTAATTTTTTTAATTTTAAAGGTCTGTAGAGTGAGTCAGAACTTCAAATTTGGCATGGAGGTAGGGTAGGATGTTGTATAACTAAATCACATAATTTTTTGGGATTTGTCATGTGTGGGTATATTTTAGAATAATTTTCCACACTCTTGATAGGTAGGCCTAATTGAGGTCTAGTTAAGAGAGAGAAAGGGCAGAAAAGGACATCTCTACTAACTCTCAGAGCATGAAATTAAACCTAGACCTATAAATCCATAGGGTAATAGAATATGAAATATTATGGAAGAAAAATTAATGAAATGGGGTGAATTAGTCTTCAAAATTTCAAATACAAACTTACTTAGGCAGTCAAGAATAATTAAATAAGCATATATATTTTAACAAGCATAGGCATCAATCCACAAGATCATGAACACAAATTATATGTGGAAAACCCTCAAGGGGAACAAAACCCACTAAAAAAAAACTTGTAAAACTTGTCTTATAATACCATGAATCAATTTTAGTTTAGCACCAACTCAATAAAGAGCACCAACCCCTAAGTTTATCAACCACCAACTTGACTTTAGCAAGAACCAACTTACTAGGAGGCTACAACCCACTTGATGATCAAGAACCCACTTAAAAAGGACTTTTAACTTATCCAAATTGCTCTATTTTCCCTCTCACAACTAATTATGGTCTTATATTTCTCTATCACACTCAAATTTGTCTTTTACACAAGCAAAATTATCTTTTACCCTCTTCACTCAATTAACCCTCCTATGGCTTGATTAAGTCATATGAAATTGATCCTCACACATAGTGATTCTATAAAATTTTCATCACTAAAACTTTATATTATTTTTATGTTCCAAAATACCTCCTTATATCTTTTATTATTCACTTACTTCACTCACACACTAATAGTCCTAAAAATGCCTAGTATATATACAAGACTTTTTTTATCCATATCCTTCTTGGTTGGCCAAGAAATCTTATATTTTTAGGTCAGCCATGGAATGGATCTTATAATAATTCATAGGAAATAATAAAAAATTATTTGAGTCTCTATAGGTCTTACCTTTCTCAAAAATGCCTTATTTCTTCTTTAGGTCTCATGGAGACCTAATCTTATTAGGTCTATCCTCTCCACAGAGAAACTTGAACCTCTATGGTCCAAATGGCTCTCCCCAAAGAACTCAATCCTTTTAAACACTTATTTGGAAATATAAAATTACCTCTTATATTCTCAATAAGTAAAAAATCCTTCTCTCATACCCTGAAAGCACATTTGGGCCTTAAAGACCTATTAGACCTAATTACCTAAAAAATACTATCTTTAAAGATGAAGCTCATACAACCTAAAAAAACATATTCTAGGTAAAAAACATATATGTATGGAAATTTAATGACCTTAGGGTCATCGAAAATTCCATTATACAACTTCTATTAGGCATTAAATACTTAGGAACACCTCCTCAAAGAGTTCACTTAGAACTGCCATTTTGTTTAGAACCCAGTCACTAACAATTTGACCTCAAACATCAGTATATGAACTTTACAAAACTATATATGAATTTATAATATCCCATGGGATATATATAAAATAACCACATGATTTTTATAACTTTTATTAGGATATAATGGTTTAGGAATAACGCTTCACTTAGCTTACTTAAGTCTGTCAAAACACCTTAAAAACTAGTCATGCATACTTAAACTTCTAACACTAGAGATAACACTTCCTATGAATACCAAATCATAAATATTATATAATTATATCTATATAACACCATAATATTCTTTAAATACTTCCAAACTATTTATAATGACTTATAAACATCAATCTTAATCTTACTAACACATAAAACACTACCATAATCCTTAAAATTACAATCCTGAAACAATGACTTAAAACACCTGTAAAATAATTATCATGAACTTATAATGGGTTTATATGATCCTTAAACATATTATTATCAAATTAAAACAAATATATTATAGGTTTAAAAATAAATATTGGTCTTATATACCAATCTCATGTCTTCACTATATGCAGACCTCAATGTGTTAGACATGTCAGTTTAAGAGCACATTTTTGATTATATATAAGAATATAAAAATATTTTATCCAGTAGGTATATATGTTACATGTATTTAATAGTAACCTTATGTAATTATATCCATCCCTAATCCATGGCAACACATCTTTAATCTCATTCCCACTTTTGCCTATTTTTATGTCTTCCTCATTAGGCCTTTTTAGCGATATGTCAACTTCCATGACTATTTTAGAATATTTAAAGTATAGAACCTAATAAAAAACCACCATGATAATGATACATAATTCTCAATATTTAACCTATATCCACTTATCAACTTTGACTTAGTCAACTCTACCTATAATAGTAAATTTTTGAGAAATATGGCTTTTCTTGTAGGGTCTAATTACTCATCCAAAAAACCAATACTACTTGGAGGTTGGGAGATTCCAATACATGACACAATAATAAAAATATGTCATCCAATTCATTCTAAGTCATTTCCAAAAATATTTTCCATATCAGGTCACAGTTAGGGTTTTAGAGAGGGTAAAGACCACCTTACAGTCTTAATAATCGTTCATAAGCTTGGACCCTTAATACAAAAACCAATGCTTGGAAATTTTAGATAGGAGAATTACCCAAATTCCATGAAATTATTATGATCTCATGAAATTTTTTCACATGCCAATGAGCACAAGAAAGTCCTTCTTGGGTCTGCAACACCTCATTCTATGCACATAGGAAACCTCAAAACCTTATTTCATGTTTTCTTTCTCAACTCAGGACCTCAAAATTCACCAAAAATATTTAAAAAACATGTAAAACCTATATCAATTCTCATTTATCCATTCATTCTTTGGGAACTGAACCTCATACCCTATTTTATCACCATCTCTCTCTTTACTCTTTAGGCTTTAGAACTGCAATTCATATTAGGCCTCAAAGTAGACCTTATAGATATTATTCAAGAACTCTCCACCTTATTCACATGACTAAAAAAACTTCCACATTATCTACCACTATTTTTGATCCTTCATAGGTCTTGACAACACTTCATGGTACCTTATTGGATTAGGCAAGGTCTAAGACTAGTCTGGTTGCATGCTTAGGTTTAAGACCATACCCCTGTAGGCTTACCTTGAAGATTTCCTAAGTGTTATAACACTTAATACACATGATTGAGTATCCTTAAATATCCACTCATACGTTTATGTATCTATCCTACCAGACTACCATTTTCATACCCTCTCATAGGGTCTCTTCATGTGATGATCAAAGTTAGGACTAGGTTTCTCAAGCTTTTAAAGTTTGAAAACTAGACTTGAAACATTCCTTTATGCTTCAACACTTATATTATATTACTTATATTCTTCTTATATATTATCAAACATTTGTACATACTTATTCATGCACATGCTCATGATATGACAATGCTACTGAATATTAGTGCTCAAAAGTATGCTTACCTTGTGTCTTGATCTTGACCTAAAAATTTGTCATCACCCTTATAAGAATCATCAAGTTACATTTAAATTATCTCTAAATATAGAGATAATAGGTTTCCTTCAAATTATATCTTGTCATAATACTTCCTTGTCACATACCACTTCACCATATATCTTTAGTAGATGCATTTTGACATCAGCTTTTATCTTGACATTAATGATATCTATTTTGACTTTGACATCAATAACAACACTTCTTAAAAAAATCCCACTTTTTCATTGATGGAAAACTATTCTCCAAACTAATCACTCATCTCTACAAACTTGTCAAACTCCCTTTTTGGACTTTATCCCCCTTGTGACATTAATGACAAAGGGTCCTACATAGATTGTCATATGGAACCATACCTTCTTGCTATAGTAGCTCAATGCATAGAATATGAAGCATCAAGGCAACATGCTCCTCCTTACTAAAATCATACCTTATCTAGATGAATTCTGATAACAAGACCATTTTTTCAATGCATAACAACTCAGTCACAAACTTGAATAGCTCCCCCTCAAACCATGCATCTATCCTACTTCTACTACCTAAATAGTGTATCCATGAGTATTAATGGATTCATCACTTCTTATAGGGAACTAAAATATTATAAGTTCAATAGATTCCTAAATCTCCATGCTCTTATCTGATTGAATGTACTTCAATACCTTGTTAGTTTTGATTTACATTATAGGTTTGATCTCTTCATCATCTATTTGATCAAAGTGAGATGATAACAAGCATTTTTGACTTATTTTCTCATTTTAAGCATGCTCTATCACAACAAGTAGTCCACTTGAGCTTGTAGATTGATCATGACTCCTATTCATTATCTTTGGTTTCCAAACATTCATTTGTTTTCTCTCTAGCATTATAGGGTCTTCAAACCTATTATTTTGACTTGATTACCTTTCAACCTTGTTAGGAGAGAACCTTGTAATGTGTCCTACATCATGAAAACTATAACAAACCACCTTATACATACCTTTTGATTGATGTGAGCTATGACTCCTTCTATAGTCCCATGAATACTCATTCTAAAAGGGCATTCTACATTCTCTACCCTATGCCCAACCTTATTGCACACAAAATATCAACCATTAAATAAATTGACATACCTTATTTCATTTGGCTATTTGATAGGTCTTTTCATGTTGACTTTCTTGTCTTTAATAGTATTCTAATTAACTTGAGATGTCTCCTTTTGATCTTCTTTGAACCCAAGACCTATTTTTTTACTTGAAGACTTTTGACAACTCAATATTTCATCCATTACCTTAGTGTTCTTATCAAAACTCACAAAACTCCTCATCTTGATTGATGCTTGATTCAAATCAAGTTTCAAGGATTCCACTTTAGTTTCATACCTAATGTACTCTTCTTCTTTAGACCTTAGGCTTGCATGGACTACCTCTATTTGTGCCTCAACTTGATTGTTGATCTCATCATACTCTTTAGAAGTGTTACTCAATCTTTCCTCAAACAAGTGCTCTTAGTTTATGATTGTTTTTCCTTTAGAACTTAAATTTCTCAAGTGCATTTACAATTCTACATTAACCATGATGCCTTTCCCACTTTAACAACCCTTATTTTTTGATTCTATGGCCATAAACAAGGTTTCATTATTATCATGTTATGATTGATGATTATCATCATTACTATCAAACTCACCTAAATCACTTACATTAGAAGGATTATTTTCTTAGTGTAGAAGCTATTCTTGTTTTTTAAGGTTCCTTTTATAATGTCATACTTTCTAAACTCCTTATCATTATCAGGCTTATAGGTTCTTGTTATTTTCATGATGGTCATCATGTTCTTCATTATCCTTAGATTTATCCTTATTAGGACACTTGGATGAAAAGTGACCAATGTTGCCACAATTGAAACATTTAAAGGGCAACTTACCTTTGTACTTACCAAACCCAAACCTCAATTTCCTTGAAAACATGGCTATTAGTTGATCATCATCAATATTTGAACATTCCTCATCCTTGACTTTCTTGGATTTTGACTTCTTCTCAACTTTGAAAGCTAATTCTTTCTTGGGAGGTCTACCTTCATTGGTTCTCATATCATAGGTAATCAAGATGCTATGAAGTCCATCCATTTATAGCTTATCCAAATCTTGCAGATGTGATCTTTCTTAGTGCCACTTCCATATAAATAGATAATGTCACTAAAGATATTGAGCTCGCTATAAAAGGTCTTTGAAGACTTTAGCACTGAGCTTAAGGAGAGCACACCCAAATTTTATGAACCAAAAGCTTTGAAAAACTAGTCCAAGGATAGAGTATCAAATTTTTATGGGGTAATGTTGGGCCCCTATTTCATTAAGTATGGATATGTTCTATCATGAAAAACATCTCAGTACAAGGTAATAACTTAGCATGATTTCTATTTTGGTACCTTGGTTCCAGCTGGAGAAACCAATGCAGATCTTATGCCAGATGGTAGGTGGTTAATTGACACCTAGATCTTCAGGGCATATTCTAGGAGTGGAAACACATGGAGACTATAGTACAAAGGGCACAAGGTGATGGATCTAGTAGAATGAACAACAAAGGCTCCATCTTGGCACCCGATGTGCATTTTCCACCCTAGTAAAGAGATGCTCTTATGTACTATAAAGCAAGTTTGAACTAATGAAGTGGGGATGGGAATTGAATGCAATGAAGCTCTAAAGAAATGGTTTTGCATATGATGGCCACCATTAATATTAATAATAGCTTGGAATCCCTTAGGGCCCAACTTGTATATTCCCAAGATCGCCTATGAGCCTCTAGGTTATTAATTAATTTGAGTGAGTGTTTACTCTATTTCAGTTACTATGGAGTTTGTTTTATTTAATTTAATCTTTAAGCAATGACAAAGAATGGTTATGGTATACATTATTTTATCTATTTTATGTGTCTTTACATTGTTATTTAATTATTAATATAATGTTTTAAGTTCACTTTAGTTATGTTAAGTAATATGTATGCAAGCTTTGAGTTTATGTCATTGATGGTGTCCCTTTAATATTGATGACATCAGAGGTAGAATGTATAGTGATTAAGTATATATAAATCCTATGCCAAGTACTGAAATCTGATAGAAGCATTAGTCTAATCATGAAAACTTGAAATGGGAGCATTCCCTTGGCCTATAAAAGAGCCTATATGATGCTAAGATTAGTGAAACAATGACTTGCATCCTTAAGAATATAGAACCACCCAAAATAGTCTTTCACCTATAGACCATCATTCTTAGCCCAAAAAAGGCTTATGCCAATGAATCTACCAAAAAACTTCTCTCAAATGACCAAGTCCTAAATGTGATGCATTGTGCCTTGGCACAATTATCCCAACACAGGCCCCTGTTACCTCTTAGTTATGCTTCAAGTGAGTGCATAAGGTTTTTACCTTATGTGAGTTGATGACAACATAGCCAAATGTTAAATGTTGAGTGCTATGGGAATATACTATGTTTGTGCCTAGTTGTAACTTGGACAATCGAATGAGCACCTGACTTAATGAATTCCTTCTTTTCTAAAACACTATCCAATAATCCCAATATCAATCCACCTTCTAATAACCCTCCCCCTAATACCAATTTGTGAAATTATCTTACAAACACCAACCTACCAATTGATATGACTCAACATCTTGCACAATTCATACAACAAATGAACATAATGCAAAATTCTAACATCTCTCAAATGATGTGATTACAATGTAATTTGATCAATATGGCTAATCAACCTTCAGTTCTCAATCCTCAAGCCAATCCAAATTTTATTCCTCCACCTCTTAGAGATGCCTTATGAAATGTTATTCCTCAACTTATTATGAATAACAAAATGCTTCAAAATATCCAAAATGAGCCTTTAGATCCTTTCATTATATCTAGTGATATTGGTAATATATCTCCAACTATCAAGTATGATGGGATCAAACACCCTGCATTCTTTTTCAAATCATTTGGTAATATCTATAAAGAGTGGATCCAAACTAATAATGTTGCCACAACTAAACTTCTAGTTAAAACCTTCATTGACAATGTATTGGAATGGTATAACAAACTTCCCAACATTCCATTTAGAAACTTGAGGATTTAGTCAATCCTCTAGTTAAAGAGTTTCAACATAATGATGTTCATAAAATTTGTTTTAGCCATTTCATCAATGCTACGTAATTTCCCATCGAATCAGCTCATGATTTTATTAAAATATGAAAATCTATGGCCCATAAATCTGACCATAACATGACTGATGATAATATGTTTAAATTATTTGTAACCACTTTAACTCCTTCACTTCAATATAAGGTTCAAACTTTTGCTCCTCAAATGATTAAGCTCTTGACCAAGCTAAATTTCAAGACTTTCTCATGAAGCAATTCGAACCTAATACCAAATCACCTAAAGGATCTTTTCAAACTTCTACAAATGCCATCACTAGAAATACTCCTCAAACCAAACTAAGAGTTGCCAATTCTGACACTCCCCAATCTTCTCACATACCACTAATTGTGTAGTAAATGAAAAATTATTACTGCCCTCTAAACCCTTTACTTATCCTAATAATCCTCCTAAATGGTATGATTCTAATAATTTTTGTTGGTTCTACATTGACATTGGTCATTCCCATGAAACTTCTCTAGGGATTACTAAATTTTTTATATCTTACATGCTTGGTGATTCCTTCAATCATGAAGCCATGATCCAACTTCATCATCAAGAGTACTACATTGCTTCTCAAAAATGACAATCTTCTAAAGCTTCTTCTTATAATAACCAAAAAAAAATTCACATATAATTCTCAACAAAATACCGAGGATGTTTGTGCTATTAATGCCGAATATGACCAATATTACAATAATTCCCAATATTTTAACATAGCTAAGGTCAATTATCATCGTAAACCAGCTCACAAAGATCCTATCACAAAACCTAAGAAACCTTCTTTTGAATAACAACTTCTCAAAGATACTATAACCACTAATTTATCTTTGAAATCCCTTGATGAGCCACCTCTTTCTTCCAAACCCCAAATAACTTCCATTCCTTCAAAATCTACCTTACCTTCTAAAGCTCACATAGGTTCTTCTTCTAAATCCCATTGGAACTTTCTCGAAGAACTTAATTTCATGCCTTGCATGATTCTACTTATGGATTTAGTTCATACTTCCCCTTATCATCACAATTTCCTTCTACAACAATTATAAAACATTGAAGATCCATCTCTTATAGATGAACAATCACCCTCTATTGAACATCAACCTACCAACATGTATACCATTGAGTCCATTTATCCTTCTAAGAATTTTATTGAATTTCTAGAAGAGGACATGATCAATGATCCTTTTTCATATTGATGATCCACCCCTATTCATTAAAATAGGCATTAATATTACCCTTATTCATAAATTTTTGGTTGATGAAGGTTTTGTTATTAATGTGACATCTTTTTGGCTCATCCAATAACTTGGATATATCAAGGATATTCTCAAGAAAACTTGCCTTACCTATCATGGATTTGATAAAACTAATCAAAATCCACTTGGTTATATTTGGATTCCACTAACAATTAGACCTAAGACCATTTAAACTAAACTTATGGTCCTTGATTTCCCCATATCTTATAACATACTCCTCGGTCACCCTTGGAATCATAGAATGAGGGCCATCACTTCTTCTGGTAACCAATACATCAAATTCTTACCTAACAAAAAATGGTGTAATCATGAAGCTAATCCAAAACCTGAGTATTCAACTTCCTAATCTAGAATCTCAATATTACATTCTTACCATTCCTACCATCAATAGTGCTCACTTACCTATGTTCATCAACATCAATCTAAATTTACAAGTCATTCTTGTTGACACAGATGATGATGAACCTAATGTATTGTAACATACTTGAAACACCACTAAGCTACCTCCTTACATATCAGAGTGGCTTCCTCCCTCTTTATAACCTCATGATCACACTATTCCCCTTATTGATTGAACCACTAATTTCCCTTTGCATGCAATGATCAGGAACCTTCTTACCCAGATGATGCCTTCACATGTAATGATTATGGAGTGGTCAAATTATTCCAAGATCCTCTAATCATGTCTCCATGAAAGTTTAGTGACCTAGGAATTGCACCTTCTAAAAATCCCCCTGAATCTCAAGCATGTACCATTTCTTCCACCTATGATGATAAATACATCATGTCCCAAGCTTATTCTTGAGACTTGGATGTTCAACATTATCAAAAAACTTTATCTCAAATACGTGCTTTTAACTAGGATGTTCACACCATTTTGATAGATTTTAGATTAGCTCTCGAAGGTCATGTACCTCTTATTAATACTCCACTTCTTAATAATCCTTGTGTGGTAGAATAAATCCTACATTTTGAACCTCCAAAGATTATTGCATCTTCTCTGATATCCATAGATCCCATCATTACATTTGATTTTTCCCCATTAAAGAAACTAATGATACACCAATCTCATCCGATCAATCTACTCCTCCTACTCCTAAGATTACATTAGATAATAAGGCCACATATGTTGGTCAGATACATTCTAAATATGATATCCATGGAAATAAAATTATTGATATCGAAGTAGATGTTGAGTATTATGGTCCTCTTCCCACTTTGCCTAGCAATAAAGCTATTCTTAAATTACTTCATGCTTGAGAACCTCAACTTTCTCAACAATACCTCAAACTTGGGAATTTAAAAAATAAATCCCCTTATTTCAATAACTTAATTGCTAGCATTAACCCTCAAAATAATCCAATTTATTCTTCACCAAATGCACCATACCACTTCCAAGATGGAAATGTTATGATTATCAAAGAAACTACTCGCATTAAATATGACACTCCATCATGCCCTTGACCTATTATAGTTTCTCATGAGCTCACACCTATTGGACATGAAAACTTTAGCTTATTTTTTGATAAATATCATGAGATCTTTTCCTGGTCCTATGAGGACATGCCTAGTATTAACCCTAGCATTGTGGTTCATAATATCATCACTTATCCTGATGCCAAACCTATGCATCAAAAGCAATGGAAATTTCCTCCTGAGGTTTCTACCTTATGTCACAAAGAAATTATCAAAATTACCGATGTTAAGTTTATAAAACCAATTGATTATTTTGAATTGGTTTTTAACATAGTTCTTATTTAAAAAAAGGTCACCATGGTTATTTACATCTATATTGATTTATGTAATCTTAATCTAGCTTGTCCCAAGGATAATTTCCCTCTACCTTCAATACATGCCATTATCGATTTCATAGCTAGATGTGAAATTTTGTCTCATATAAATGGTCTCTCAGACCATAATCAAATTCAAATTACCCTTAAAGATCAACATAAGACCACTTTCACAATAATATGGGGCATGTATTGCTATGTTAAAATTCCCTTTGGACTCAAAAATGTTAGAGCTACTTATTAATGATCAATGACTCATATCTTTCATGATCTTATCCACAAAATTATAGAAACCTATGTGGATTACATCATTGCTAAATCTATATGTCAAAAGATTCATCTTTCTAATCTTTCCATCATCTTCGATCATATTTTTAAATACAAATTTATACTAAATCCTTACAAATGTGTCTTCAGTTCCACATCTATAAAATTATTAGGATTCTGAGTTTCTCTCCATGGCATCGATGTTGACCCTACCAATATTAATGCTATTATCAACATACCCTTCTCTCAATCCATTCTAGACATTCATAATTATCTAAGTAAAATTGAGGTAATTAGATGATTCATCCATGAAATGGCTTACTGCATCCACTTCGTCAATTATCTTCTCAAGAAAGGAAGTGATCTATAATGGATGGATCCATGTCAAAAATCATTTGATAATATGAAATAATCATTACTCCACCCACTTACTCTTCATCCCCCTTCAAATGATCGACCTTTGATCTTATATACCTCTTCCACACCCATATCATTTGGGGTAATGATTGCACAATAAAATGATACTAGAAGAGAATATGCCATCTACTATATTATCCAAGGCCTCATTGATTATGAGAAATGTTATACAAAAGTTGAACATGATTGCCTCACCATATATTTTTTAGCTAAAAAACTTTGACATTATATGCTTTATCAGTCCATTTATGTCATCATTCATTTTGATCCCCTTGATCACTTCTCTAAAGCCTTTCTTCTTAGAGATAAAATTGGAAAGTGGATGGTCCTTATAGAATTTGATCTCTAAATTATTATTCAAAAAGCTATCAAAGGATAAATCATTGTTGATCAATTTCTCACCACTTCCATGCCCAATACTGACCACCTTCAAGATAGTCTTCTTGATGACAATATTATTTATATTGAAGGTCTCAACCAAGCCATATCTCTTAAAGATTACTTCCACAACTTCACTATTGATCTTGAAGAAAGTAATATTGATGAAACTATTATCATCCCTAATACTACTAAACAAAAATTAGTTATCAAAGAACTTCTTGAAATTAATGTTGATTTACACAAAGATAATTGGACCCTTTACTTTGATGGTGTTAAGTTCCTTCAAAGAGCTAGGGCAGGTTGTATTCTTACAAGACCTCTTGGACAAACCATCCCTTTATCTTTTAAATTAACATTTTATGTCACTAAAAACATGGTCGAGTATGAAGCTTTAATCTTAGGCATGAGAGTTGCTCTTGATTTAGATATCCAATAACTACATGCTTTAGGCAATTGCCAACTCATTTACCACCAAGTCGATGGTGATTAGTAATGCAAAAGTGAGAATCTCATTTCTTATCATCAAATTGTAAATACTCTCACCAAATATTTCATTTATTTCACCATTGAGCCTATCCCTCGAGATCAAAATTATATTTCTAATTCCCTCACTTCTTCAACATCTCTTTTTCATCCTCACCAAGTTCTTATTGATCTCACTTTTCTTATCCACATAATAAAAATATTTATCTTATACTCAACTACATGATTCTCTAATCTACCACATTGAGGCCATCACCATTAGATAAAACCCATGGAACAAATATATTATTCAATTTTTGGAACTTCAAACTTATCCTCCTAACCTAGACTCCCATAAAAAGACTCACATTCATAAACTAGCTTTTAAGTATGTATTTTAATATAACATCTTATACTATCATAATACTAAGGGTACCTTGCTCTATTGTGTTATGTAAGATGAAATTCCTCCTCTTCTTGAACATGTACATGGTGGAATTTGTGGTGGACACTGTAGTAGACTTGCTACAACCCGCAAATGCTTGCATATGGGATACTTTTGGCCCACTCTTGAAAAGGATGCCATTGAAAGTGCTAAAATGTGTACTCTCTACCAACTCTATGATGATTTAATTCATTCACCTCTAGCTGATATTCAAACTATAGAATATCCCTAGTCATTCTCCATGTAGGGTTTAGATCTCAGAGGTAAATTACCTCAATCTCAAAATGGGAATGTCTTTATAATCATAGCCATAAAATATTTCACCAAGTGGGTCAAGCTTATGCCCCTTATTAATGTCACTAGTACCACCATCTCAAAATTCATCCTTAATCAAATCATCTACCACTTTGGTGTCCCTCATACTATCATTTCAGATAATGGTGGCAATTTAAAAAACAAAGATGTCAAACAAAGCTGTGATAAATTTAAAATCAATCATAAATTCTCCACAACTAATCCATAATGTAATGGTCAAGCTAAATCCATCAATAAAATTCTTAATAAAATTCTCCAAAGGATAATATGTGAGACCCACACGGATTGGCACCTTTATCTCTATCCTACTCTTTGGGCCTATCACATTAGTGTATGTACTGCCATTAGGGCAATGCCATTCTATCTAATATATGGTTCTGAATCAGTCCTTCCATTACAATTTGAGCTTACCTCTCTTTGTATATATCTTCATGGTATCATACCTGATGAAGCATTACGTGAAGCTTACCTTCATTCTCTCAATCTCCTTGATGAACACCATCTTTCTACTTTACAACACAATTGTCAATATAAGGCCCGTATTGCCAAATAAAATAACAAACAAGTTAAATTTTGTACATTTAATGTTGGTGATATGGTCCTTAAATTAGACTACACTCATGATAAATAAGGTAAATATGCCAAAAAATGGTGGGGTCCCTATTTACTCAAAGATATTCTTGGTCCAAGCACATATCACCTTCAAACCAATGAAGGCCATATTTTCAAAGAACCCACCAATGCATAATTCCTCAAGAAGTATTTTTCTTAAATCCTTCCCTTATTTACATGCTTTATATATGCTATCTATCTAACACTTTTGCAAGACACTTACACATGTCTCACCCTCTACAATAATTCTCTCTTTTCACAAACCTTAGTCCTTCTTTTTGGTCTTTTAGTTTCCTTTTTTCTCATGAGTTGCAATGTAAGACCATGGATAGGACCTGGCCTTCCTCACAAATACCATATTTCTCTTATCTCATTTATTTTTTTAAATAATTTTTGGCACCCTCATGGTTTTCTCTTTTATGAGTTATAGTGTAAGACCATGGATATGACATATCCTTCCTCATAAAATCACTTTCTTTCATTTATTTTCTAGAATGTATGTTTCAATGGTTACAAGTTCTTGATCTTTGTTCTCAACTTTAGCTTTTGCTTATTTTTATAGATGAAATTTACACAACAATATATGTTATCATGTTTTCTCCATTTCCCTCATTCTTATAATAAGGAATCACACTTTTCTATCACTGTATCCCTTTTTCACCCTTTGTCATATTTTTTATGATTTGAGGCGATTCAAATTGTTTCATGTTTCATTCCTCTTGATTTCCTTTCCTTTCACTCCACATTGGATAAAACAAGATAAAAGTCAAGATATCACCTTTATTTCACTTGACTTTATGAGAATCTTAGACACCACGCTCTCTGAGTTATCTCTCTTAGCAACCAAGTCCCAATTATTTAAATGAAAGTTATATGTAACACCCATGTTTGGTTTTCCAAATCCATATGGAAGAGGAATATAAAAAATACATCAAGAAAATTAAAATACAAATCATTGAAACAAAATGTAATAATATATAAAAGGCAACATACAAATCTCAAACATCAAAATCACACTAAAAGACATGATTACAAACACATATCCTATCTCCAATCAAAGCTCAAACTCCACATTTGGCCTCAAAATAGAGCTGAGGTCCACTAGGGTGTGGTAGGCTAGTATATTGGAATAGGAGAATTTAACAAACTCTATGGTGTTACCTACTTTCTCATGTAAGTACCCAATCTTCACAGTAGACCAACGACTTTGTAAGGGGTCTTGAGAAATAGGGAACACGTTGTGGGAAGGTATGTATATTTTAATTTTCATGCATCTAACCTTTATGGGATGATCTACTTATTTCACTTATTGACCTAAGACTTATGTGTCTAAGATAAGTTATTCAAAGTCCTTAAGGTCAAAATTCCTCTTGTTTTGATAAATCTAATTTGAGTGTCTTGACTTCGATAAAGATTTCTTATACCTTGGTTTTTCCTTCATTCTCCCCTCCACCCATTTCATTTCCCCCTTGATAAGCATGTGTGATTCTAAGTCTATTTTCTCTTCTTCTCTACTTCCCTCTTCTTCACGTCTTAAAAACATGCTAGCACTACTTTGTTTCAGTTTTATCTATCTTTAAAACAAAATAATATGTTTTATCGACTATAGATTACTTTCTTTACACTATGGCTCTACATTTATAGATATGCCTTTGATTTCTTTTACCATTTGTCATTATTTTACTACCCTTTTTTTTGGACACTTGAGGTTGGCTTGTTACTTCTCACTCACCAATGTTATTTCCCCCTTTTATGCACCATTTCTCATTGCTGATTGAGTAAGGATTGTTACTTCTCACTTATCAATGTTATTTTACCATTTTTACTTGCCCATCTTTGTTTAAGTAAGGATTGTTACTACTTTTACATTGATGTTTGATTACCATTCTTTTGACATGTATCCTTGGTTTAGCTTGGTGAATTTGCCTTTCTTACTTAAGGTTTACTTGTTTGAGTTTATTGGTCTTTAGTAACCTTGGATTTTTGGTTACCCAATTTACTCTAAATGTTGACTTGGTCATTTTTTCTAACATAGCACTTGTCACCCTAGCTTGCCAAATTTCCAAGTACATCCCATCCACATAGCAACAATTATCTTGGATTTCCTATGTTTGTTTGGTTTTGCTCTATAGTTTTGTATTCTTGGGCTTATTGAAAGCATACTCTATTCCCTCCACAATCAAAACTAAAAACACAATAGACAACCATCTAATGATAAAGGTAAGTCAAGGTATGCATTACATTTACTTTTCATTTATTTTCTTTTTATTCATTTACTTTCAGATATTTTTTTGCTTTAAAATAATGCAAATGTTTTTTATCCTCAACATTGAGTGTTATTATGTTCTTTCTCAAAGAATAATCCCTTATTTCACCTAAGTGACATGTGATGAGATTCAAGTGGGGCATATGTATACACATAATATTTTCAACTTTTATCAAATATTGATGCTTTATATCTTGCAAGAACCCATCGAGTCTCAATCTCTAAGTGCATGCCCTAATGGGTACACTAGGAAAAGGGTGAGAAAAACATTGATGTTTTACAAGATTATTTTATCTTATTTCCACTTATTACCAATCCAACCAGGTCCTAAAAATAATCCCCTAAACTTCCATATTTTTCACACTATTGTAGTCTTTTACCACCCTCATTATCCCTTTTCCTAACTTAAAATATTTTTTAATGTTTACATGACTCTATTATTTATGTCAACCTTATACTCTTATTGATAAAACTTATTAAGGGTCTAAGTCGGACCTTGACTGACTTAGTCTGTGACCTAGTGATTTTTTATCAATTATGATACTAGGTTGATCAGGTTAACCTTGTTGGCCAAATTTTTTGAAAGGGTTTAGGGTTAGATCCACCTATATAAACACAATTATTTCACCATTTTTAAGAGAAAAGAAGGTAAGAGTTATTATTAATTTGCTCTTCTTTACAATATGATCTTCTACCATTCTACTTGAGGAGTTTTAGCTTAGGGTTTATACTTTAAGAATAATCTAGTCTTGTGGAGAAGTCTAGGATGATTTAGCCTTTCTTAGTGATCCTTAAAAACCACAACAACCACTTGTGAATCACCTTTGACCAAGGGAGAGATTGACTCTTTATGAGTTTGTCTTCCATGTAAGTATCTCTAACTTTATTTCTCTCTTTAATAGATAGAAGAAACATAAGTAATGGATTTTGAATAATATTCTCTCTCTCTCTCTCTCTCTCTCTCTCTCTCTCTCTCTCTCTCTCTCTCTCTCTCTCTCTCTCTCTCTCTCTCTCTCTCTCTCTCTCTCTCTCTCTCTCTCTCTCTCTCTCTCTCTCTCTCTCTCTCTCTCTCTCTCTCTCCATGCATTAGGGTTTTACCTATACATAGCTTAATCATGATTCTCTTATTCATGTTTATTTTTATGTTTACTAACCCCCTTTTTGTGTCACAAGCTTTGGCGAGCACTAGATTATACTTTAATTTACTTGTTATTAGTATAGTAAATATGAAAAAATAGGACCTATCTATAGTTATTGCATGGTTTTTCTTGACTGGATGCTTTGAAACTCTCCCTAGTGATATTATTATGGTAATAGGTCCCCTCATTAGGTCTAGTAGATCCATATTGGTCATGACCTCAATTATCTAATGTATCACCAATTATAAGTGTAATTAGGATCTATATTCTTTGAGATAGGATTGATTTATAGATATGCTAAATTTACCATTGCATACAGGTTCTAGTCTTCAAGTTTTCTAATTTGATCATCCAAGTATGCCAGTCATAGACAAACCTAATGGTGTGAATAGTGTAAAACCTAGGTAGAGATGAAGATGTAGGTTTGAGGGTCTATGCATGATATATTGATGAAATAAAGTGCATAAAGAAGTTATTTATGAATTATATGTCATCTTAATGATTTGGATAAGCTTTGGAGGTTAGTATATTTGGTAAAAATGTTACTCACAAAATGCCCTGTCTATTTTAGATATGACTATGAAACATAGGGTCAAAAAATTGGTCTATAAGACCAATATGTATCATTAGACCATATGAAATATTTAACTAAGGATTTTATATAGATATCATAGAATAATATGTATGAATCATAAGTATAATTAATCATGACAGGTGTTGGAGCTCTAATTCATCGTGACGTAGTTCTAAGTGAGTTGTAGAGATGTTTTTGAGCTCGTATTTCTTGAGTGAAGGTGTTTCAAGCATTTAGTGATGACCTTGAAATCATGTATAATATATCTACATGTTTCATTTTTCTACTTTGAGTATCTTAAGGGTGTTTGAGTGTCATTATTTTAAGACAGTCTTTTGAGATACATAGGCCTAATAGGGTAGTTTGTCCTACAAGAGCTTTCATGGTATGAACTAAGGATACAGGTCTATCCAAGCATGGAGGAAGTTAGAAGAGTTCATTAGATAAATGGCTTAATGGATTTTTATAATTGGAGAAGGCCATATGGGCCCAAGAAGATTAATTTTTAGCATTAAGAGGGCAAACCTAATGCAACTAGGTCTCCATGAGACCTAAAGGAAGAGTAAGGCCTAATTGAGTTATGGCAGACCAAAAGGCATTCACATTGTGATTGAACCATGTTCATAAAATATATTAAGACATATTTTATGGCTTAACTAAGAGGTTGAATGTGTATGGATGACCAATTAGTATGTGACCTAAACTACCTTACACACACACACACACACACACACACACACACACACACACATGGTAGTTTATTAGGTCTATTTGTGTATGCAAAAATAAGCAAATAAAATATTGCATGGTTGAGTAGAATAAGGTCTTGAAATCAGACCATAAAAAAAGAGTAGATGTGTGGTGATCTAAATTCATGACTTGGTTGAGTTGGTACTGAGTCACTTAGGGATTTGGTGCTTGCTAAAGCCTAGTCAAGTGGGTGCTTGAATTTATTGGTGTTGGTGCTCCAAGTTGAGTTGGTGCTCAATTTAATTTGATATTTTGTCTCATATGAAAATAGTCCATTTGTAGAGATCATAATTGTTTTTCTTCCCTTTGAGAGTTTCCCACTCATACATGTGTTTTCTTGCTTCATGCTCATATGAATGGTTTTTTATGCATTACTAGATCAATTTGTTGCTTTCATGGTTCATGTATAATTGAAAGAAAGCTATTAAACATTGATTCACACCCCCCCCGCTCTCAGTAATTATGCTTCTAACATGGGTGACCACCCTAAGGTTTAATTTTCAAGACTAATATTATATCCAAAGATGTGAATAGTGAATATGGAATAGATAGCTTTTTTAATTCTAAAATGGAATTTATCCAAGGGGTTTTTAGGTGTTTTATGATAAAAATGGGATTGGTTGAATTAGTTCACAAACAACATAGGATTTAAGACAACACTTAAATAACATACTTAGTCACTATCCTTAATTGATTCAATTGAATGGGTGTGTAACATGACATCTGTACCATCTAAGGGCTTTGTGAGTGAGTTTGTAGGTTGGTGACTTGTTATGAAATCAATCAAATCCTTTCAACTCCATCTACACTTGATGGCTATTTAGGAGTTAATCTTGATTCTGGTAGTAGAACACCTATTATGACTGATAGGTCTTATGCTATGTTTACACAAGGGTTTTTAAGGGATTCCCCAAGATACATGAAGGTACATGGGGCCCAAATCCATATAAGGTGTCATCTAATTCTTAGTTCAGAGAGTTAACTCTTCCCCTTCATAAATGAATTGTATGGGGTCAACCGCTTGGCCTAGTGATAATTGTCCCTGATATTTATACTCTACCAAAATATGGAGTTTGGTTAAATGTATAGTGATAAAATCCACAACACTAACCCCTAATGACTAAGCCCATGCATGGGGATTAATTCCATGTCATGTGTTATCCTAGACTCAATGGCCTAACACATAGGCAAACAAGATTAATTTTCCTGATTAATTACTTATGTGAGGAAAATGAGAAGTGAATAATTAATCTAGATAAGACAAGATATATACAAGTAAAAAAGATAACATTATAGGATTTTGGCACTCCTCTTACAAACTTAAGGGTTAGCAAATCAAATTTGGTGCTTTTCCCTTGATAGCTTGTACAAGAAAAGGGTTAGTAGTATGATCTTAAGAAAAACCACTAATTTGTTGTAAAACCATGAATACATAGTCAATTTAATGTAATGTCACAACCAGAGACTATAATACCACAACTTTTATGTAAAATTGCTAATTATGAGTTACAATATTATGGATAGATAGCTAACTATTACAGTTTGCTACAAAACGATAAGTGGTTAAGTAATACCATGACTTTTAATATAATTCCATAATTTTGAGAATGGTGATATTGTAAAAAATAATAAAACTTTAAAATTTTGACCTTTTAGACTATCATAGATAAAATATTTATAGACTCCTATTGTGTACTTATTTACTTAAAATATTTACAGTTGTTTTTATCAAAATTTTCTTTTGATGACACCAGACTTTTTAACTTTTAGGAATTAATACAAAAATGGGGAGGACCACTCAAAACTATAAAATAAAAGGATGTTTATCTATCAAAATATACCTTCAATTTGTTTTTATTGGTTAAATACAATCACTAGAAATAGATAATATTAAAAACTATCAAATTATGATATCACTGATATTAACATAATACTGTTGATTTATTTATAAAATCATAGATTTGAGATTAGTGATATTGTAGAAAATAAAAGAAGGATAAAATGTTTTATGTTTAGATGATCCTATTTTGTTTTCCCTATTAATTATCACATAGAAAACCCACTAAAATCTAGTTAGCATAAATATTTTAATGCATAAAACACTTAGATTAGCTGCCAAAGGGGGTTTATGTGGCTACTTGATTTCCTATAGATAGAGAACAATCAGTCAGACAATCCTACAGGTTAGAGATCAACATATTAGTGTAGCATATTTTAAATAAATCACAATGTCACTATTGTTGATGGTAATATTGTAAATTTTAGGCCAATACCATGATTCTTGAAGTGGTGATATTGCAATTTAACACCTTACAATCTAATGCTAATTAATCTAAATTTCCTATAAATAGAGGACAAAAACCTATTTCTTGTAAGATAGAATTAAGTGCTTTGGATTCACAAAATTGGATAGATTAGGCCAAACTAGTTATTTTTATTTTAACACAAAAATATGCAATATCACAATTTAAATGGTAGTATCACTAATTTTAATACAATAACATTATTCTTGAAGTAGCAGTATTTATTAAGAGTAATAACCTACCATAAAAATAGACTATTGGTGGTTTATTTAGTAGTTAATGTAATACCACTTAAATAAATATAAGATCATGACTAAAATATCACTACTTGTAGGTCAATATTGTAGTTTGCCTATGCATGATGTTTTGATCAATTCTAGAGCTTGTTTTTCATCTAATCACACCTACAAGTCACCAAATAACTCCTAAAAAACACAAGAGGTTAGATTAAAGGGGTATGTCCCACCATGGTCGCTAATGTGTGATCGTATTTTGGATTCTTCACAAAATTACTATATTTAGCAAGTAAAACCTAAGAACACAAACAACATCAAAGGAGGGGATAAAGAAACAATTAGATACAATGATATTATTACCATCCTTTTGTCCCTTAGATTTCCTCTCCAATATTTCCAATTTGATTTGAGTGGAAAGTAATTAGATTATGGATTACTTGATAGATGGCTTCTTTGACTTGTTTGATGGCTTGATAGGAGTGTAGAGATGATATGATAATGGTTGGTAATGCAAGTATAATGGGTGCTTATGGATTTCAATTTAAGTTAGATATTGGGGAATGTCTTGTATATATAATCCATGGGAGTAAAATCCATGGCTCACATTCAAACCTGAGTCATGGTATCAAGGGTGGAGGAATTTCCAAGGAATTAAAAATTCCTTGTAATTCTCTAGATAGAGGTTTCTAAAGAGGAGGGGCCAAGTTAGAGGAGGTTCTAGAATCTCCATTAGGATTAGGGAGTAAGGGTGTAAGAAAGTCTAGGAATAGGCTAGGTAGATGTGTAGGTGAATAAAAGGGAATTTTAAATTGTCAAGTGGGCTAATGGATAGATTAGTAGCTAAGAAGGATAGTTAGTAAGTTAATGGAGTGATTAATTGGTTGCAAGGGTATGGTAATGTTTATAAGACATAGGTAATTTTGTACAGGAATTAGGATATTGGTTAATTAGCTAGAGAAATGAGTTAATGGATTAAATTAGTGGGTTTATTAGAGTAAGTAGATTTAGGTGCATATAGTTACAATAAGTATAGTGCACATTTTTGGGTACAAAAATTAAATAAATATTTTTAACTTAACCCCATGATAGGAATGGAAGCCATTGATTATGCCACACTATATTTAGATGGGGAAGCTCATAAGTGGTACCATGGTTTAGTGACCTTGGGACATGGTAATATCACATTTTATGTGGACTTTAGGTAAATTTTGATTGCTATGTTTGATATAGAGAATATGGAATTTTTAGCATCTCCTAGAAATAAAGTTTAGAGCAAATATTTCCCTTCTAAGAAATACTTTCAAAAGGAGTTGCCCAAGAAAACCAATGTGGATACATAGGCGAGGAATGAGCTCAGAAGGAAAAATTTATGCTTCTCATGCAAGGAATATTGGGAGCCTAGTAATACATGTGGGAAAGGAAAAAAAGATGAATTAGTGACCCCCAACACATTTTATTTCCAATATAATGTTGAAGGAAATTTTTTTCCCATAATGTGTTTGTATAATGTGTAGGTCAAGCTATAGATGAGATAGCTCTAGAAATGATTCTAGAAGAGAATTTTGTTAAGGATAAATTACCATCCTTAGAAATACATAAGGATGAACTTGTTGTTATTGGCATCCCAAGATCACACCTCACCTTGAAGTATTCCACCATTCAAGAGGAGGCTAAGGAAGAAATCAATAAGCATGAAGAATAACTAAATTCAGAACCATAAGATATCATGGAGTAAGAGAAATAGTAACCCCCCATGAATTTTGAAGAGTTTAAGGGGAAAGAAGATGTTCATTTGTATCTATTTGTGGAAGAAGGGTTATCCCAAGAATATCCACCTATTTTCCTAGAGAGTGGACGTAATAAATATACAGACTTTGAGAAGTCAAATCTTAACCTGGGGAAAACTTATACCCTTGAGATGGATGAATTGGATCCACCAAATTTGAGATCAAGTCAAGTATCTGATGTTGTAGGTATGAAGAGTGATACTCTTGAGCTCACCATGTGGAAGGATATCCCATCTCTAGATGGTGAGGTTACATGTGCAACCCAAGTAGGTGGTCTAAAATTAGTTGTTGTAATTACTATCGAGAAAGTGTTTACTATAACATCACATAGTGTGTGGCTCCCAGTTCTTGATTATATTAGATTATCATAATGAAATTGTGTTGGGGAAACTATATCACCATCAAGTTCAAGGATTGGGAATTGTAAATTCCCACAATTTATTTGGGATCTTGGTATTTGGAATCAAGAGGCAAATAAGTATTGCTTGAGGATAAGCAATATTTGGGAAGGGAGGGTTGTAATGTCCCCATTTTCCTTATGAGACAATTTTAAAAGACCATTAGTCTATTTTATTCCTATAGGCTAAGTTGGGTGATATAAAGGGAATAATTGTGCCAAATAACTATTCATTAGTTACTATTCATAGGTATTATTCATGTGTTACTATTCACTATCACTATTCATGGTGATGTGGCAAGTAATGTAACTGATGATTTAGTAGATGAAGTGGTTATGAATGATTTGCCATGGCCCATAGTGGATCTCACATGTGTTAAAGTTTATGTGAGATGAGGTGGGGCACAATTCCAATGGGGGTGCATGTGAAAAGGTGTTAATGGAGGTAAAATGTGTTTGGGAATCTATTTATTATTATGTGCATAAGGACAAAGGAGATCTTCATGTGCTTGTCTTCACATGAGTAGGTATGGGTCAAAATTATATAAAGGACCCATGATTTATGTGTTTTATCTTGAATATAAATGTGGTTTAAACCTTAGTGGGTAGCTGGAAGAGAAAGATAAGAAGGTCACATGGAGGTGGTGGATCTTGTCTAAAGTAGATTCTCTACTTATAGACCTTTACACAAGTGACAAATTCTCTCTTATTGATAAATAGTGATCCCACTAGGAGGGTACATTTATTTTCTTTTCCATGAAGTTTTCATTTATATTTATCTCATTTGTAAATTTTATAAATTAGCATGCTCTCCTATTGTAAACTTGTGCTTGGATATATTTTGTAAACCCCCCTTTGTAAGGTTTGAACTCTGTGTTAATTCTTTCATCTTCCTTGGATGAAAATCCATTGGAGATTTAGATCATTAGATAAAACCCCATTGATATATTAAATCATAGGATGAAACCCCTTTGGTTCATTAGGACAATCTCATGTAGAGATTGTGATTGTGCTTCAAAATTGTGATCATCTTTTGTAAGTTGAATGTTGTAATTTAGTATATTTTAATATAATATATATTTTGTAGTTGTGTTGAGTTTGGATATTTATATTGTGAGTGTTTTTAGTAAATATCTCATTTGCAGATATTATAATGGTATCAGAGCATAGGGTATCCTGCCAGCCTATGGTTTTTAAACTCCTATTAAGGATTTCAGTATACCATGTCAAGTGTCAACTATTCCATGTGTAGATTTATCTATTATAGGTAGAATAAGAAGATTTTTGAAATGGGAGATAGAAGAGGAGGGCCATCCAATATGGAGAATTTTATATAGTAGATGGTTCAAAAATAATAACAACTTAATTAGTTGTTTGCACAAATGATGGGTAAAGGATCTAATATAGTCTAGAATAGAGGTGCTTCTTTATAGGATTTCGGTGGTTTGGTCAACTCTAGACCTACCATGCCTACTTTAATTTCAAGAAATAACACTCCAAAAATGAATAATGAACACACTAATCAATAATTTCATGCTCAAGCAATGAGAGATTGGAGAGCAGTAGGGGCATGTTTCTAGATTAAAATGTCATTCCATGACTATTCAAAATACAAACAAAGGCATAGACCTCATCAAGGTGGAAGAACATAGAATAATGAGTTACATAAGAAGGAGGGTAAGTTATCCATTCATTTTTTTTATGGTTCTAATAAGTATGGTGCACATTTATAGATGTAGAAAATTAATAAATATTTTCAATTTAACCCCTTGTTAGAAAAGGAAGCTATTGATTATGTCACACTTCATTTAGATGGGGAGGCTCATAAGTGGTGGTAATGTGGTTTGGTGACCTTGGGATATGGAAGTATCACATCTTATGTGGAGTTTAGGTAAAGATTGATTTCCAAGTTTAATACAAAGGATATGGAGTTTTTAGGATCTCCTAAAAATAAAGTTCAGAGTAAATCTTACCCTTATATAATATATTTTCAAAATTAATTTTCCAAGAAAACCAATGTGGATACAAAGGTGAGGAATGAGCTCAAAAGGTAACAACTTTGCTTCTTATGTAGGGGACATTGGGAACCTTGATACAAATGCCTTGGGGAAGTCAAGGTACATCACATTGAGGTTACTTATATCATAGAGGAATAGGAGGAGAAAGGACACTCTAGTCGAGATAAAGATCAGGTGAATGAATATGTGCACTCATCAAAAGAGGAAAAGGAAGAGTTTAACTTAGATAGTGATCAGGAAAAGGTTGATTCAAATAAAATAAAGAATCCAAATAATGAATACAAATCTAAATAAATAAATTAATGGATGGGCTTGATATTCTTCAATAGGAATATGATTTAGAGTTCTCACCAAAGAACTCAAAAGTTGCATGTACCAATCACCTAGATGGGTTTGAGCAAGAAGAAGTCATAAAGGTAGCTAAAGACAAATCAAAAGATTTATTGTGTGAAGAGGAAAATACCTTTGATGCTCATCAAGATAAGGTCTTGGCAGAAGATAATAATGAATTTGAGTTTTCATGTGCATCCATAAGTAAAGAGGAGTACATGATTTTTGTTGAAAGTGTTGACCCTGAAAGTACTAAGTATGTTGATTTGGAGTTTGCAAAATTAGCAATTGTTGAAGAGACATATGAATATATTGATCTAAATGGCAATAGGGTGATGGTGTAAGATGTATTTACTATGAAAAGTGGTGTACCCAAGATCATGATAGCTAAGGGGATAAATGTCCTAGATGGTTAGGTTACATGTGCAACACAATCATGTGGTTTAGAAGGGAATGTTGCACTTACTATGAAGAAAGTGTTTTTTGTAACATCACTTAGTGTATGGCTCTCAGCTATTGATTATATCAGATTATCACAATGGAATTGTGTTGGGGAAACCATATCAAAAATATTTTTGAGGATTGGGAATTACAAATTCCCACAGCTAATTCAGGGTCTTGTTATTTGGAAATAGGCGGTGAACAAGTATTACTTGAGGATAAGAAATATTTGGGAACAAAGGATTGTAATGTCCCCATTTTTCTTATGAGTCATTTGTAGAAGACTATTAGCCTGTTTCATTCTAATAGGCTAATTTGAGAGATATAAGGGAATAATATTGTGTCAAGTCACTATTCACATATACTATTCACTAGCACTATTTATGTGTCACTATTCATGATGATGTGGCAAGTGATGTAGGAGATGATGTATTAGAGTATGTGGCTTGTGGATGATGTGGTATATCCCATAAGGGATCTCACTTGAGATGTGAGTCACATGAGAATGGATGGGTCCAATTTCTATGGATGCCCATTAATTTGGCATATGAAATCCTTTTGAATAAGTCAAAATGTGATGGGTTTGCACATGGAAAGTCAAGATAAAAGTAATATTGTTGATTTGTGCTCACATGTATGAAGGTGGGGCACCATTTTTGGTGTCACATGGTAATTTGGAGACCAAGACAAAATAAGGGGTAATCATGTGATCCACTTTTGACCATTATCACAAGGGGACAAGTATTTCACTATTGCTCAGATGTGCGAGTAAGGAGGACATTTTAGAGTGATGTGTAGAAATCAAAAAGAAGCATGTGTGTACTAAGGAAGTGGGAAAAAGTATTCACTTAAAAAAAATGGCATACATACATGAATGGGATGCAATTTTGGAGGCATGTGCATTTGGAGGAGGATTTGTCAAAAGTGGAGAATAAAATTTTGACCCTGAATAAGAATTCAAGCTGGTTACTATTCCTTAATAGTGCACCCACTAGAAGGAGGGTGAATTTATTTACTTGTCCATGAAGTTTTCCTCTCTCTCTCTCATGATTTTTCTATTTAAGGAGAGATCTCTCCCATTATAAATCATGTTGAAGATTGTAACCCCCCCTTTAATTTTGAACCTGGTTCATCTTAAGCATTTCTTAAGGATGAAAATCTTTGGAGTGAATAAATCTGTGAGGATGAAAACCCTCTAAGGTTTTTTGGTTTCAATGGTGAAAGATCATCCCTAGTTGATTGATGGTGGTTTCACTCAGGAATCACAATTGGAGATTCACTAGAGTAAAATTCAAATTTGTGCTATCATTTATTGTAAGGATTATATTGTAAGTTGTGTTATTTAATGTTGAGTTTTGTTACCCAATGTTTTAGTAGTTGTCATGAGTTGTTCAATCTCTTGTTGTAAGGAGTTATTATGAATAGTTGTTCTAGTTTCTATGTGTCATTTAGTGTAATCATTGGAATCAAAACCTTGGCTTGAATAAATATATCATTTAGATCTTGGTGTTGTAATCAATGTCATACAACTTTTCTATGAGTATATTTCAATAGATATTAGAGTAACAATGTTATATATGTCTATCTAGTATGTCTATTAGTTGATAATAAGTGTGTAAATCTAAAATTTATAGTGTCATAGGTTCACTTTGAAAGTGATTTTTTGTTAAGGTTATAATTTATAAATATTCCCATTTGGGGATATTACAATATGCCATTTGAAACCCCTATGCCATCTTTGTCAAGATTCTTCACCATCTACCTAGTCTTAGTCTATTGTTGTGTAGTCATCCACTATCCATAAACTAGTTTCTACTTTCACCAACTACATCCTATAGTAAAGGACATATGTCTCAAATAGTTATATGTTTCTTGATTCAAATTGGTCTACATATAAACTCATCGTTGCCTTGCAATGTTGGCTACATTTGTGGCTCTCCATCCTCTAAGCATTGCCAAACAATTGGTCTTCCTTTAAGCTAGTGATTGGGTAGAGAAGTTGTAAAAGGGGTGGAGGCATTTATACTTACTAATACACCTGATATTAATTTGAATTTGGTACTCTCATAGTTCAATCTTCATTATTCATGCACATTAGACAAGTCCTTGGGAATATTACAATGCTACTATAAACTGGCCTATGCTCTCTCCTCTATGAAACAACTGCTTATCTTACAAACCTTATGTGGTAGTGATAAAATAGGTTGAGGATGGTATGAAAATTTTAGCATCCAAAACACTAAAATATGAAGGTTTGATTGGATAAGGAGACCCAGAGTTCAAAATTTGATGGCTAGAGGACAAGTCGTAGTTGATCATTCTAAACTACTCTATCAATGGGGAATTATAGGCTATCCTTCATGCTCTGTGAGGTGACATTATTTGAGTTTCCTACACTAACCACCTTTCCTCACCCTACCATAATTTGTTTTTTTTGTAATAATTGTTTTTTTATAATTGTTTTCATGCTCTTTTGGCAAGATCTTGCTTTGGTGAGTTTTTTTTGAAAGGTGAGATCTATTGTGATTAGATACTTTCTCAACATAGCCACCCTTAGTGAATGCTTTATGCATGTGGGGGAAAATATCATATGAGGTGATTATTGTGGGGGCAAGACAAGTTTTTGATTATTTTTATTAATAAAAACAATATATTATTGGGACATAGAGTTATTTATAAATGGTAGTACTTGATTTTACCCTTTTCTCTCATTATGTGAGGATGAAGGGTGAGGCCCGAGTTGGAAAGATTCTAATTCCACCTCAAAATATAAACCATTTCATTCTACACTACATGTTAGTTCCAATGAGTGGTTGGAAGGCCACCTTACCCCTTCTTTGCTAGTATTGTTTTAAACTTTTAAGTGCAAGTTCATTAAATAGGTCATTAATGATGTGAAATGTTATTAACCATAACTTTACTCAGTAATTTGGATTGGAGTACCACTTTTTTAAAAAGTGATTTATTTTTTATTCCCATTCCATCAGTCTTATTTTTATTATAAACACACTAAATTTATAAAGTGTCATATTTAGGGGGGGTTACTTGGGCTATCGACCCTAATACTTTTTACATTGTACTTCACGCATGCACTATCTTAGATGCATTTTTAGTTGATCTTGATGTTCTTTTACACATGATTTTTAGCTTATTATTTTTGGATACTAATCCTTTTTGGTGTGTTTTTACATATATGATGGCTTTTTCTCCATTTTACACATTATTCTATCAACCCATGACATGTATTGGTAGTTTGACACACTTATATTTTATGTCATGTCTCTATCAAGGCCCCTTTCTTAGTGCCTTAAATTATTCTATGGAGACACTTTTTTTATCCTTTATTTTTAGATCATCTCTCATGATTCTTGATGGCTTATTTGATAGGTCGAAAGTCTCCTTATTTGGAGCAATTTTGGTGAAGCCCAATGTCATCTTGTTTTTTTAATAGTTTGGCAATCTCTTTTAGTAGGATGTAGAGTTATTATAGTGTATACAATATCAGATTTTTTAGTGTTCAAGTAGTGGATTCAAATCACTCATGTATAAAATTTTTTATAACTCTATCCAGTTACCAATATGGGGGATTTTAGTGTACATTCTACTTCTTAGGTGTTGAGAATTCCTTACACATGTAGTAATCTTTTGTACTTCCATCACCACTAATAGTCTTCTTGATTGGAGTTATTCTCATGAATCCTAGTGTCAGTTGTTTTGGTGATCGATTAGTGGATTCAAACCACTCATTCAAATTGAGTTCCTTTGTGACTTTTAAGTACTTAGAGTGCAAACTACTTCAGTATCATCTTTAGGGGGATTTCTAGCTCTTTCTTCTCTTTTTCTCTCTTTTTTTTTTGCGGGGGGGGGGGGGGGGGAGGTTTTCTTATGGGTTTTCTCTTTTTTCTCCACTTTATAAGAGTTATATGTATATTTTTGCACTTTTTTGAGCATTTTCTAGATTTCTTCTTTGTAAATGGGTATCTTATTTAGCCAATTTGTTTGTCAAACCCCATATGAGGATTTTTACTTGACTCCATGACCTTCTTGGTGATTATTATAGCAAAACCAATATGGTATCACCACCAATGATACTAGTGTGGAAGACCGACCAGTCTTTATGCTCACTTCTCACCATCTTGTTGGATGGTGTTCAAGCATTACTTCCTCAAGTTTATCATCCTACCCATTATTCTAGAGTGAAGTGTTCATATTCAATGATCCTCATATTCAACACCATTCCTAATTTCACTTGGTGGTTATAGTGACTCCACATCCATGTACTCTATCAAGATGGATTGGCATCCATAGGGACATATGGCTTCACACTGCATCCTTTATTGTTATCCCTTAGTTTCACTTGAAGGGGGTGTTAGAGTATATTTCTCATGTTTGGTAGGTTCTAGCTAGGATTTTTCATCCTCTACTAGTTTTGTCATATGTGAGGATTTATCCCTTAATTTATAGTTAGGCTTGAGTCTTGTTTCTCCTTGTCTACTTAAAAAATGGTACTCCATTTTATTATACATGCTTTTTCTAAATAACAATTACTTTTGTTCATAGTTGGTTTATTCCTTATGTATATGCTAAAGTACTCATGGTTGTGATAATGGTGCGTTAGAGAGATCTTGGTTGAAGAGTGTTATGAACTATTTTAGATATATATATGAACATATGATAAGGGTTAATATGCATAATAAGTCATTATAGCATGAGGATAAAGGAGAAGGCATTATTGAGAAGCAAGACCAACAAGGAGTCTTGAACAAACCATAACCAATGAAGAAGAAATATATGGAGTAGAGCCTAGAGTGAAGAATGAGAACCAACCATTTGATAAAAATCATGTTGAAGGTAAATTTGAGATGGATGAGATAGAATATGAAGTGGATAAGAGTTACATCAGATCATGTAATTCATGAAGGTAGAGAATGAGTTGGAAAAGAAGCAAGGTAAGGCAAGAAGACAAAGATAAATACACAAGCTGAGGAGAAAGATAAGAGGATAAGAAGTAAGAGGAGCTCAGAACATCATAAGATGAATAATTGGAAATCAATTAATAAGGTGTACAAGGTGAATTTTATTAGGAACTTAAATTTTCCCACATAGGGATCTTGTTGCAGAGCATCATAAGGCAACAAAGAAGGTAAATGTGTTTGAGAAATCATAATGACCATTTTTGGTCTTTTTTGGGTGTTATAGGTCTTATAAGGACCCTTAGTATGTTTTAGAGTCATTAGGATTATTGAATTTGGTGCGTTATTAGACTTTTAGATTTTCCTACCAAAATGTAGAATTTAAAAATTTTAATTTATCATTAAGCTTGGAGTGGTATTTTGGATCTTGTGAGGAATGCCAATGTTTTATAATGTTTTTGTAATGTTTTTGATGGTCATATAAGTTTATTTTAGTATTTTACAATGTGAAATTAATGGTAAATATAAATTTAAACAAGAAACATGCATTTTATAACTGCCACCTTACGTGGGAATCGACATAAAGAAAGTGTTTTCTTGTTTGTTTGGTGTCTTAAAAGGTTGAAAATGCATGTACGAGAGGGGAGGAGAGTTTTAATAGGTTGTAATAATAGGATAAATTTGAGGAGATATAGGTATAGATATGAATAAATAGAAGAGAGATCAAGAATTCAAAGTAAACATATTTGCCTTGCAAATTTTGTTTATGGTTATTGTATGTGAATGAGATCAATCAATGAAAGAGTGATTTAAAAGAGTGTGTTGAGTTCACATATATTATTGGTAGGTTTTAAATCTTGTGATTATTTTTTTACCTAAATATATATTGTATATTTGTTTTTAAGCTACAAGTTAATGTCCAAATGCACAATCTAGACAAGAGAATTTTGTGTTAAACATAATCTAAAAAGAGGATAATAGGGGAGAGTTGGAGGTCCATTTAAATGTTTTTATGAATTTTTAATGGTATTTAATCACCATTTAATTTTTATTTACTTGATTTATATATATTATTATGGGTAATTTATAGATTGAGGTCACTCTATAAAACCTGAAGAACCTTGTCAACTAATACAATCAAGAAGAGCATTAGAATTCTATAAATTTGAATTTAAGATAATTTTTGTGTTTGTTAATGATCAAGTAACTATTTTATATTATTTAATAATGTATAAAATACCCCAATTATTCATTATTTCACTCATAAAATCAAGATTCATCTCAAAACCATAAATTTCACTAACATTGTCTTATTTCTACACTCTAAAATTCTGTAACAGTGCTTGTTGGGGGCTTATTATGATTGATATTGATAAAATTATTGTTGGATAGGTTTTTAAAATTTGGGGTAGACATTATACATGTATTTTAATTATTTTAAGTGGTTTAAAACTCAAAATATCCAAATTTATTTTCTCGCAACCACCTACAGATCTATCAAGACATAGACCTAGGGTTTCAAAACTTACAACTAGTATAACTTTCATTATAACCATAAAAATTTGATAAAAATTTGTAATATGATGTATTTTAATGTGATATAGAGTATTAAATAGGTTATAATTTTTTATATGGCCATACAGAATGGTCACTAGGACCGTGGGAGTTATAAAGGCCTAAAGAGACCTAATTGGTAAATAGGCTAGTTAAGTTAGATGGTTTACCTTAAGAGTTAGATCCTAAAAATTTGTATGAAGTAGGAAGGGTATAATGGGTGTATAAATATGTATTTATATTTCCTATAAAATCTTTATATTTTTCAAACCATCAATATTGGTCCTAAAATAGGGCTATAAGGACTAGACCTTAAAGAAGGAAAGAGTGGATTGGTTGAGAGTGCAAACTTTAAGATTGAGCATTGTGATATAATGTGTAAGGGAGATATAAATGATCGTGTTGATGTACATATGATCCATTGGGTGAATTAAATACTTTTGGAAGCATGTATTGAGTTTTTGGGCCTATGAACCTATCTCAAGAATGAGAAAACTCGAGGAAACAATAGAGGATGGACTCTTGGAATTTATTTATGAGATGGTGTTGGTGTTAAGGATAAAGAGTGAAGAACTAGATGAGGAGTGATAGGTATTAAAAAAATATGAAATGAATATGGAAGATAAAGAGGCTTGTGTGTCTAGAAAAGAGAAAGAGTGATCAAGAGTGTGTCAAGACAAGCAAGAACTAGTATGACCAAGCAAATCAGAGTACAATAGAGAAAACAAAGTCAACAATAAAATCTAAGAGAAGGTATATAGAGAGTGAAGGAATAAACTATACATCATTTAAATCATGCACTAAAACCTTATGTAATCCCAACTTGAACATAGTCACCTTTATTTCTTCACCATACATATAATTTACATAATATAAAAGACCAAGAAACTAATTTTCATATTCATCCATAGTTATATTGCCTTGTTTCAAATGTTAAAACTCAATTATTATTTTCTCCTTATAGGCATAATTTAGGTACCTATTTTGAAAATTTATGTAAACATTTTCCAATGTAAGGGTCATAAAATCACACCCTTTGAGTACACAAAGATGACTTCACTGCAGAACTGCATCACCCACCAATTGGTAGGCACTGATATGAGCCTTTACATTAGAGCTCATATTATGTAAAGTACTTGAGTAGGTTGACCATCTTACTTAAATGGAATCTATGGTATCTCCACCAACATAAATAGGAGGTGAGATTTTCTTACATTCTTTTATAATAGGGTTTATGACCACTTGGGGTTCTAATTATTAGCCAATCACCTCTATGGGTTCCTCCTCTAGTTAATTCATGCCTTCATTATTAGTCAACCTTTGACCCTATGAATCCACTTTTTCTTTAATTTCATAGAGTATAGCTAAGATTTCATTAAAAACATTTTCATTTCCTTTAATTTTGTTGGCATGATCTTAATTTTCATTGATTTCAACATTTGGGATGATTCCAGTAGCTAAAGGGGGTTCATTTCTCCTTTGGTTCTGGTTGACTCTTCAGCCACCTTTGCCTCCATGGGCATCATTTTTATCAAGTCCACCCATGAATTTTCATGTTATTACCATCCTTAGAAACACAAACTGATGTTTAGAAGAAAAAAATTACTCTTAGAAATCCCTAGATTTGGAACTTAGCTTTAATATCAAATGTCACAACCCTAAAAATTTGAATAACAAAATTATGAACTTTATGAGGTTATGAGTGACTTTTACAGCAAGTTAATCTCACTTTCACTTCCATTAGTATAAATTAAATTCCAAATTTAATCACTTATGACTATTATTATCTTATATTTTACCTTTGAACATCATAAAATTCAAATTAGTTGGAAAAATAATTATTGGTTTTAGATTAAACATACATAAATAGTTTTAACCATAAAAGTAAAATGCATCAACTTGAAAATAAAACATTAATCTAAATTCATAAAAGAGTATACAAAGGATCTGCATGTATGGGTAATCATTCCTTCATAGTATTGATGTAGATGCAAAACATCATTGTATCAACATGTTTAAAATCATTATCATTGTATTGATAAAGGAAAAAAATGGATTTGAAAAATGTTGACTTGAACACAAGGGAATAGTATGGAGTCTTGATTGGAAATAACTTTAGACTTAAGAACTTAGGAACAAGAGTAGAATAGGTTCAAACTCACATGAATAGAGTAACATTATTATTTTGGATAAGAGATGTGTGGTTTAGGACATAATTTGGATACAAGTGGTAGAAAGTACCAATTTGGACTTGGAATGTGGGCATAGTGTATACATAATATTTTCACTTTTATCAAATATTGATGCTTTCTATCTTGCAGGAACCCATCGAGTCTCAATCTCTCTAAGTGCACATCCTAAGGGGTACACCAAGAAAGGGGTGGGTAGACCATTGGTGCTTTATAGGATTTTTGTCCCTTATTTCCACTTATTACCAATAAAACTAGCTCCTAAAACCATTCCCCTAAGCTTTGTCTCCTATTTTTCAGACTCCTCTAGTCTTTTACCACCCCTATTAGCCCTTTTCCTAACCTAAAACAATTTTTGGTAGTTTACATGACTATGTCAGTTGTGTCAATCTTGTAATCTTATTGACAAAACTTATTAAGGGTCTAGGTCAGCCCCTGGCCAACCTAATCCATGACCTAGTGAGTTTTTCTTAATTACGATATGAGGTCACCAGGTTGACCTTGTTAGCTAAATTTTTTGGAAGGGTTTAGGGTTAGATCCGCCTATATAAACACAATCATTTTTCCATTTCTAAGATAAGAGAAGTAAATATTTATTATTCATTTGTGTTTATTTACAGGTTGTTCTTCCACAATTCTACTTGAGGAGTCTTAACTTAAGGTTTCTACTTGGAGAAGAATCTAGTCTTGTGGATAAGTATGGGATGCTTTGGAATTTCTTAGTGATCCTTACAAAACACAACAACTTCTTGTGAAGCTCCTTTGGCAAAGGGAGAGATTGAGTCTTGATTGGCTCATCTTCTAGGTAAGTTTCTCTAACTTTGCTTCTCTCTTTAGTAGATAGAAGTAGCATAAGTAATGGCTTTTGAATAATATTCTCTCTCTTTCTTTATGCATTAGGGTTTTACCTATACATAGCTTAATTAGGATTATCTTATAAGTATTTAATTTTATGTTTACTAACCCTCTTATTGTGCCATAATATTTTGTGAGCACTAGATTAGACTTTGCTTTACTTGTTATTAGTATAGTGAATATGAAAACATAGTACCTAGTTAGGGGTATTGCATAATTTTTCTTGACTGGAGGATTCAGAACCCTCTCTAGTGATATTATTGTGGTAAGATATACACTAATTAGGTCTAATGGATATATATTGGTCATGAACTAATTATCTATTGTATCCCCAATCAGAAGTATAAGTAGGATCTATCTTCTCTGAGCTAGGATTGATTTGTAGATATGTTGCATTTTTCATTTCATACACATAGTAACGATATAATTTCACACAAAGGACATACAAAATGTATAATATTTTGATAAATTTTTACACCAAGAATATGGATAGAGTAATTCCTCTTTTTGTAGGTGTATGAAAATTAGTACAAAGTTTTGACACCACAAATAATTACGCTAATACTCAATCTAGCAACCCTATTTTAGTGACTAACACAGGATTACTCCACATTCATAGAGTCTGTAAATATACGTGATTTGAGAGAGGATAAAATTTAATATTCATTAAATAAATTTTTGTCATTACTAGTAGGGTTTTTAATCCCCCATTGTCTCAAAAAGTTTGTATGTAAAAGATATCTTCATGTGCGGTTATTGATTCAACCCTATGTCAATGAATGTTTCATGGCCAAAATGTCATAAGATAATACTTTCATGGTGTTAATAGATGATAACTATATATATTTAAATACTTGGGTACTTTAGAACAATCCATCAATTAGATGCAAGATCTTTCAAGCAATTCACTAAAGGGTCTTATCTCTTCATGACCCCTTCAGTTATAGGGGTTTAAATGAAGTGTTATCATTATAATCAGGGTTTGGAAATCATGACAACTAAGATATTACTATCACTTCATAATTTATATACCTCATCAAATAATAGGGTTGGTATGATGCTAAGTAATTATGTCCCAGTAATCGTACCCTAAGGACTCATGAGAAGGTAATGACATCCCAAATGTTGAACTAAAATAAAAAGGAAGGTATTACCATTATGATTCATGCAACTCCCACTAAGGGTGAGTGAAGATTATAATAGGTAAATATTAGAGATTTAAAATAAATATAATATTTGAATTTTAGAGTCATCTAAAGGGGAGATCATATGCACAAAATATCCCCATAATATACTCAAGTAACAAGAAACAATAAAGAAACTTACATGAAATGAAAAAGATTGAAAAATAAGCAATTTTTCTTTGAACCCAAAACTAAATGTAAATTGATTTTTAAAGAAATAAAATGAGATGTGAATATAAAATGTGATTTTTTGAATAAATCACCCCACTTTTGGAACCTGCTAGCAAACAAGATGAGTAGTTTTGTTTAGTGGGTCTTTGACAAGAGAAATAGGTTAATTTTCAATTTTTTCAACTCTTGGATTTTGACATAGAAATGAATTTGCCTAAATGCAAAAAATAATTTCACCGATTTCAAAAAACCTACAAAATGACAAAAAATAGAACCCAAAAAAAGATAGACAAAAAATAATTTCATTGATTACTGGACAATTTCATTAATTAGAGGAACAATTTCTTCATTAGTAAAGCAAATTCATTTATAATGAGACAATTACCCTAATGAACAGAAAACTAGATAGAATGATACTTGATAACAATTTCATCAATATAAAGATAATTTCATCATTTAAAGGTGAAATTTTGCTGATAATAAGGAATTTTGAAAGACATATCAAAGATTAAAAAATAGTGAACAAAATGATTTCATTGATAATAAGGTCAATTTTATCGATAAGAATGTCGAATTCATTGAAAAGTTGATGAATTCACTGATATCTAAAAAATAATGTTGTGGATAATTTCATCAATAAATAGTTAATTTCACTAAATAAAATGATAATTTCATCGATAACTTGAACAATTTATAATTTCAAAAAACCTATGTAGAGAGTAGAGAACTAAGAATAGAAAATAGTGATGATTTTGCCAATTACTAGATGATTTCACTGATTAAAAAAATAGCCAAAATGAATTCATCATTTTCATGAATGAATTCATCAAAATGTAGAAAATAGAAAATGGAATAAAATTAGAATATAAAAGATCCAAAAATATTTAGGTATTATTTTAAAAAGGTTGTTAAATAGGCTCAATAAAAAGGTATGGGTTGCTAGTCCCACCAAGCATGCCATATGTGTCATTAGGAATCTTTCTTAGATATGTTTTCATCATTGTTAGTTTTTATTCAATAAATAACATAAAAAAAGATGAAAACAAACTTAGAGCCTAAGACCTCATGAGCAATACAAAGGTTAGTAAATAATGCATTAGATTCAAACTAGAAACATGCAAACCTACATTAGAGATGCCTTTGTATGGGATGTGTCTCAGATGTAGCTTCAAATGGTATTTGTCAATGCCAATTATATAAGGACACCTAGATTGAAGCTATGGACCATGTTTAATTGATCAATGAGTAGAAGTTTGATGAACAAGTTATCACCAGGGCTTCATTATATTTCTTGAACATCATAATAATTATGCAAAGAGGTATATTTATAACAAATCCAAATTTGTGAGGACCCTTTATCTTGAAATCAAGATGAATAGTTAAAAAGGAGTCCTCAAATGTGCACATGGATTAGCACATGATCAATGATGTGATCCCTCCATATTAATTGAGATGAAGGGTGGAGGATGATCTTTGAAAATATCATAAGAGAGTTAATATGTGTCCTTCATCTTGTTTCTAAGATTGAGGGTGGAAAGGCTTTCCCAAGAAGACACATGGATCACCAATGTGGGAAATTCATCTTATTTCCAAGATGAAGGGTTAAGAATGCTCTCATACAAGATTCATTTTAGTCCCTTCATCTTATCTCCAAGATGAAGGGTGAAGAATAATCTTGCATATTAATTCACTTATCAATTTAATTAGCACACAAAAGAATATCTTAGGGGATCTCAAGATCCTTTCTTTGCATGAAGATGCCAACTTGGAGGGGAAAATATGAATTAATTAAATGTAATATAATTATAATTTTATTTTCCATATAACTATAATTAGAAGACATATTTAAAAGAGGGGAATTAATAGCATTAATTAATCAGAGCAAGGAAAATTAGTGAATTAACCAAAATAGATTAATTGAATAAAGAAATGTACTATAATGATAATTGAATAAAGAAATGATAATTAAACATGTATAAAATAAGATTAATTAACTCACTTAGAGATGTCTCAAAGTGAATTCAAACACATATATTAGATGAACAGATAGCTTCATACCAAATTGTGTGAAATTGTGGGACGTCATTCCATTTTATAATTTGACACAGAAGTGATAAAAATGGATTGTCTACATTTTCCTTTGTTTAATAATAGATTTTGAGACATAGAAGAAGCAACTAATTTTTAAAGAATTAAAATTCATATAAATATCATACAAAAAAAACTTATGGATGTTAGTTTTGATAAATTTGATAAAAATACTAGCAAATGGGTTCAAATATGCCCCAAAGTGATGTTGGTTAGGCCCTAGATGCCCCATCAAGGGGAGATTTAGAAAAAATATTGGCTTATTGAACCCTCTAAATAATGAAAGAATAGTGTAGAAATGATTAAAAATGAGAAAAATCACAAAGACAGGAAAAAATGGGAAGAAAAATGGAGTTTGGGGCTAAAAATGAGCCTCAAAAGAAGAAAAATAATGCAATGGGGGGTAAAATATTTGAAATAAAATACTATAGATTCACCCTAGGGTGAAATTTTGGTTGATTTTTAGTCTCTTATTTTAAAATTTACCTCTGATATTTTGTGCACAAGTGACTTGGATAAAATGGCTCATCGACCACAATCAAGGGCACTTCCAAACTAGGTTTGAGAGCATTAGTGACACTGAAGGATGGGACCTATTGGCCA
>JARHVA010009745.1:0-70000 GCA_037957365.1 Torreya grandis
AACATAGCCAAAAAAGATACGACATCTAATAAAGATGCTTGATTTTGGTCTTATTGCATGATGTGGCTATACAGTCATCATCTACCATAGAGTGAAATAAAATAGCAAAACTATAGGAGTGCATTGTTGATTGCATGTGTCATTACATGGCTTTAGTGACAACCAACTTGGGAAGTCTCATGGCTCCATGAACAAAAATGTTATGACCATATTTGATCTATGCCTCGACACTAAGCCTTGAACAAAAATTGACAAAGACTAAAGCCACGTCAGCTAGTCTGAAAGATTTAAGATGACCTGGAAATAGATCTGAGGAAGGGATGACATCTAACCAATAGTCCAAATAAAATGTTACGGGAATAACCATGGATTGATAAATTGAGTATCAAGGAAGGGTCTCTAGCATAAATAAATAACATTCCTCAAGTTCATAGAAAAGACAAATTAGAATTAATCCTAAACATTTCTCACTAAATAAGGGTGAAGGTAGGCCTAAAATAACTTGAAAGCTATCTAACCAACTAGATAACTCAGTGATCAAACCTAACCAAACCAACACCCACATCACCTTTGAAACTATAAAATATTTCAAACTACATGTAAAAGATTACCAATGAATGTTAAAACTACTTCTGTGTTAGTTTTGAGGTGTCCAAAGGAATTGGAAAAAGATCCCCAATCATCTCAGATATCACTTGAGATATTACTAAATAAGGAAGGCATAAAATGTGTTGTAGATGGGCATATAAAACATGATCATCAAATTCCATCTACCATTTTTAGTAGACATAAATACAATTGGTGAAAGTAAAACAACACAAAAAAAATTGGAATTTCTTATTAGAGTATGTTGGGACTGCCTGTTGCACCTAATACCTCACTTGTTAAAATAATCAATACTCATTTAGTGTACTCATGTATGCACAACCAAAATATAAAGAGGTGATATCATATAAATATCCATGAGTAATTACTCAAAAGGGATTCTATGGGGAAGCAGCTGGCCTAAAGGATGAACCATGGGGTTTTTGGTGTATCGGTGTAGGAATGCATGGATAAGTCTAGGTACAATATGTAGTATTTGTTATTTTTCATAGGATCATTTATACATCCTTAACCCTCAATAAATATCTCACTCTGCTCAATACATTTTTTTTTTAGTCAAGGATGGTTAAATGGTTACTTTTAGACTAACTAAGAAGGACAAATTTTTACACCTTATGTTGTTGTTTGGTTACAATAGGTCTATAGAAAGAGAACAAGGTCTAATGATACTTTAACATTCAAATATAATGTCTAAAATGTTAATCATAAAAGTATTAACTAGTAATTGATTAAAATAGATGTAGATTTATACCAATTCCATAAGCACACAACATAATTTACTACTACCTAAAAGAGAGTACAACCATGGAGAGGAATGAAAACTGAGGTATGATAGGAAATCATTCAACTGAGGTTACTAACTCCCTCTTATCTTAAGGTCATTACACAATTTCCCTATTTTTCTTAAATATGCAAGTGGTACAATTAATTATTCATGAATTCCACTATCTCAATAATGAGTAATGATACGATTTATGATCAACTCCGTCATTTACCAGATAGAATATAGTGGGCATCCCATAATTGGATTTTTGCAAAGAGATATCATATTGGAAAATAGCCAATGCATTTATAAATCAACAAGGATAAGGAGTAAATATAAAAAAATTAATATTTTAGTCAAACATAAATCTTTCTACATTAAATAATTCAACAATCCATTGTATTTAAATTAAGTTAAACATTCATTGCATACAACTTCCTTATTTACCAATTAGTTTCTAGTCATAGGCTAATAATGCATTCGGTATTATAACATAGGATAAATTTCTAGTCAAACATATATTTATTAAAAATATCAAGAAACTAAAGAATTAATATCTTATCAATTTCCCACAATAGCAATTTCACTTAAATGATAAACAAACGTCATGTAACATTATTCATAAGTATGAACATACATATATGAGTGATACGTGTTCTAACATGAAAAAGTATAGAAAGAATATGAGGATCATAAGATTTCACCCATAATATAAATATATATAACATTAATATTATCTGAAGTATCTTGATCAAACTAGGATTTACATCCATGCATCTAATGAGTGGAACTTAAATAAAATCCCATATAAGTATCTAAATCAATATAAAATGACTAAACATGTCGTAACACAATATATATTCATTTACCACCAATATAAATGAGATAAATACACATATTCAGCCTAATAGTATCCATATAAACATTAAGCATAATAAAATAAAAGACCAAAATATTATATCTAGTAACACAAGGAAATTATCATCACTATCTTTCATTATAACATTACAAGCAGACTAACCATCACTCTACAAGTAATTATACTTACCATGACCCTAATCCTCCCTATGATTATGAATCAGCTCATGTGAAGACTACCAACATAGTTAATCTTATTTGAGACATTTTCTATTTTCATAGACACTCTTTTACTTCACATATGGATCCCCTACACTTCCCTATCTTCTTTGCACATTGACAGACACTCTAGACACTCCTTGGAGCCCTTTTTGGGTCCCATTAACCACCAGGGACAAGATATTAACTGAGGATGTGGCTTATGGTTGAAACCCATGGCCAAGGATGTATGTTTCCTTAACAAAATCTATAGCTTAGGTCACAGTTCAGCCAGAACTATCATTTTTTGGCTTCTAACAGCCATATATGACTAGTTTTGGGGGCTTTTGGCATTTGGGTGACCTATATCACACATTTTCATCCATTTTCCTCCTAATGATTCTCTATTCTTCTCTCTTGACTCTCATGCCTTCTTTAATCTTTTTTAATTCATTCTTGGCAATGTTAAGCTATATTGGTGAGAAGGGATTTCATGCACTCCTATACATTATCTTAGAGAACCCATTATTGCTCTCAGTTGTTTCTACTTCCTTGTGACTTGATCCTAGCTTATACATTTGGAATTTTATCTGATTTATGAAATTGGTTATATATTTCACACCCTTTCATGTTCTCACTTCACTTCCACCATTACTTTTGGCTCCTAGTTTGGACTCAGCTCACACATAGCTTGGTCTTCCTCCTTCATTTCTTCCTAGCTTGGATTCCTGGTTGTTAGAACATATGCACAAAATTTTCAAGCTTGATCTAAGGGCACTTAATTATGAAAAGTGACATTACATTATTATAGTGTAGTATATATTGTACAGTTTATCATTTGCATGCTAGTCTAGCTCAATTTGAACGTGTTTTAGAGTAGATAATAAATTGTATGTATTCTCTCAACCCTAAAAACATATTTCCCCTTTAAAATTGTCTTTAACTATTTAGGATTTCTTTATTTTGAATCATTACCTTGATTGGTATATACTCTTATCTTTAAATTAGCTTAATTTTTTTTGCTTAAATTGCATTTCCTCATTCATTCACATGATAGAGATAATTCCATTTGGACAAAGGCATTATCTTAGGTTTCTTAAATTGTGTGCTCTCCTTACCTCTCTCTATATATATTTAAAATGTCATTTCCCTTCCAAAATCACATTTTAATTGGTAGGATTGCATGTTTGTAAAATGTAATTCATGATTGGTAGTGCTATCTTGTTCAAATTACTTGTTTTTCACTCTTTATGCATTGAATGTCAGATTCTTATTACTTATTTTACAATGGTTATATTCGTAAGACATACTTTCATCATTTATGTACTTGATCATGTTATACCTAACCTATTTCATGAGTCTACCTATGGTTTGTTTTAATCTAGAAAACTGGATATCATCTATAAGTCATGAGTATCCCAAAGAATCCTTGAGCCTTTTAGCCTTCTAGGTGTATGATTATGTACATTGTGTACTGCCTACCAAACACTATTTTCTCCATTTATACTATTAGAGCTACATTCTAACATGTCTAGTGGGACCCCACATAAGGTCTCATTCTATTTCTATCCTCTTTATAACTCTCTTATCCAATTTTACTTTGATAGTCATAAGGCTTTGCTTTCAATTATGTTTTGTCTCTCTATGGTTGTTTTATCTTGATTTGGTTTTGTGTCCTTCTCCCTACTAGTTCACTGATCATTTTCCTGTTTTTGTCTCCTATGTTTCTCTTATTTCATTGCATCCATGGCTAAACTCACACCATTGGGATGTGAATCCCATCAAATTTAGGGTCTTGTCCCTAAGTTCACTTATGAGTAGGCTAAGGTTACAATGGAATACCATAGACAACATAGGACATAGAAATTTACCTCAACCCAACATAGTGGCCTTGACACTCATATTCTTTAAGGAACAAGATTGGAAAATCCATAAACAATAGGCTCACTCACCTTTCGACTAGTCTAGGCATTACTTGTTCTAGGATACCTCCCTAAGACTTGAGCGCAAGTTTCATTCACTTGTTAGGGGTGAAGCTGACCTCCTTTCATGATTGAGGCCCGATGAATTATGTGAAATCATTGATGATTGTCATAGGTAGATTCAAGTTAATGAACAACACTTTTATTCTGCTAGGAATAAGCGTCATGCTTCCTCTAGATAATAGATCATAGCTAGTCTAGTTTGAGTGCCTCAACTAGTTCTAATGTGAGTCCTCTACCTATTTCTTAACAAGAAAATCTATAGAAAAAACCCTCTCACATCCATGTTAATAGACATAGGAATTTTGACTCAATGAGGCATACACATCGCATGGATTCCTCCCATCCTCGTAGTCTCTCCTTTACAGTCTCAGATGAGCATGATGATTTTGATCACCACTTGTAGACTAGAGATTTGTGTGATGCTTATCTTGAACATCAGCACCCTCACATAGACCCTCATCTTGTGACATATATACAAAAACATGGAGACTTAGGTCACCATGACCATTCACATGGGCATGCCACATAGCCTTATTATCCTCATAAAGAAGAATAAATTTTTGTGGTCATTCTTCACCCCATGATTGGGAAGATTTCCATTATGAGTGTCTCCCACATTAGGAGCCACCTCAACATCATCCCCTTCAAGATCAGGGTTGTGATGAGTCCTAATAGCATAGGAAACATCATGAATTCCATGATCCTTCTTTGAGATCTCATCACTAACATATAACAAACCATTCCCATGAGGATTTCCATAGGAATCATCTAGCCTTTTGGGTGTGTGATATTCCCCTTCCTCCTCCTATCCATAAATCACCTACATTCAATGGGATTTCGGATGATAGTCCCATATATAATATCATGAAATTTATGTTGGTGTTTATAGATTGGTAATAGAATGAAGGCATGATGTTGAAGCCCTTTATGCACTCCCTATGAGCCAAAGTTCTTGTTTAGTTCATGAATCTACCTCTAGATTATATGTCTAGCTTCTAGTTCCTTGTAGATGACTTCCTTGAATGATTTGATATCACCAAATAATTTAACCTTGACATCCAATCACTTACCTCCATAGCATATGCCAAGGGTGAGCCAAACTTTGAATTTTTATATAGGCTACATTCAGTTGTCCATACATGTTAGACAAGATTCTCGAATGATCATCTATATGACATGTTCATGCGAGCATTGAGATAGGAGGTTCATTTTGATGTCCTCAAGCATGAACCCATATCTTATGATGAAGCTATTAATTAGTGTCTAAATATTGAATTCTTTGAGGTTTATATGGGAATTCACCTTGTGACAACCCAAAATTCATCATATTCATGTTATTTCAACCATAATGTGATTGGCAATAGTGTCCCTAATTCTCCTCCTATAAATAAGGATGAGAAGGATATCCATGAGGTCAATACTTTGAGTAAGAGGAAAACTAAGAAAAGGCCCCAAAAATGACCATTGTGAGACCATAGAAAGTGTTCCCTTATGATGCCACCAAGTGTTGTAACTTTCATTAGATGAAGGGCCATGATGATGAGAATTATGTTGCCCAGAAGTTTTTTTTTGAAAGACTCACCTCTTCTTAAAAGTTATCCACTTTTAGAACCCAATTATAAATTGAATGTGTTCAAGGATCATCTACCTGAACCCCAAAGTTAGATTTGACATTCATCATAACATTCCTCCCTAGGCTAGACAATGTCCATACCCATAATATAGGTGTTACAAGGCCTCTCAGCTATGATCTCCATTTTGAACCTTCTTCACCTTTTATATAAGTAAAAGGGTCTCATATTTGAGAGATTGGTCTCTCTCATGAGGGTCCATTGTGAGATGATGTTGAGTTTTTATTAAAATATGAAATTTTAGATCACCCTCATCCTCCAACATTATCTTTCAACCCTGCCTCATTATCAGATGCCTCAGTTCTTGTAAAGAGGTCTAAGTTCCTGCTCTACATTGAGAACTCCATAGATGAGTGTCATGTCAAGAGATTAATCCTTTATAAAGTATCCATGTTGAACATCATACCCCTATGTGTGTTTAATGAGCTTAGGATTAGTTAGAAGAAGCTCTCTAATTCTTGTCATAACTATGCTATTTTCAACAACATGGTTACACTGGTGGGAAACATGAAGTTCTAAGTCAAGTTTGACCCCAAGATACTTATGCTCAATTTTTGTGTGTTAGACTTGGATCTCTCATACAACATGATCATCAGTCATCTGCAGACTATTGCCATGCAAGTCATCATATTAGTAACATTTTTCATGGTCTAGTTTGTGTACGCAGGTGAGGTTCAAACCATATAGGTAGATATAGATCCCTGGGAATTAAATAAATGCTAAGATAAATCCCTCTAATGAGGATTTGGTTTTATCCTCATGGGGCCCTATAGGTTTAATCAATATCTCACCTCTGAATCTCATTTTCTCAAGGATGAACATTTTGATCTAGCTGAGTACCAATCAACATTCATTCCTTTAAAGTCTAGCATACATTCACTAACTCCCTCTCCTACCCTACAAGACTAAGTTGGCTCTTCCCTTATTATATATCTCTTTCAAGATATCTATATCAATGTTGAGCTTCCCCTTTCATCATTATTCTCCCATTGGAGTATCAGATCTCTCAACACATCTCTCATAGAGATTGTTAAAGTCATTGAGTTTGATCTTGAGTGCTATTTCATCCATGGTATAATATGTAAAATTATCAATTAGAGGAAATATTAAAAGAATCTCATGCTTGTGAGTCATGCACACTATCATCCTCTTACTTGTTTGGGATCATAGGTCTTGTTCACCCAGAAAGACCCTACCTTTCACACTCATATGTTTTGGGTCATGACTGGTGAACGTAAGGATACGGATGTTCCATCTCATTCTTCTGAGATTTTACTTGTTTCTTGGACTCTTCATAATCTAATTAGTGGCATGCCGTAAGGGTAGGACTCTATTTGCGGTGAAGTGGTGCCCTACCCTTAGGGGATGTCCTAGGCCTGTGGTGCTTTGATGAGCCTCAAAGCTTACAAAAATACCCTCCCTAGGCCCCCATTTAGTGAATTACCCCTAAAGTGGAATCCATAATCAAACCTTGAGGGTCTCCATATCTATTTAGCTTGTGCAATTCTCCTTGGATACATCATAGGATACAATCAGAGTCTTTTTCTTCTTTTATTTGGTCAGGCTATTGCTTACTTGAAGCTAAGCCTCTATCAATTCCTTTCTCCCTTTCTACAATACCCGTAGGTGGTGTGGGTTAGTGGTTGTTCTTTCTTACAACTTGATCTATACTTATTGGTATGGTATTCATCTATATTAGGCCTCCTATCACCCTTTCCACCTCACATTATGATTGGCATTGATACACTCTCTCCTAGTTGGCTCATACATAGTGGTAGTGGCTCTATCGACAAAGATGACTTTCTTGTCTCTAGCACTTTGAATCCTCTTCATATTTGCAAAATAGAGAAATGTGATGTTAGATCAGTCATGGATGTGTTGGAATGAGATAAACATGTTCAACCAACATATTTTATTATTTCCACCTCTTATTCTCTTTTGGGCAAGCTTTGCACCATTTTGTGCTCCATGATATTGTTTTTGGCCTTTTCTGGCCTAGACCACAAGTTTATGGGCTAGCTTGATGCCTAGTAATGGTCCAAGTCATGGATGTAATGTCCTGGTATTTGTCTAGGCCATGGGTTTGCCAAATCATGCCACAACCTAGGTCAGAAGCTTTCTTTTTGCCCTCTCCCAAGCTCCTTTTCATTTTATTATTACTCTTAGAACCACAAAACCTTCATATTAGAGGTTTTAGCCCATTTTAAATGTAATGGAAGATTCCATTTCTTTGTTTGAGGCCTCTTTGGGTCTATTTTGGGACCATTTTGGTCTCTTATACCCCTAGGTCCTCGGGCCTATCAAGCTCAAGTATATATTAAGGGGTATGCCTTGGGATAGAAATTGATATCTCTTCTTCTTTTAGTCAGTAGTTTATCAGCTTATTTGTAGATGATTCTTACTAACTCCCTTTTATTATTTCACTATGGTTATTATAGGTGTGGGTTTATGGTTTTGGTTTCTCTAGGACTTGATTTTGTCTTCATTGACCAATTTCCATCCCTTTATGGACATCCTATCTCCCTTCGTCACCTTGTCCCATAGTCAGTGTTGGTCTTTTCCCCTTAATTATAGCTTGATTATGTTATTTGTCTCCATTATTTACCCCAATCCTCACTATTTGTGTCAAGACAATCCTTATATAACATCATCTTGCATCCCTAACCCCCATTATGGTGTACCTTAGTGGTGATTCAAATGGATAGTGGTAGTCGAGGAAACCTAGGACCTATCGCTACTATCTGCATTATCAATGACCCATGGGACTACAACCTTTTTGCATCTAGTTACTTCTTCACTACTAAGATGAACAATGTAATTAAGTATCATGTAATCATCGATGCTTGTGTACTAGGCACATGTTATGTGTTGTTATTCTCTAACTTATTCTTAGTCATTTCTTAGCTCATCAGTGTTTAGTCCATCCTTAGATTAGAGTTGTTCCCACTCTTCAAGGAGACACATGATTTGTTCTCCTCCTTAAAGGACATCTAGGTCACCCATATCCGTTGAGGGGAGAATACCAGAGATGGTGCTCTCATGAATATCATTTTATATTATAAGATTTGATTTGATATCACGTATGTCCCTTTTATGTAGGATTTGGAGCTAGAGTTGGATTTGGATTTGGATTATGCAACATTAGCACTCTCACTCGTGGATCACACCATTGACTTCTTCCATTTCCATCCTTATCTAGTAAGTGCAAGTAATATTCTATTATATCATTTTTGTTATTACTTTTATTTGATTTTGTGTGGATTTTAGTTACTACACAACACTCCTTATTTATTTGAACACTGACTCCTTATACCTTGGGGAATATGTAATCATACTTCTCATGACCCTAATCCTCCCTATGATTATGCATCAGTTCATGTGTAGAATATTGACCTATGTCACCCTATTTTATACATTTCCTACTTGTATAGACACTCGCTTTCTTTGCATATGGATCTCCTACACTTATTTGTCTTCTCTACATGCCAATAAACCCTCCAAACACTTCCTAAAACCCTTTTGAGGTCCTTGATGACCACCCAAGATGAGATGTTGACCTAGGATATAGATTATGAGGGAAACTTGTAGTCTATTGTAGCCTAGGCAAATGCCTAACCATAAATGTCATTTTTGGGCCTCTAATAGAAAAAAATGACTAGTTTTGGGCGTTTTTGGCATTTGGGTGTCTTTTATCACTCATTTTCATCCATTTTCCTTGTGATGATTCTCTCTTCTTATACATTTTGACTCTCATGCCTTATTGAATCCCTTTTGATTCATTCTTTTCACTCTTGAGATGGATTGGTGAGAAGATATTTCATGCACTACTACACATTGGTTGGGGACTACATTATTACTCTTAGTTATCCTTTCTTCCTAATGGATTTCTCCTAGATTATACATTTAATATTTCACCATATTTATGCACTTGTTTGGAGCTCTCACACCCTTTCAAGTTCTCACTTCAAATCCTCCATTTATTTTGGCTCTTACTTTAGACTCAACTCACACATAGCTTGGTCTTCCTCCTTCATTGCTTCCTAACTTGGATTCCTAGTTGTTATAACATATGCACAATATTTTTGTTCTTGATCTAAGGACACTTTATTATGAAAAGTGAATCTCCATTGTTGAAGTGTAGTATATATGCTAGGGTTTATCATTTACATATTAGTTTAGTTTAGTTTGAACATGTTTTATAGTAGATTCTCAATTATATGCATTCTCTCAGCCCTTGAAACATATTTACCCTTTGAAAATTTCTTTCATTATGTATGATTTATTGATTTTGAATCATTAACTTGCTTTATATATACTTTTATGTTTAAATTAGCTTAGTCAGTTTGGTTAGAATTACATTCTCTAATTCATTCACATGCTAGATATTATTTGATTTGGACAAAGGCATTAGCTTAGGTTTATAAAATCATGTGATCTCCCTATCTCTCTCTCTATTGAAAATATAATTTCCCTTCAAAAATTACATTTCAATTGGTAGGATTTCATGTTTATGAAATGTATTTCATGTTGGGTATGTTATCTTGTTCAAATAACTTATTTTCTCATTCTTCAAAAATTGAGTGTCACCTCCTTATTATTTTCTTTACAGTGGTTATATCCATTAGAGATATATGAATTATTTATGTGCTTAATCACTCTATACCTAACTTGGTTTACATGTTTTCCTATATTTTGGTGAAAGTCGACAAATTGGATAACCTCTATAGGTCATGAGTAGCCCACAACATCCCTAAACCTTTAGCCTTATGGTTGTTTTCTTAAGTACCATGTGTACCCCAAAGCCAAACCCCAGTGGATCCTTTCAAATTATTGGAGTTATACTATAGGTTGAGTAATCATTCAAAAAATTAATACAACTTATACATGTACATGGCAGCCTTAGATTTAAATATAACTCAGAATTCTATTTAATTCTAGCAAGGAAGTAAATAATGAAACTAGGAAATGTAATCTGACACAATAGATTATTAGCAATAAAGATAATACCTTTATACATAGATTTTCAAATACCATGGAATTTAAAGGTGATTCCAATCACTGCTTCCCTTATATGCTAGCAACAAGGGTTAATTGAACCTTGTTTCCATTATTTTTAATTTGCAACTAGAATAAAACTATAAAGAGATTTTCTATGTAACTCATGCTACCTCAATAATTAATCAACATATAAGAGAAAAAATATAGTGTATGCCATAATTAATATGCTAGCTAAATCCATCAATGAATATTTTTTCCAAGATAACTTCTTATCTCGTAACCAACTAGACCAACATAATTATCTATTCTTAAACACCATATGATAAGTAATATATTTGCATAGGTAAGTCTCCAGTCATGTCAACCATATAATGCTCGCGCCCAGAGACTATATAAAGATTATATTAAACTATATTAGGATACTAATGCTACACTAATCATGCATAGGACCAGATATATATTATTATCACAATAATGTTAACAAAGTAATGTACTAACTACAAAAGTGTTACTGGCAATCATATAAATATATAAGGTAAAAAAAACCCAGAGTATATATCAATGATTAAATTTTGAAAATATATGTGAAACCTCATATTCTTACCATATTTCAACATTATAAATCTTTTTTCTCCTCTTTTAATATGATCTATTTTCAAGACAAGGTTAGCAAATAATAACTACAATATATAAATAAACTAATAATAATGATGTAATTAGTTTATAACTTCACTCAATAAATACTCAACATGAAAATGTTGATAGAATTTATGCTAAAGAAATAAATGAATAACTTATACCAAAAGTCATGAAATATGTCATTCCTATTAATGAGATCACTCAGGAGTGTGAGCATCATGTAATCATGTCAGAAAAACCCTCCCAACTAAACCTATGAACCCAACCATCAGTGGCCCTTACTGTTTCACTATTTTTTTCTTTATTTTTCTTTTATTGAAAAAAAGATGAAATAATAAAAGAGTGGTGTGGTTTATAAGAACTTGATTTCATTGTGTGCTAATCATCTAATCGATTATAGATACTCATCATTGGCTCGAGAGGATGACCTAAAAATAAGAGAGGAACTAGAAAAGGGTGGATTAGTGAGATAGATAGGTGGATTGCCTAGCACAATCTAGATCCCAGAAGCACTAGAATTCCTTGGAGGGTGTCAATCCACTCTTTTAGATAAATATGTTATGAAAAATAGACATATATGCTTGTATGAAATAATTAAAAATTTTAAAATAAATGAAAAAAATGGTTGAAGGGAAATAATTTATTTTAATTGAAAAAGAAATAACTTATTGAAAACTAATGCTAAAATGTTCAAACCTATTTCATAAAATTGTAGACTTTTGTGATGTAATAGAAACCAAAAACTCAAAATTTGAGTGATGGTTGATAAGAGAGAATTGCTTGATATTTTTTGGAAAATAAAACAGATAGTGACCAGTGCCACTTAAGACAACCCCTATCGATCAGCAGACAACTGACTATTAACATAGATAACTAGTGCCAATCTCTATTGGTTTTGGTTTGGGTAAAAATGAATATTGGTTTGGTTGTAGGAAGGTTTGTACTAATTGTTTTTGGGTTGGGGAATGGTCATAAGGGCATAATAGGTTCTCAGGGGTATCAAACCTCAAAGCTATATAATTAGGTTATTGAGATGGACTATTGGTGTTTTTGCGAGAGATGGATTTATTAGAATTACATAAATCCAACACAAAGGTTGGTATGAGAGGGATGGGAAATATATGTAAGTAAACAAAACTACTGAAACTAACAACTAAACTTGATGTAAGTGAAAATACATAGCTCTAGATTTTATTAGCCTAGAGAAGTGATGAGGTTGGGTGTAAGATTGGGATCTTGGAGTAATGTGGGTAGAGTAATGATTCTTGAGCTCTTTATGGTGAGTTACTAGGGCACATTCATGTCTCTGGCCTAGTTTTTAGTTGACTTGGAAGCTTTGATTCATTTGAGAGCTAAGATTATCATTCAAAAGATGTTGTAAACTATTGAGGTAGGGTATTTGGGTGGCATTAAATAACTGATATTGGTCCTAGTCAACTGACATTGATTGATGGGTGACTGGCATTAGTTAGGGGAAAATAGTCAAAACTTGCTAATTTGGCTATTTTCACTTAAGATTAGTTGTTAAGACCAATGGAAATGGTCTGAGGTTATTTAAGGCCTTAATAGGATACATAAGGAATAAGTCTAGGGAGTCAGGGTGTTAAATGCCTAGGTGAGAAATAATCCTAAGGTTAGGTGTCAATCATTTAACCATTAGTTTGGGTGAGGAGGTGTAAATAAGCCTATTTAATTTAATTAACCAATTAAATTGGCCAAGTAGGGTAGGATAGGAGTGTTATAGTATTTTAATAAATAATCATAACCAAAGGGGGCTAAGGGGGCCAATGAATATTTTACAATGACTAGAACCATGAAGTTTTATAGTGTCTACATTTTACTCTTTTTTATTGTGTAGGTTACATCCTCAAGATTCAAAACAAAAACAATAAGTGTAGTGAAAAATTGGTTATCCCACATATGGGAAGAGGTTTTCCCCCTCAAACTAGGATGTAATGAGGTGAAAATGATGTTGGTTGTAGGTTTTAAAAGTGTATATGAGTGGAAACGTGGGTAGGATGGTATGAAGTGGCAAATAAAGATGCACTAGGGAGATCAAGTGATAATTGAACTAAGATACCACATTAGGCATAACAAATATTGGTTCATGTATAAATACAATTATCCAAGCAAAGGTATCATGTGTTATCAATGGGGGAAAATTTGGGTGATCCTAAGAATGTGAAAGTGGTTATAGGTGATGAAGTTGCAAGTCAACATATTCTAAGGTTGGTAAAACAAATTTCACTAAAGGTAATGATTGAGTAGAATGTTGTGTGGAAAGGTCAGGAAAATGGTTAATTATAAAAAAATCAATGTTGGATTCATTTGTAAAATAAAATGAATAAGTGATAGAGAAATTAAAGTGAAGTCCCAATGGTTTGGGTAGTTACTGGTAAAGGGGTATCTTAGGGATAAAATGCAAGGTAGGGGGCTCAAAACCCTAATTTGTTTGATCAATGCCAAGTAGTATCGACTGATGTCAGTTGACATGACCTAAGTGGTGATCAGTAATGGTCATTGACCAAACCTTAAAAAGGGGGATAATGACCTAAAAAGGTTAAAACATTTTATTTTTTTACATTTTTATTTGTTGATTGCCAAATGTCCTTTGTCTAGAGTGAAAATGGCATGGTTGAACAAAAAATTGTGATTATGAGGTACTGATTGTGTTTGCCTATGAGTTGAATGAGAGTTAGATTGGGTGTCAAGTTGGAATGTGAGGAGTAGATTAGATATAGGTTTACAAGATAAAAAAAAATGGGTGGATGAGCTAGAGGTAGAGGGTGAGTACTGGCTATGCATCAGGATTCAACATAGAGGCATATATAGAATGAGGTAGGTACTTAGTTTACATTTGTTGGTATATTTTAATATGTTTGGGCAATGTTTGAAATGTGAGGTTTTAGGAATGAGAGGTAAATTTGGAATGTAAGGGGAGGGAATTATAGTTAATATTGTGATTACATCTAGAAATAGGATAGGCAAAGGTAGAAAATTAGGTTTTTTAGGGATTTTAGTGTAGTTGGGTAGGAAAGGAGGGTTTTAGGGTCATTGGCCATTCCCCATACTGATCGATGCTGATCATTGTCAATCAACATCAATTGATTGGGAAAAAGTGTTGGTCATAATAAGGATGAACATCGATCCATAACCCTAATTGGTGTTGGTTGAGGATTGACTGATAATGATCCAAGAAAGAACCAGTATTGATCGATGCTTAAACGATACCAATTTTTAGAAAAAAGTGTAAAGGGATGAAAATTGGATAATGGGGTTTAAAGGGAAATAATAAATGTGAATAAAACATAGTGTGTGGTTAGCCCTAGCTTAGAAATAACATTTAAACATAGGTGTGGGATGAGTGGGTTATAATTGAATAGGTTGGTAGGGGTAGTTGTGATAGGTGGAATGTTTGCATGATTTTAGGAAAGTTTAGGGTAAGCTAAATAGTTTTTGTAACCTTAGAGGCAAGGGTGATAGTAGCAATATGAGACTAAGTACCATCACTCATTGAGGATATATAGAGAGATATATCCAAATGGGATTGGGATCACATGACAGTAGTGGACTTGGGGGTATGCAATATTATAAGTGTGTACCATGAGATGCAACGATGATGGTAACCCTCATTGAGAGATAGGACCCAAATACAAACACCTTTGTGTTATCAATGGGAGGGATCATCATCCCACTAGAGGACATTAATAATATTTTCAGATTGCTTATACATGGTTGAGTGATGAAGCCAATATAGAACGATGATTAAGATGCATACATAGATTAATTATTTGGAGAGGATTTTGTAGATGTGTGATGGAATGTAGGGATTTTTTATTTTAGGTATCTATATCATATGGATAGGGAAGGGAGATTGATCATGAACATGATGATGATAGTTATCGCTTCTTATGCACTTTCAAGATCAAGTGGAGGTATATTTCCTTGGGATTTACTAGGTGTCACAACAAATTAGATTATCATGGCACACATGAGGTCAAAATAGATTCATAGTAGGCTTCATGAGATAGAAAATAGACATGGCACTACCATAATCAGGAGTGGAGGTGTGGGACTTGGAGTGGTTAGACACATTGGTGGATGGGGAGGTTTTCTAGAAACCATACACAGGATTCCCATTATGGTTGGGGCTTGGTGAAAAAATGTTTTCCTTATATATTTTTAAATGGATATATGGGAGCTGATAGAATGATATAGAGTTGATCCTCTTTGATCAAGTGAAGAGGTATTTTGACTTGATATAGGGTGTTTTAAGGGCCTTATCTAGGTATAAACGAGAGGATATAGAGGCACCATTATTTCCACCACAACTAGTTGAGGATGATATTTTGTATGAGGAGCTACTAGGTACTATAGGTGTAGATGATTTTAGGGTCACACATGAGTATATCATGTCATGGTAGGGATAGTATGCTACAATGGTTGGAGGAGATGGGGGATAGGGTTAGGTTGGAGGTGAGGTTGGATAAAAACAAGATGTTGATGTGGAGATGGAGGTGAATGGTGATCAGATGGATGTGAATGCCCCAGATAAATAGGTGATTATAACTAAGAGGGACTAGGCAAGAGAGACATTGGCCATAGTGTAGGTAGTGTTGGTCTCTATGACATTAAAAAGGGACACAACATAGGTTTACCTATAATTAATGACTTAGGATATAGATACTCTCTAGGGATAGGTTATTCTCATCACTCAAGAGATGGATTAGGCATGGGGATGAGTAGCAACCCTCACATAAGAGAGGGGTCATGCATGAGCATAGATAGCCATCATCACCTAGGAGAGGGATACAACATAGGGATAGTTAGCCAATATTACACAACATAATGATGGCCTATAGACACAAGTGACCCTGATATCAATAAAAGTAAATGATTTGAGATAGGTAGAAGGATGTGCACATACAAGAGTAGCACGAAGTATCCCCATGTCTAGGTATGTGTCCAAAATAGAAGAACTGAGATATTATGAGGCACTTATCCTCACCCATCTTCTAAATGTGAATTGGTATGTTGAGTATGTAGCAGAGTGGGTTATGGGAGGGATACTTAATAGTTTGACTCCTACTGATTGGGTAGTATCTACAGGTGCTCAGATGGGTTTGAGAGATGGATAGGCTCTAAGGGGTAGTAGTACTCATACACCATATAGCTGATTCGAATTTATTATATTTATAAGATTTTTATTTTGGTCTATGATCCAATGTAGTGAGATATACGTACCATTTTGAGAGACATGGATATTTGTGTGTGTGTGTGTGTGTGTGTGTGTGTGTGTCGGTGTATTATTTTGATTTGAGTTATGACGTTATGATCATAATGTATGTGGTTTATGGTTATGGTTAATTTATGCTCATGTGATTATTTATTATATGATGTTTCTATGTGGTGATTCATTTAGCATTATTCATATTAGTAGGTGTATGATTAATTATATGTTTGACATTTAAATGAATGAACTTATGTGATACCATGTTTAGATAGATATTTGATAGATAACATATTTGCATGACTCATTTATTCATTTAAAAAAATGATAAAATGGTTATTAATAACTTTTATGGTAAAAAGTTATAATGGATGAATTATGATATAATTAAGTTGATTTATGTGATGATTAGCAAGATGGATGAAATGTTAGAGACTTTATATGAGTGGTTATTTTAATAGATGATTGATGATGATGATGATAATGATGATGATGATGATGATGATGATGATGATGATGATAAATATAAATATAATTTCTTAATGATTAAAAACACCTAAATAAATGATGAAAGGTTAATGATAATAAAAAACACATAATTTTATTAAATGTTTAAAACCATCTTAACACATAGAGATACTTTTTTAAACAAAATTATATGTAAGAAGTGATAATAAATCTAAAACAACAAAAAAATACATGTCTTAATGAATGCATCAACATGTAGGTATGCAACATAAGAACGAGACACAATGCTCTATCATTGGCGAGGACCAAAAAAATACAAAGCTAGATCATCTTATGAGCACAAGCCATGTACATGCTTTGCATTAGCATATATTGGTTTGTTAAGAAGTTGTTTTATCACATAGTGTCAAGTAAGCTCAAAATCCGTTATTTTACGCAGGGTGAAAGGGGAGATGGATGAAAATGGAACCTTCTTATGGGGTTGGATTTCCTTTTCTATAGGTTACTAAAGATCCATTATAAACAAGTGAATGTCTTACTTGGTGTAGAGTGATAGATCCAAGAAGTATACTTTTTAAATTTTGTGAATATTGACAATGGGTCTTTGGATTTTTTTAGAGGTTGGGGAAGCTGATCAGTGCAAGAAGCTTCCATGAAATTACTTGATTTGACAAATATTGGACTTATCCATCCTTCAAGGGAGTGGTTTAATCTTCTATCTTGTGTTAGGCTTTGATAATTATCCTTCAAGGGAGTAGTCTACCTTATTTTAAGTCATGTTTTAAATTGTTTTCGTAGATGTCCTTCAAGGGAGCAACTTTCAATGCTAGAGATGACCCATAAGATGGAATGTTTTTATACTTTTTTTTTATTTTTGTAGACGTAAACTTACTTATATAGGGTTAAGGATCACCTTTATGAAGGCAAAACTATAACACAAGAAGGTTAAATAGTGGATGAGAGGATAATTTAAGAGATAATGACCATGGGATTCCATCTTATTAGGGATGAAAAGTATCCATGAGAATCATGCCATGAGTAAATTTGTGCTACCCGTATTTAGGATTGAGGCTGAAACTGTTATGGATAATCACATGATTCTATGCTTTAATCAATTATCTTCAAATTGAAGGGATAAATTTAATAATCTCATAAAATAAGGGATGAGATTAAGTTAGATAGAAAGTGAGGCTGAAGTATTTTAACAAAATAATGAACGTAGATGTGAAGTATTGACGGGATCAGGGTGTAGCTTCCCTTCAAGAAATGATCACTGGTAAGCTCTCAATCCATACTTATGTATTTTGATATACAATCCAAGCCAATTAAAAGAAAACTTGCCTCTCTTGATTCTTTCCATATTGGTTACATGCTGATTTTCTTTTAAGATGAGGTCTCTAATATTGAATTATCATTCTTTTAGGTACTTTTTATAAATGCACTTAATTTGTTCTTGGTAGACATGAAGATGGTTAATAGTGGCCAAATGATTCTCATCAAGTAACTCAAGTTGGGATAAATGCTCTTGATGATAATCACCCTTAAAAATGATATCCTTTAGGGATATATGAAGATAGAGAATTTGGACATCGAGAGGCAAGACAACCTCTGCTCCAAAGATAAGAGATAACTGGGTATCACCTATAGGGGTTTGAATGCTAGTTAGATATGTGCATAAGGCAAAGGGAATATGTAAGTACCAATCCTAACTAGATGCATTGACCATTTTAGTTAGCATTTTGTTAAGTGTTTATTTGTAAGCTTAAGCTTGCCCATTAGCTTGCGGAAGATAAGGTAATGATAAGCTTAACTTAATGCCAAATGTGTCACAAAGACCTTGTAATTTTTTGTTTTTAGTTGAGTTTCCATTATTAGTGATGATTTAGTGAGGAACACTAAAGTGGTAAATAATGTTATGGTTTATGAAGTTAATAATCTTATCAACTTTGGTTGGGATGAGAGGAATAACATACACCCATTTGGTGAAATATTCATTCACAGTGATGATATAATGATGTATCTATAAATAATGATAGTTAATTTCACCAATGAGATCTAATCCCAATTAGAATAAGGGATAGAAATCCTTAGAGACTTTAAGACCATGATTGGGAACATGATGTAAGTTAGTGTGTTGTTGATATTTAACCCAATTCTTTACGTAATCGCAATAGTCTTGATTAAGGGTAGGCCAATAATAACCAAGATGAAGGATGTGTTTAGTAATAGATAGACCACTAAAGTGTCCTCAAAAAATCCAATCATGCATTTCTTTGATAGCGTGAGAGATTTCATGACTACGTAGGCATCTAAAAAGAAGACCATCAAATCTTTGCTTATAAATAATTCCCCATATTATAATGGTATAACAAGAGGTACCATGTATAAATTCTCTTTGGCCATTTCTAACGAGATTGGAATGAATGATGGATAGGTATAGATAGTTAAATATTTGTTGATACCAAAGATTAGATTGGGCCTCTTCTACATGAAAAAAGGAAGGAATGTCTTATTTGGTAAGAGTGATCATTTAGGTGATCAATACTAATGAATATTTTATAATACAAAGGTTAAGATTGGATTTGGGAAGCAAGAGAAGCCATGGTATCAATGAACTTATTAGTAGAACACAAAGTGGCTTAAATAAGGGAATGATCAAATGACATCAAAAGTACATCCACTAGTTGTTTATACTATTGTAAAACATCATTTTTACCTTGGTAAGAACCATTAATCTGGTGGACCATAAGTTAGAAGTCACCAAAAATGCTAACCAATTTGAAACCCAAAGACAAAGTTATTTGGAGACCTATTAATAGGGCTTCATACTTATCCATGTTGTTGGTGCAAATAACATCAAGCTTAAAAGATAAAGGAAGGGGATCACCATCAAGGGGAATAAGGATGATACCAACACCCCCACCACATTAACACTTTGGTCAATCAAAGAACCTTGTCATCTAATAAGCAAAATCCTCTTGAGAGAGAATTATGATGGACTCATTAGGAAACTCAACAAGAGAAGGTTTGTTATCTAGTGAAGGTGCTTCAATCAATTGGTCAATAATAATTTTCCCTTTGATTGATTTTTACTGGAGGAAATCAAGGTCAAACTCAATTACAAGCATGAGCCATCTAGCCATATGTTTATTTTGATATAGCTTATAATTAATGTACTTGAGTGGGTTGGTATTAGTTATGATGAAGGTTTTGTGGTTAAGAAGGTAATGATGTAGTATGGAAGCCATAAATACAAAAGTGAGGAACAATTTCTCATTATGGGTATATTGAGTTTCATAATCTATAAGTGTTAAAATTATATAGTAAACCACTTTCTATTTATGCTAATCATCATCATGTGCAAGCATGGAACCAAAGGAGTAGTCTGTGCTGTAAATATAAACATAAAAGGGTTGGTCCTATTTTGGAGGTACAAGAAAAGTTGAGGAAATAAGGTATTATTTAAGTGAGTCACAGGCCTTTTAATAGCCTTTTTTCTACTTAAATGAGATATCATTCTTAATAAGGTGATGGCAACACTGACATCTATTAGATAGTTGAGAGATGAAGCACTAAATGGATTGGAGATTACTCTACAAATGGTAGAGTTTCTTGAGGATAGTTAGAGGAGGCATGTCAAGGATTTACATAAATTTAGAATTATCCACTTCTATCCCATATAAATATATAATAAAGCCAATAATATTTCCTGACAAGACCCCAAAGATGCAATTTTTGGGGTTAGGGTGGACATGGAAGTGGATAAGGTACTCAAAGATAACCTTAAAGATTGTTAAATGACTTTTGTAAAATTTACACTTTCCAAAGAGGTTATCTATGTAGTCCTCTATAGTTTTATGAATAATGTGATGAAAGATATAGGTCATATCATATTGGTAGGTTTCACTAACATTATTTAGACTAAAAGGCATGAACCTATAGTAGAATGATCCCCATGCAGTGATAAAGGCAATTTTATGTTGATATTCTAGGGAAATCAATATTTGATTATAACCTAAAAATCCATCCAGAAGAGATAGCATCTCATGACCAGTAGTAAGATAAATAATATTTTCAATTACTAGCAAAGGGAAGTCATCTTTTAGATAAACAAGGCTGAGATTATGAACGTCAAAGTAAATTCAATGCCTCCTTGTTGATTTGGTGACATGAATGATGTTAGAGACCCATTGGGGATAGTTAATGGGTTGGATGAAGTTGACAGATAAGAGGTGATGAAGCTCTTATTTGAAAAGAAATACTATGAAAGGGTAAATCCTTCATAGTTTTTTCCTAATAGGATTCACATCGAGGTTGGTGACAATGTTATGGATGACTATTGTTGGGTCGATTCCTAGCATGTAATTTTAAGACCAAGAAGATGATATGCTACAGTCTTGTAGAAAGGAAGATAAATCTTGATGCTCTAAGGAATCTAAAGACTCAGTGATTTAGACTATGTAGAGGTTATCCTGTGTGCCTAGGTTGATGTCAATAGTGGCTTCATTCAACACATTTGAAGTCTCAAGAGGAAGGGATTTGTGAATAGATGAATCTTCAACACCAAGATAAGAAAGAAAAGAAATTTCATCCTAACACTAAACAATATTAATTATAGGAGAATCATCTTCTACCATCTTAGGATGATTCAAAGGAATGGTTCTAGTTTTTCCACCCTTTTGATAAGTCAAGGGTCCCAAACTAATCATATTGATAAAAATAATATTAAATGGGATTATATCAAGATCCTCATATTTCAAAGTAGAGGGGATTGGTGAGGATGAGATTTATTCCTCAATCATGGTGATGGGAGGTGGGTTGGTTGACTCTTCTAGCACAATGAATCTGAGACCAGATCATTCATGAGGTTTCTGGGTCTTTCATGGTATCAACTCATGTGGTCCATTTTCATATTGACCTAGATTGAATCCCTTCTAATCACATTTATGGAGGTATGTCTTGGCAAACATAGGTTTATCTAATGGAAATAAGAGGTGAATGGATGAGTAGAAGAGGAAGCAATGAAGGTGGAAAGTGGTTGATCAAGTAATCCATAAACAAGATTAGTTTGGAAATTGGGAGGCCCAAAGGGAATAATGGTTCTAATGTTGGAATACTATCTAGGCTAGTGGTCACGATTACCATAATATTATGGAGTACAGAAGGCATCTAAGGTAAATAGGGAATACTCCCCAAGTGAAAGATGTTTGAATGTTGATTCTTAGGGGTCCTTCATGGGGATTTTAGAGAAAGGTATGGATGAGCTGGTGGAAGATTGGTTGATGGAAGAAGAAGGGGATGCATCCTTGAAGAGGATGAGAACATCATTAGGTTGATAAGTTATATTGCATGAATTTAAAGGATTAGGGTTTGTTTTTATGACATGGAATTGACCCCCATACTCAAACTTGATGCACTAATGTAAGGTAGATGGCACATAACCCATACAACATAACCAAGGGCATCAAAGAAAAATCTTTTATTCAAACTTACCTTATACAACATAAAATTGCTCAATAAGAGTGCAAGGTCCTAAATGAATATGAAGGATGGCCATCCCTAAGGTTGTTTCCATGTTATCATTAAAATATCAGAGCATTGTTATAGTTTCTAACATGATGTTCTTTGGTAGATTTAATAGGTCATATTAATGGGAGTAAATAATATTAATTATCTCTCCCCCATCAATCATAAATCTCTTGATATGGGTTTTGTTGATGTGAGTAGTAATGAAAAGGGGAGGATCTGGATCATCTACTTAAATAGGGGGTATATTCAAATCCTAGAAGATGATGAGGGTAGATAGCTAAAGGGCCCCATGAAGGTTGTTAGATGTCATGGATCTTTAAGTTGAACCTATATGGATTGAAAGGCCTCCATCATAGATTGACATTTTTGGTTCAAAGTATTTATTATCTCATACAAATTTATGTTCACTGGTATTTGGTGAAGTTGTTTTACAACTATCCTTTGTATTGATTCAGAGGGGTTCGATTGGGTGCACCCAAGATAGAAATCTTGGGCTTGGGTAAAGCTATTTGGTTTTCGTTGGGTGTTTTGGTGGCGGAAAAAGGGTATGTCCATGGGATGGACACATTTGATTTTAGTTAATATTTTTATGCTTTTCATCGAGTGACCACATGAATGGTATTTGTTTGGAAAGGATTTGGGCTAGTGGGCTAGTTCAATTCCTCCACACTCTTATATGAGAGATTGGAGGTAGGTAGTCATGGATTGTTTATTTTTATATTTTATCTTGGTGGTGGGATTGTGGGAGGTTCTTCTATCAATAATTCATACTCATCACATAGTTTTTGGATTATAAATGGGAAAGCTTTGAAATTCTTTGTATCATGTTTAGGCATCCTACGGTATGAACAAATCTAACTATCATTAAACATGGATGGATTAGGACTAAGAGGATAAAATCGTTTGATAATAGGCAAGACCAAGTAAGAAGCTTGAAACAACATTTACAAGATGGTCAAGTAGGACTATAGAAAGGGTCGAAAGGGAGTGGAGGTTTTGGTTTTGATAATTGGAATGGAATCCTTCTTAAGAGTAGGCTTGACAATTAGAGTTTTAGGTGGTGGAATGATTTTGGTGGGTGTTTTTAGAGTATATGGTTTGTAGGTTGATGGATTGGTAACATACATATTAGTGTAGATGTTTTTGAGGTAGAAGGCTTAGTAATAATAGGTGAAGGTGTAGCTAGGAGTGGAGGTGTAGCTAGAAACATATGTGTAGCTATAAGCAGAGGTTGGGTTTGTGGTATCTTTGGGAGGCTTAGTCTCTTAATCAATGTGAAAGGGTGATGTCCCAAGATGGAATGCAAAGTGGAAATGGTAGGTATGGTTTTGGATTTGGGAATCCTAGAAGGCTCAACTTTATTTTTTTCACTTGACTTGTGGTTTCTTAGGCGGGTTTGGCAATGTCAAATCCAAATTCAATGGAGGATGGGTATGATTTTGAGTGGGGAGGAAACTTAGGTTCTTGATGGGATTTATTGGGATAGTGGAAGTTATTTTGGTTATTTTTTAAGGAGTTGGGTTGGATGGTTTATCTAAATTTTGGGAGGTGGAGGCTTTTGTTGGTTCAGTTGGGTGATGGTACTTTCCCTAGTGGAACTTAAAGGTTGGATAGAAAAGGGTGAGATTGATGACTCCTTCTTAGTTGTATATGGGATCCCAAGGTGATGGAAAAATGTGTCCCTATCAAGGTTTTTTGGGATAAATACTCTATGTTTTGGACCAACCTACAAAAGGGCTTATAGATGGGCTTAGTTACATCAGTGTTGGACTCAAAGGATAAACCAAATGGATGAGAAATTGGGATGGGCATGTTTTCCTTTTCCTTTATCGTAGGTTCCAAGGCCTTAGTGGATGATAATTTCATAGAAGGAATAGGTGATGTAATCTTTTCATTAGGAACACTTTATAAAATAATGGTAGATAGATCTATCATGGAAGAAAAAGGGTTGGGGGTAACGATTTATTATTTTGATATGATTTCCAAATGAGTGTTGGTTATTTTAGTACCTCAATAAGTGGAGAAGGGAGGATAATTTATTCTTTAATTTTGTTTTTCAAAGAAAAGGAAGGTGACTCCCTTAACACAATAAGTGGAGAAGAGGTGGTAGTTTGGGAGATGTGTTCACTAGTTGTAAGTTCTTTGAGAACAACATTAACTATGTGAACCTCATGCTTGTGGGAGGACTCTACATTAATATGATGACTATTTATGGAAGGTGAATGGTTATGGAAAGGTTGTCTAAAAATGTGAAATGATTGATTGGGGGGTTCATTCAAGTTATCCATCACAAGTTCAACCTTGTCAATCAAATCTTAGATAATGTTTTTAAACATCTTACATCTATTAACATCATGTCCAATGACATGGTGGAAGCTACACATTTCATTCTACTTATATGAAATTGGTATAGGGAAGGATGAATAAAATAACTAAGGTGGTTCAATCATAATAAGTTAGATGATAAATGCTTTCAATAGTTTTTCAAAAACTAAAGCGTATGACTCCCCTAATAGAGTATAGTATTTTTGGTCATAGCAGTTTTGGGTTTTGGCATTTTGGTTGGAAGAGGTGGAATAATTTAGTTGGTTAACAACTAGAGTAGGAGTCATTTTAAGCACAAATGCATTTGTGGTTCCTTTATATTTGGTATTAATGTTGGTGTGGGTTGAGGTTTTGGAGGAAGAAGCTTCATTTAATTTGAAACTATAATTTGTATTCCTCATTTTAAGCTTTCCCTCATCAATGGATCTAATCTCTAACTTTTGAGCCATGGTGAGTGCCTAATCAAAGGTTCAAAAAGTATAAACATGTAACATTGATGAGATATGTTGGGCACAAGCTTGAGAAAAAAATATCAATCAACTCAGATTATGGCAAAGAGAAGGAGCATTGGTTAATCAACCCTATCCAATGGGCCAAAAAGTAAAAAACTTACTCATCCTCAAAATGACTGATGGAATATAGCTCAGTGATTGAAACATTCTAAGAAATATTTATATATAAATGGTCTAATAAAGTTTGGTCTATTTGGGAAAAAAAAATAAGAGAGAGCACCTAGTGATGGAATTGTAACAATATAATGTGGATCCAACTAGCGACATGGGAAAACTATGGAGAAGAAGAGCATTATTATAAGAAATCAAATAAAATGAATTCCTAAACATTATAATATTTTGTTGCAGATATTCTATGCTTTCAAACATAGCAAATTTTGGAAGTTCCCACTGTGTGGGGTATGGCTAGGTTGGGAGAGATAGGTGGATTGGATCATTAAAAATTTGGTTATATGATAATAGGTCATGGGCACCAGAAATGGATGACTATATATTAGTCATCTTTTCCATCAACATCTTAATAATTTTATTTTTCAATGGTGCATACCCATATTTTTAAGGTATATTCTATTGGGTTTGTGAAGATTACACATATAGGTAATTAGTATAGGGTTGGGAAGATTCCATGTATTGGTCAGTGGGAATGCAAGGTTGGGAATATTCCTGATAAGTAGGTATGGAAGGTTCGGAAGAAGGTGGAGGCATGCACACTTGAGGGTTTGGTACATATCCCAAGTTTGGTGGAATAGTCAATAGTTCAATAAGAGGCATGATTGGATTAGTGGGTTGAAGGTGGGTATTAAATGTAGAGGGTATGAAAACTATGAAATTTTGGAATGGGGTGGAAGATGGTAGGTTGTTAATGGTAAGTGGTGGGGAAGCAACACTAGTCGAAGGCATCCCTATGGTAAGTGGTGTATGGTTTGCCAAAAGTTGGGTGGTTCATATAGTGGAAGGGTTACTAGTTAGGGTATAAGGTGTTTGGGTATTGGTTGGTGGAAGGGATTGGTTTTGGGTGGTGGTGTTCGAAGGGATTTTGGTGGAGGAATAGGCATGGGTTATCATAGGTTGGGTGGAGATAGTAGCTACTGAGCTCTCATCCATAAGGTAACTTGGCATGCCATAGGGAGGCTAAATAGAGGGAACTAAAACATAGGTATGGTTAGTCATGGTGGAAATGTAATGTTGGAGAGACATGGGGTTGTTGTAAATAAGGGTGGTGAAATATGTATCTCTTTAGGCAATAGATTGAATTATTTTAGGACTTCTAATGTGATTGAGGGAACTCTCCACATCTAAAGTGTGATCCATGACTGAGGAAGAATAAGATGAGTGGTTCGGAGGTGGATCTTGGTTTGCTTGATTTCTAAATTCTTGTCTTCTCAAAACCATGCAAAGAAGGGTGAAGGAAAGGTGAAATAAATCTCACACACTCAAAAGAGAAGAAAACTAAATAAAACATTCAAGGAAAATAAGCATACACTAAAAGTGCATTAAGTGCTAGATTTATTTTTATCTCTCTTTGGTTTTATGCCTCAATTTAATAATTTATGAGACTCAACTTGGTCTTGTAGAGTGGGAACTAGAAGAGGAGGTCTAAAGATGGTTTTAATCTGTTTAAAGCTCTCAAAATCTATATTAAAATTTGCTACGTGGCTTGATATTTGGGCCTACCCCCTCATTTCACACACCATAACGATAAGGGTATTAGGTAATTACCCAAAATATATCAAATTGATAGAGATTATACTTAGTGAATGAACAGAGTTTTGATTTCTCCCCTTGGTAGTGAATCCCAAGTGGGATAGACAAGGGAAAGGTTTACCATTAGGTGGTGAAATCTTAGTCGGGCCTTATGTCAATGTTTCATGTTTGATTTTAATGAGTAATTTGGTATTATGTGTGTGACAAGAGTGTTTTGATATGATTAATTTCACCATTTTAAATTAAACTATGTGAAAAAAAAGCAAGCAAGCAATGGATGCAAGTTATTTTTAAACCTAAAAGAATTTCTTTTCTTTAACTTTCAATGAGGAGAAAAACAACTATGATGCACATAAATGTGGTATGAAGATGTAAGTCTTAATCCTAGGATTAGTACTTTATTATCTTTAGAAATTAAGGGCAAAATAAAACTTTTAACCTTTTCTAAGAATGCAAAGAAAACTAAAAATTTCTCTCAAAAATAAGAATTGAAACTAAGATTTCCAATGAAGAAATGAAATAAAGAACATTTTATTTTCAGAAATTAAATATACAAAATATGAAAACTTCACTAATGCAACTAAATGTCTTAAAAAACATTGAAACCAAGAAAACCTCTAGGGTCCCACTAGGTGTGTCAGAATGTTTCACTAATTTGTTTCATTTGTTTTCTTTTCTAGAAAACAAGAATAAACTTAAAATAGAGTTATGGTTTAAAATAACCTAGTTTCACTGTGTACTCATGATCTAGTCAATTGTAGATACTCCTCTTTGGCTCAGGAGGATGACCTTCAAATAAGAGATGAATTATAAAAGGGTGGACTTGTGAGATAGATGGATGGGTTGCATAATGTAAGCTATATCCTAGAAGCACTAGACTTCCTTGGAGGCTGTCAATCCACTCTTTTAGATAATTAAGTTATGAAAAACAAAAATAGATGTTTGTATGAAATAATAGAAAGTACTAAAATCAATGCAATAAATTAATAAAGGGAAACAATTGATTTTAATTAGAATATCAATAAATTATTGATTACTAATGCTAAAATGTTCAAACCTATTTCAAAAAATAGTTTATACCTCTATGATGTAACATAAACAAAAAAACTAGAATTTGGGTCAAGCTTGATAGGCGAGAACTGCATGTTGATTTTGGAAAATAAAACACATAATGACTGGTGTTGGTCACTATGTAATTGGTGTTAATAAAGGCAACTGCTACTAGTCAGGGGATGACCGATGATGATTAGATATGACTAGTGCTAGTCTTTCTTGGTTATAGTTTGGGTAAAAATGAATGTTGGGGTGGTTATAAGAAAGTTTGTATGGATTATTTATGGGATGGGTAATGGTCATGAGGGTATAATAGGTTATTAGGACTATAAAAATTAGAGTCTATATATTAAGGTGATTGAAATGGCCTATGGGTGTTTCAATGGGAGATGGATCACTTATAATTACAGAACTGCAACACAAAGGGTGGTTTGAGAGGGATGGGAAATAAATGTAAGAAAACAAAAATACTAAAACCAACAACTAAACTTGATGTAAGTGTTGATACTTAGCTATAGAGTTTTTTCTCCTAGAGAAGTGTTGAGGTTGGGTGTAAGGTACTTTGGATCTTGGAATAATCTAGGTAAAGTAGCCGTGCTTGATCACTTCATGGTGAGTTTCTAGGGCAATTTCATGTCTCTAGTCTAGTTGTTATTTCACATGGAATATTTTAATCATTAGAGAGCTATGATTCTCATGGAAAATATGTTTTTAACCTACTGAGGTAGGGTCTTTGGGTGCCAATAAGTAATCAATGCTGGTCTTAGTCAAATTGCATCAATTGAGGGGTGACTGGTGTTGGTCAATGATAAATAGTCAAAACTTTCTAATTTTGGCTATTTTGTGCTTAATGCTAGTTGTTACGACCAACATAAAATGTTCTAGGTTATTTAAGTTCTTATTGGGATGCATGCAGAATAAATCTAGGGGGTTATGGTATTAAATGCCTAGGTGAGAAATAGTCCTAAGTCTAGGTGCCATTAATTTAGCCATGGGTTTGGGTGAGGAGGTGTAAATAGGCCTATAAAATTTAATTAACTAATTAAATTAACCAAGTGGGGTATGATTTGTGTGTTAAATTATTATAATAATTAGTCCCAACCAAAGGGGGCCAAGGGTGATAAGGGGTGTTTTATGAATATTAGAACTATGAAATAGGAATTTGATTCAAGAGAGGATGGTTAATTTAGTTTTGGTTCCAAAAATGAAATCAAAATTGAAATAAACACACTAGCATAACATCTCTAGGCCTAGTTACTAGGGGATCTTCGTTAACAAAACATGAATGAAAAAGACAACTAAAAATAAAAATAAACCTTCCTTTCACCTTCCTTAGATGCTCTAAAATTATTGTTTTATTGGATTTCATGATTTGTTCTCATGAATTCTTCATCAATGGAAGCTTGGCTACCTCCATCTCTCCTTGGTACCTTGTGTGGCTTTGGCTTGATTGGCTTGACTCAATATTTAGGAATTATAACACTAGTTGCATGAAGCTTTCAAATGCATTTGGTAATGATAACTTTGGATTATGAGAGCTTAAAATTTAATAGGCAAGGCCTCCTATTTATAGGTTTTTGCAAATGGCTAGAATCAACCTAAACTATCCATCTCAAGATGGAGATGTGTGACTAAGGATTAATTCAATTATGAAATTAAAATTAATAAATAGGCTCATAAATATTTGTGATAGAGGTGAAATTAATAGGCATGGATGGCATTAATGAGGCATGGGGTGGCTTAGTCTTGATAATTTATGCATTTATGGCCTAGGGATGCCTTCGCAAGAAATGATGTTACCTAATGATGCAAATATTCAATATTCATTTCTGAAAAAAAAGTATTTAAACATCTCTATGTAAAATTAACTCAATATCTTGATTTAATTTAATTATCCTAAAGCATGATTAGGCAATTTGGTGCGAAAACCTTGTCAATTTGTGCACAAACTAGTCAAATTGGTCAGAATGCCCCATTATTGACTTGAAATTTGACTAGATTAGAATTGGAAGTCGATGTTAGATGTATTAAATTCATTATCACATTTAGGATGTTGTCAACACCAAATAACAATGTCACATGTCTTATGAAATATATTTGATAGAAAAAGAGCAATCCAGGGCACCTAGGTGCAAAATTGGCATTTTGACTTAAAATGATCTGATCAAAGTTAACTAGCCCATACATTACATTATCCCATTTAGTGATACCTTGGCCAAAAGTGGCACTTGAATATATAAATTTCAAATCATTTAATGTGTTTTAGTGTTTTTAGTCCAACTTATCCATTTTGGTAGAAATTGGTCAAAAGCCTAGTTGGAGGTTATCGTAACCAGATTTAGGTATCTATAGTTTACCCCTATTTGGGAAGGCATTATAAGTTTTAAGCATAGTATCATCTTATAAAAGAATGAAAAGGTCATGTATGCCTATAACTACAATTATGATGAACTAAATTCATGTTTCCCCCTTGAGGGAATGATTAGCATAAGTAGGTTAGCAAACAGTCCCTCAAAAAGGAAGAAGTGAAATAAGGGGACCAAAGAAAAGAAGATGATGGGGTGAAAACATGATGATTTATAAGAACTAGTAAAAATAAATGAGAATAAAATTTGGATAGTGTACAATGGTTTTCCTAAAGGAGGTTATAAGCATTTTACCCAAATAATTGTAACATGGTATGATAACACAATGATTTGTCTTAAAGGAGGTTAGAATCATTGAGAAGATGGAGTTACCATAGTTAGGAAAGACAAAAAAGATAACAACATGCCCTTATATGGGAAGAAAAAGTAAACTAGTGAAAACACAATGATTTTCCCAAAGGTAGTTATAATCATTAAGAAATTCAAGTGGGATGGTATGCAATGATTTGCCCATAGGTGGTTATAATCATTAGACCCCGATTATGAAAAACATGATTGGTTGGTCGATTTATAAGGGTAACTTAACATAGAGCAAAATGATGAATTAAAACATCCTACTAGTATGGATATGCTCATCTGAACTAACAAAGGTTAAATTTTTTTCATTACTTAATTACTCTATTCGAGATATGATTGGGATTGAATCGGGATGCTAGTGCTAAAAGGATGTTGATGTTGCCATTATTGAATAGATTTTTTAAAGATGATTTTTGTTGTAACACTTGTTGGTAGGAATCATGGTATAGCATTATGAGGATTTTGATGAAATATTCATAAGGATTGACTCCCATAATCCAATACTCAATATAAACCAATGCACCAATAATAGAAACCATGATGCCACTGCAGATGTATCAATATGGATGGATTCAAATGTAAGTGTAGGCAAGAAATCAGCCAATGAATGCACATATAATAAATCAAGGCATCATTATATAAATAAAACAAATAGGCTCACAAACAAAAAAACAAAGAAATAAACAAATAAATGTAAGTCATACGAACATTGCCCTTAGAAAATATGTGATACCTTGACAAACAAATAGAATGAGGGAAGAGAAGAAAACGAAGGGGATGGACAACCTATCTCCATATGCAATAGGCAAGTGGATTCTACCTACATAGTTCCATGGATGATATATCTGAAAAAACATTAGGCCAAATGTAGTTCTCCCAGGGAATGAGAAGAAAATGATAACTGAGGAAAACAAATAGAATGGATGTGATAAAAGAATGGGAATGGTCTTAAAAAATGGAAAGTGCATGGGGTAAAAGGGGGAAAGGGATGGGGAAACTAAGTAACAAGATATTTTCTTGAAACTTAGTAAGGGTTCCTATAATCCTTAAGGCAAAGAAGTGGTCAATGTTTTTGGAATTTTTGGAGTGTCTCAACTCGATTGAGGATGATGAGACACTAAAAGATTAAATCTCACAAAATAATGAGAGTTTGGCTTAGGTCACTCATAAAATGATGAGAGTATTCAAAATTAGGTTGTTCACAAAATGTTGAGAGTGTTCAAACATAGGTTGCTCACAAAATGGTGAGAGCATGACTTGGGGTGCTCATAAAATGATGAGAGCATTTAAACTTAGGATGCTAACAAAATGCTGAGAGCATGGATGGAAAGGGTGACTGAGCTAACCTTAATAACTAGTGATCATTACCTACATAGTCCCAAAATAAGACCTCAAGTCATTATAGTTCTAACTTATAATGGAGGAATCTAACTCTTAGAGCAGTCGATTCAAACAAAATAGGCATAATTGGTATAAAGTCATAGTACGACATAATAAATGGCTAGTTGGTATGTTAAGGAATTAGAAAAGATTATGGCCCCTAGTTTTCCCATAAATGGTTATAACTAAGAGACAATAACATAGATCAATGTTAGTAATTTACCCATAGGTAGTTATAATTAGTAACACGACTAGTGATAGGAAAGGAACAACAAATGAAGGATGCAACTTCTAAAACTTATATCATACTGCTTCAAAATATGATCTCTATCTAAAATGCTTGAAATAAATACTGAAACTGAATCCTCATATGAAAATTGGTGATGAAACCAAATGGAATAGAACCAAGGTCATAGGACCAGGTAGGGAGGGAAAAATGGAATCGGTTGATAGGGAAGGTATGATAAGACTGATATCTATAAAAAGTGATAAAGTGGCACAATTGAAATGGTCTTTATAGATAATACACCATTATCACTCAAGCATAGTACCACTTGAGGTGATTAATATTCATCAGGTTAGGAAGTTCATCTCTATCTGGTGTGGTGAGCCTATATGATCCTAATTCATAATCTATAATATTGATGAAAGACCCTATCTAGTTTGGTTTGAGTTTACCTTTATGCTTCTTCTCGAACATGGTATTTTTTTCATTTTTTTTAAGAACAAGATCACCAAGTTCAAATTTTCTATACTTGATGTACTAATTGTAGTGGCCTTTGAATTGATTCAGATATGCTGCAAGATTATTGAGCATAACTATGTGTTTTTGATCAAGTAGGTTTAGATCTTACAAGCAAGTTACTTGATAGTCATGATCATCTAGGACATGCTTGAAATATATGCATAGTGAAGGTAACTCAACCTCAATGGGAAGGATGGATTTTATAGCATAAACAAGCGAATATAGAGTGGCTTTGGTGGAAATATGGTGAGTGGTACGATATGCCCAAAGCATGCAAAATATATAAAAGTGCCAATAATGACCGACATCATTGATAATATGTTTGAGAATATTGACAATGGTTTTGTTTAATGCTTCAGCCTGGCCATTACCTTCAGGGTAATATGTTGTATAAAAATGTTTTGTGATGTTATATTTGGCACATAGCTTATCAATGTCCTTGTTCTTGAATGTTCCTTCATTATCGGATATAATGTCAGAAGGGATACTGTAGTGGCAAATGAGATGGTTGAAAATGATCTTGGAAATTTTCTTTCTAGTCATGTAATTGAAGGGTATAGCTTCAACCTACTTATTGAAATATTAAGTGGTGGTAAGGATATGCTTATGTCCATTTGAAGATGTGGGATTGATTTTCCCAATAAGCTCAAGGCCCCATGTATCAAATGGCCATGGTGTCAACATTGGTTTTAGAGTCTTTGTTGGAGCATGAATCAAATTAACATGCCATTGACATTTTTTACACTTCCTTACATATATAGCTAAATCAGCATCCATCATGGGCCAATAATAACTAGTACACAACATATTTTTAGATAAGACTACCCCACTAGAGTGGGCACCACATATTCCTTTATGTACTTCCTATAATGCTAGTGTAGATTCTACCAAAGTTAAACAATGAAGTACAGTTCCATGAAAACTACAGTGGTAGATGGTTGATCCAAGTGGAGTATACTGAGTGGAGTGGTGAATAAAATCTTTGGTTTGTTTATGAGATAGTTCAATTGGTATAACTTGGTCATGGAGGTAATTATAAAGGTCTGAATACTAGAGAGAATTAGGACCAAAAATATCATAAATCATTGTAACAATTGAAGGTTCATTAGATGATGCGACCAAATTATCAATGAGGAATTGATACTCTCTATCTTTGTCAATTTATTGGATTAGGGAGCTAATAGTATCCATGGCATCAACAATTTTATTACTAGCCCTTAGTATATGCTCTAATTTAATATTTACAATTTTCTATTTAAGAGTGTTAGCTATAGCTTTGTAAGGAACAAGCTTATCATTGTTAGTTTAGAAATGGATCACGATTTGATTGATGATTAACTTAAAATCACCATAAACCTTGAGATGAAATATGTTCCATTGTGTTCACTATCAAAATCCTAAAATAAGTGCTTTATACTAGGCCATGTTATTTGTGCAAGGAAAATTGATTCTAAAAGACTTAAAAATTATATCCCCCTGTGGTTTAATAAATAAGAGGCCTACCCCCAATCCATGTGTAGTAAAAAATACATAAAAATATAGCTTCCAATGTTTCTCTTCAAGAGGTATGCCAATGATGGTCATGATGGATTCATTAGGAAATTAGAATGTGAGTGCCTCTATGTCTGTAAGGGGTGCTTCAACAAGATAATCTATAAGGTTTTGTCCCTTGATTGCCTTCTGATTGACATACTCTATGTCAAACTCACTAAGAAGCATGATCCACTTGGTCATTATTCCTTGTAAAGTTATTTTAGATAATAGATACTTCAGTGGATCTACTTTTGAAATGATTGTGGTCTTATTGTGCAACATGTAGTGTCACAATTTCTGAGCTATAAATACCATGGCTAGACAGGCTTTTTCAATAGGCATATAATTGTGTTCATATGTGACCAATCTATAGCTTAAGTAGTATACTGCATGCTCTTTTTCATTGTCATCATGCTAAGCTAGAAGTGCCCCTAAGGTACTATTTGTAGCTAATACGTATAACAAAAATGTTTTCCCTAGCATAGGGGGTAGCAAAATAAGTGGATTTGCTAGGCAATCTTTAATCTATTGAAAAGCTATTTGGCAGTGATTATTCTAGTGGAATGCAAATTCTTTCTTAAAAATATGTGTAAATGGATGACACTTATTTACTAATTGAGATATGAAGCATCAAATTGACTGAATCTTGCCCTACAAATTGTACAGCTACTTCAAATTGGTTGATGGTGGCATCTCTATTATAGTTTGTACTTTGGCTATATCAAATTAAATGCATCTATGAGACATGATAAAGCCAAGTAATTTTATTGATGTTACTCCAAGCACACATTTCATTGGATTCAATCAGACTTTATACTCACATAGTCTTTCAAATATTCTATGTAGCACTGGTGGATAGTCAACCCTAGTTTTGGATTTGTCTAGTATGTTGTTGATGTAATATTCAATAATATCATGCATAATATCATGAAATATGATGGTCATGGCTCTTTGATATGTAGATATAACATTATTAATACAAGATGACATTACCTGATAACAAAATGTTCCCTATGGAGTGGTGCACATTGTCTTATGTTCATATTTTGGTGCTATTCTAGTCTAGTTATATCCTGAAAAGCCATTCATGAGTGAAAGAATCTCATAACCCATAGTGGATTTAATGATCATGCCAATATTAGGTAATGGAAACTTGTCTTTAGAAAAATCTTTGTTTATGTCTCATAAATCAAAATAGATTTTGCTTCATTCAATCATTTTGCTAGCAGGTACAACATTAGAGATCCATTATGAGTAATCAATGGATCAAACGCATCTTGTGTCTATGATTTTTTCCAAATCTTTATTTACTAATATAGAAATGAAAGGATGCATCTTGTGTAACTTTTACTTAACTATTTTGTCATCAATATTTACCACAAGGTGATGTAAAACCAATGTGGGGTCTAAACTTGGCATGTCAGAATAAGATGTAAAGACTTCACATTCCTCCTGAGTGAGGGACATTCCTAATTTGATCCATTTCGGGTCTGATGGAGTCTTGGTATTACCCTCTATTGTATATTTGACTATAAGGGTCAAGCTATTTTCTAGGATAATAGACAAAGACTTGAACTATTTGACCATATTAGACTTCACTATCAGGACTGGTTCTTCAAATTCTCCTATGCATGATGAATCTGAGTCCCCTAATGGGAGATCTGGCCATGTTACAAAAATAATAAAAATTTCTTGAAGAATTCAGTCAAACACTTGTTCTTAAAAATTAGACTCTCATCCATAGGCAAGTTCATTATTAGTGGTCTCCTAGTCTAAATTTGAATAAGAATGAACACCCCTATCTAATGGCACCTGAAACAAGTTTTCACCACTAGACTAGCATTTTTCTTTCCTTTTTCTTTGGTCAAAAATATCCTCAAAGAGGTTTTCACTTTGGGATCTCAATGTTTTATCTATTTATTTTTGGTTAAGGGTGTTCACCTGCTCTCCAAAAGAGACTTTAAGATCCAATGTGATTGAGAACCTTGATTTATGATCTCCCAAAAAAACATTATCTCTAAAGCCTAGGAAATCAAAAAATACCTCATCATTCTAAAACTCATCAATCAGCAAATTAGATTCTTGTTGGTCCCAATCTATCAGGTGGGGATAGTATAATGGTAATGGATTATTACGAATGATTAGGCTAAGGGTACATATGGTATCATTATCAAATAGGTTAGTCTCAAATAGGTCATGAAAGATAAGGCTAGGATCATATTCTACTTCACTATCAACATCATCATCACTAACCATCGATGATGAAACTTGAATGAGATATGTGGGGTCACCCCCAGGCAATTTAAATCTAAGTCTGTAAGGTCTTTTTTATTTAGTCATGGAAATTGTATCAATGGCTCCTTGTTAATTTCATCCTCTCCCTTCATAATCTTGATGTTCCATAGTCTTATTTGGAATAGGATGTTTTACACTCTTGTAACAATCAACTAACTTGTCATTGTATAAACATGATTGATCTCCTTTAATAGGGTCTTTTTCTTAGCCAGATGTTGATATGAACATGATTGGTCCTCTATTATGATGTTTATCTTTACCTTTTCATTGTCAATGCATGTGTGGGGTGACTTTAGGTCTTCCAAAGGTCTTGGGATCTTAACAAAAATTAGCAATATGAAAGGTATCATGGGTCACATATTCCCTTGGGCCATTATCTATAACGGTGAAATGATTGGAAGCTTCAGGAGATGATATGTGGGAAAAGGAATCCAAGGTATTAAGATCTATACAATTTTCCTCTAGAGAATCAATAAGTATGGCCTTTCCTTTATCCTACTTGAAACTTGGATTCATGAAGTATTGGTAATTATAGCTTAGAAACATAGCCTCAAGTTGTTCGCAATGTTCATACGAGTGAAAATCGCCTAGAATATTCACCTCCATCCTTAAATATAAGAACATGATACATTGGTGCAGTATTATGGGACTACTCAAATATCATATAACCATGGCCTACCCAGAAGCATATTATATGACAACTCAAGATCAAGAATATGGAAATATGTATCATGGGTCAAAGGCCCAATGATAATTGGCTAATGGTGCCTTGTGATTATCTATCTTGATTATTGTAGGCTTTGATAGTTATCATTTCTGGTTCAAGATCTACCATTGTGTACCCAAAATACTTGATGAGCTTTAGAGAAACTATGTTGAGGCTTGATCCATTGTCTATAAGGACATGTTTCAATTTATGCCTCTTTTTATAAACTTCTATGTGTAATGGATTATTATGAATTGGGACAAGGGAAGACATATTGCTTTGGTTGGATGTGAGTTATTGGGATGGACCTAGATGTCTAACCAAATCTTGAAATTTATCAGAGGATATGTCATTAGAAATGGTGGATTAGGTTAAAAACTCATTCAAAATGTTCTTTTGGATTGTTGACATTCACAACAAATGTAAAATAGAGATCTAGGATGGTGTCTTTTACAATTTTTCCACAATATCAAACATCTTTTAAGATTCAGTGGTACATGACTTATTTTAAGTTTGAAATGTTTGTTGGATAATAGGTAAGGTAGAAAATGGATGTGGGCCTAGAATGGTAATCTATGACCTTTGATTTTTGATTGCACAATCAGGAGTTAGTACAGGACCATGATTGCTAAGAAATGATGGTGATGGTGTGGGACTAGATAGGATAATTCTTGGTTATTGGTGCACTTGTATGTAGTCACGAGGCAAGGATGAGTTATCGGTATAAGGTTTAAAAGTGGAAATCCTAGTTTGATGGTTTGCTTGCATGAAATCCCAAGTCAAAAAAGGATTATCCATGTAATTTGGTTGAGTGGAATTATTTAGCGATGGTCTATATTAATTGGTGTTCGGTCTAGGATGAATGTAGATGATCTTAACACTACACCCTATAATATGGCCTACAACCCTACTATAGTCATGTGTAAATACATGGTAGGTTATTTGGTTATTACCATTTTTTACTTGGTTTCATCCATTATGTTGATGTTGTTGGTTTTATTGTTGATTCTAATGCCTCTATTGGTTTGGCCTTTGATCTAGATACTATTGATTTTGTTGCTGCACTAGTTGGCTATTGTTTTTGTTACTAGTTATGTGGCATAAAAGGATTTTGATATATGCCAAGAGTTTGATTGGAGGTGGAATAACTATCGTCTAATGTGATCTCCATATTATCCAACATATTTTCAATTAAATTCTTGATTTGCGTAGATCTTCATAAATTGTGCCCATGGAGTCGATGATATTCACATAATTCATTTCCATGGTACCAATCAGGATAAGGGATGCCTTGAGGATAATGCTTTGGTATAGGCCAAATAATCAGTTTAGTAATGTCAAGTTTGAAAAATATAAACTCAATAGGATCTCTAAGGTCACTAAAAACATGATGCATATGCATAGTTCTCCTTGAAGAAGGGTTTTGTAATGGAAAATGTTTGTGACATTTGTTGTGTGGGTCTTGGTTGTTGCACTTGTGGCATCATTTGAAAATGTTATCAGGTAAGAGTCAACTAAAAATATAGTGTAGATGATGTTTACAACATTTGAACATGACATGACTCAGTTACTCTATTTCACATAACATTCCTATTACAGTTAAATTGTTTTGGTCTATCTTGGTTATTGGCTTGTGTCGATTGTGATTCTTACACTTGGATTGGATGTTTGTTTTGACCACTTATCTGATTGGTGCCTTGGTTCCACTTAGTTAAATTAATCTTGATGAATCCTTTATTAATGAGAGATCACTCTATCAACAAACCTTTATCAATGATCTCTTTGAAGGTATGTGCACACTGCAGTTCTAGATGATAGGCTATCTCACTATGCAAATTTTTAATGAATATAGTGGCTAATTGTTTATCTCTAAAAATGTGAGTGAATCATCTTGCAAGTTTTCTCCATCATTGTCGGTAGCTAGTGAAACTCTCCCTAACCTTTTATTTTACTTGTGTTAAATTGAGCAATGAAATCTCACACTCAAGATTATAGGAAAAGTTCTACACAAACTTATCCAAAAGATCATCAAAATCAGTTACTAAATTCTTTAACAACTTCAAGAACCACTCCAAGGATTGTACAACTAAGCTCCTTTGAAGCAACAACAAAAGGTATATATTGTTATATGCCACTAGCTAGCAGGAAACAAAGAACTCGGTTAAATGGGCTTTGGGATAACCTTTCCCTTTCTATTTATCAAACTTTGGTGGTTCATATCCTAGAGGAAATGGAATATATAAGTATTCCATATTGAAAGGATAGTAACACACATCATCAAACTTAAATAAATTAATCTATTTCCTTGCTTTGATGGCAACAATTGCATCATTCATCTATTGTAAATTTTGCTCTAGGAAACTTGTGGGAATGTTGGCCTAGGTAGATGGTTGGGTGGTCACAAGTGAAACAATTTGACTAGGGTATGATGGGGGAGGGTTTGATATACATTGGCTTTGTTAGTAAATGAACCTAAAATATACATACACAAATTAGGATGTACTTGTTCAAATTTCATGTTTGGTTATGTGATATTTTGGTTTGGGTTGGTGATGAAGATTTGAATTAGAGAATTTTGAGGTTAGGGTAGAGGGATATAACTATAATATACTTATTTTGGTTCAATATGGACCTATTTCTTATTACTCAAACATTGTTGTTGCATGGGAACTTTTGAGCTAAGACCCTGCCTCTGAACTTATGATATGCCCTACACAAAAGGTAATTATTGCCTAACATGTATTTGAAAGACATTGAAACCCCATTGTTACATGAATCATAATTGGGAAGTGGATGAATGTTGGATATTTGGCACCTATTATTTACTAACATTAATATGTTATTTATTAAACATCATTTCATTTTGAATTGGCATGTTAGTATGTGAAGAAGAAGGTACTCTATCTAGTACCTAATGAGGTGGAACATTAGTTTCCACTTATTGAGGTGGTAATATGTTTAGCCTCTGCTATGTTGGTGTATTCATTTATGCCTATTTTTATGGAATGCTAATCATCACCTATTGAGGAGGAATAAGATTCATCACATTGTATTGTAGAGGCACGACATTGGTTGTGCACTTAACAAAGCAGTTGTTTGAGGTTGGGGTGTAGAACTCCCATTCCTGGGTTTTCCAAGCCACTCATGGTTTAAATAAAGTCACATGTTGTTGACTAATTATTTACATATTATTACCACTTTGATTTATATTGGATGTTCCTTGCACATTGTCCACTATCCTTAGCTCATTATTCTTTATAGAAGCAAAAGACACTTCTTCAATAACTGGTGTATGTAACAAATTGTCTACCAAAGTGTTTTGTGTGAATGGGTCTAAAATTTGATTGTGTTGACCAATTAACTCTATCAAACCTCCTGTTGAAGGAACTAAGTCAACAATAGGTTTATTCACCACGGTTATCTAAGTGAAATTGGATGCTAGATTTAGGTAGGTTTGATATGCTACCTAAATTTGGTTAAAGTGGTATTCCATTAGGAGATTAACTTTTTTAGGCATATTAAAATCATGATACATTGTTTGGACTAGATCTAAAGGATTTATAGAAGAATCACATTGACTATACAATATGTTGTGAGGCATTATTACTAGGCTTGGTAAATTATCATGAGGGAAGTTTGCCAGAAACTTGGCCCCTAATTCTATGGATCTAACCAAAATATCATCTTTATTATCCAATAAATGATGCTCAAACAAATAAGGATCACACATAGATGGTGCATTAACTGAGTATGGTTTTTGAGGAAAAGGTTCTTCAACTGCAGGTACTGTAGCCAAGTATTGTGTGGTTTGTTCTTGATCTTGTTTTGAATATGGTGGCATATTAACCAAATAATTAGGCAATAAATCTTGGTTTTGTGCCCCAATTTGAGTATTATAAGAGGGATAATTATCCATCTCATAATAAATATTGTCTACATATGGGTCTTTCACCATTTCTTCTTGTGTAACCACATTACTAATCCTCAGATTATACATGAGTCCACTACGAGTGTGAGAATACAGCTGGGATCCATATTGATGCTTTGTTACAAAAGGAGTTCTATAAACTTCAAAAATACAATGTATAAAATATAATGTTCAAACTTGGTCTAAATTCATCGAAAGGATGGAGAAGGTTTATGAAATGATTTGTGATAAAAAAAGATAACATTAAGTATCTAACATTACACATCTCATACAAAAGATCAAGTAAATTGATCTATAATCAAAATGTAAAAAACTAAGGTTGAAGTGTTTCAAATTAATCAAATATAGGAAAATTAAAAGTTACTAGGTATTTTGGTCGAACACAACGTCAAAAGATAGGTTCAAAAAAGACATGTGCTAGGACTCTTAGCCAAATAGCGTCAAAAGCTAGACTTTGAAATAGACAAAAATTTTAATCTAATGGATTTGAAGCACTTATAACAAACACTAGGCCTCTGATTCTTGGACATGAACTCGATCAAATAGGTATAATATATGAGACAAAAGGCACTTTAGAGATATTTTTTTTTTGCAAATAATGGTATAAAACTTTATTCTTTTGACAAATAGGCTAGACATAAGTGAACAATGTAACTATGTTAGAAAAAGATTCACAAAGGTATACTTAAATTAGCTTGAAAATGTGGGCACAAAATTTTAACTCTATGCAAGAGGGTCTATGGAATAATATATAAATTTTTTTGGGTAGCGTACCAATGCTTGACTATTGAAAAGAAGTGACAAAAATGATTGGTTCAGAAACTCCCTAAGGCAAAGATGGTTTCTCACAAATTCGGTAGCATAACACTACCTTTATTAAATCAAATGACATATATACATTCAATGTGAAAAAAATAAGAAGGATGTATCCAAATGATCTAAGGGGAAAACGGGATAAGAAAAGTTCACTCATAGACTTAAAGTGCAAGCAATTTAGCATAAAATGAATTAAGTCTACAAATTGGTGATAATGATCATGAGTCTAAAACAACCTTCAATTCAAAAAAAAACTTGAACCTAAGTTAAAACAAGTTTAATGCGCAAATCATGAACCCATTTGACACATCAACCCTTAAAACATAGAAAGGTTCAAATTTGAATGTGAATTATAAATGAAGGATTTAAACAAATTTTGGTAAATGTATAGACTCAATTGGGTGGCATAACTATGCCAAAGTGGATGATAGGACTCCAAGTTTTGATGAAATTTGAAAAAGGTAAATTGATGATTCACAAGGGTAGCATAATGCCTTCTTTTTTAAAGTAAAAATGAAGACTACATGTTGTGGTTTGTATCATTTTTACACACCAAGTTTTGACTCTAAACAAGACTTTTAATGTAGATAAAACCAACTAATAATCGCTCTTAGATCCTAAACTGACAAGGTTTCCTGGTTTTGTTGGAATCCATCAATATACATTATTTGAGAGGATTTTAAGTATTCATCCAAAAGTAAATACACATTATATAGTAGGGTTTTTACACCCTCATTCTCTCAGATGATAGTACTATGACATGGACCTTAAGGAACACCTTCCACCAACAATACTTCTATGTCAAGTGGATATTTTTCTAAGATCTACAAGTTTTCAAACATACTTAGGGGAATAAATTACATAATAAATTTCATGTCACAATGCAAAATAAAAGCATGGATTTTAGGTCCATATCCCTTGGCTTGTTGAAAAAAGTTATAGTCCTTTTTGTAGCCACTACATTTATCACTTACTCAGTGTAGTACAATGTCCAAAATACAAATACATCCTATGTGAAAATCCATCACTAGAAGGTGGTTTAAGCTCTGAACCCTCTGATCCTAATGAGAGTGGGTGAAGTCAATGCTAAGAGATGAAACCCTGGGTCAAAGCTTCCGTAAAAGTCTTGCAAGAGGTAATGAACACCCCCTTGTAAACCAAGTTTGCATAAACATAAATGACTAATAGAAAGACTTTAGCGTCATTTTCAAGGTCACCCAAACTATGACAAGTTTTTGGAGAGTGATTTAAATGACATTATTTCTATGCCTTAGACTAGGCATGTTTGAAACAAGGATGTCTTTTTTGATTCCAAGGGTTCGCTAAAGAGGACAAATGGAAGAGTATACACACACAAGCCTTCTCTTTGCCAAAAAAGTTCTAATTAAACAACTATTGAAAACAAAAATTGACAAGTTTGTTAAATTTTAAACAGCAAAATAAAGATTATGTGGTTTTATTTTAACCCCTTGGTCTTAAGTGCTAACTATGAAAGCACAATTATCAAAGCATTCAATTAAGCTTCTAAATTTTTCATTAATCCCAAAATGAAAGTTCCTAATTCATTTTAAAACATTTAAATGAAGTGTGAAAGGTGCTAATTTAGTTTTCTTAGATGAATTTACATGTATATATCGCAATAAAAAATTTAGTAAGTTGTTTAGCTTTGAAGTACTTTTGAGGATGAAAAAATAACTTTTGAAAAACTAGCTCTTGGGTTCACACAGTATAATCTCGTGATTCCATAGAGCAATCTCACTAGTTGCATGGAAATCCCACAATTTGATAAGTTGTGGAATTGTAATTTAACCACTAATGATTTAGTCATAATACCATGACTATATTTGTAAATCTCACTAGTTGTAGGGTAATCCGGTAACTTTGTGAGTTACGGTATTGCAACTTAACCACTAGCGGTTTAGTCACAATATCATGACTCTAAAAGGAAATCCCACTACTTATAGGTAAATCCCACAACTTTATGATTTTTGGTATTATAAATTAACCACTAATAGTTTAGTCATAATATCATGACTCTAAAATTCAATCCTTCTAGTTGTAGTACAATCCCACAACTATGTGAGTAGTAGTATTATCATTTAACTACTAGTGATTAGATAATATCATGACTCAGTTAGACAACCCCATGAGTTTTAAGAAAATTTAATGACTGAGTGAGTATCGATATTGTTAAAACTATACATAAAGCCAAATTTAGTCCAAAAAATAAATTAAACATAATATCATGACTTTGAATGACAATACTCTAACTATGTACAAGCAAAACTATGACTCCAAGAAAAACATATTTTTATTATTTTTTCAGTATTTTGTGCCTCCCACTCTAGGATTGTGCATAACTAAGGTTAGTGATTTAACCTTAGGGGACATATGATTAACTTTTTGGGGATAGGGTCCCACCAAGAATGCCATTATGTGAACTAGGAATTCTACTAAAGAGAGGATGGTTAGTTTAGTTTTAGTTCAAAAAATGAAATCAAAATAAAAATAAAAAGAATAACATAACATCTCTAGGATTAGTTACTAAGGAGATCTTAGTTAACAAAACATGAATGGAAAACACAACTAAAAATAAAAATAAACCTTCCTTTCACCTTCCTTGGATGCTTCAAAATGCTTGTTGTAGTGGCGTGCTCAGTTTGTGTTCATCAAGTCTATATAAATGGAAGTTTCACTACCTCCATCTCTCCTTAGCACCTTGTGTGGATTTTTCTTGGATCAATATTTGGGCATTATAAAATTATTTTCATGAAGCTTTCCAATGCATTTGGGCATGATAACTTTGGCTTATGAGAGCTTAAAATTCAATAGGCAAGGCCTCCTATTTATATTTTTTTATAAATGGCTAGAATCAACTTGAACCATCCATCTCAAGATGGAGATGTGTGGATAAAGATTAATTAAATTATGAAATTAAAATTCATAGATAGGATAATTAATATTTGGTATACATGGGCAATTACTAGGTATGAAGGGCATTGATGAGGCATAGGGTGGCTTAATCCTGATATTTTATGCATTTATGGCCGACGGATTGCTTTCAAAGAAATGATGTCACCTAATGATTCATATATTCAATATTAATTTCTAAAAGAAGTATTAAAAAATATCCATGGAAAATAAAATTGATATCTTGTCTTAGTTTAATTATACTTAAGCATGATTAGGCAATTTGGTACAAAAACATTATCAATTTGTGCAGAAATTAATCAAATTGGTTAGATTGCCTCATTATTGGATCAAAATTTCACTAGATTGGAATTGCAAGTTGATGTTAAATGTATTAGATGCATTATCTAATTTATTATTTTTTCAACACCAAATAACAAAGGCACATGTCTTGTGTAATATATTTGATAGAAAAGAGCAATCCAGGGCACCTAGGTACAAAATTGGCATTCTGACTTGAAATGATCTTATCAAAGTTAACTGGCCCATAAATTGAATTGTTTCATTTATTTATACCTTGGCCAAAATTGGCACTTGAATATATCAATTTCAACTCATTTACTGTGTTTTAGTTTTTTTAGACCAAATTATGCATTTTTGTAGAAATTGTTCAAAAGCTTGGTTGGAGGTTATCAGTAACTAGATTTAGGTGTCTACACTTACCACCTAATCCATTGGCTATATGGAATGCTATGTAACTAGGTTTAGGAAGGGATTGTGAGAAAATCAAGGTTACTAAGATATTATACAACTCAACATAATCAACAAATGTAAAATAGGTAAGTGACTAACAATTACATCATCCAAATATGAGATAGAAATAACTAATTAAAAAATAGTCCTATAAATTTGAAGTGGGAATAATCCATTATAGGCTCATTTGAAGGTCATACATATAGATTTATAATCCAAAACTAGGTCCTTAACTTTTGATATTATCATACTTGGAAAACTTTGAAGCATATGGTCAATATTTAAACATCCTAGCTACCAATCCACATTCCATAATTTTAAGTTCACAATTATAAATTAATTATTTAATCTAATTCAAAGTTGTATGTGTTGACTATTTTTTAAATCATGACTTCCATCCATATATCATTATAGTTGTGTGTGTTGAGTACTTTTTAAATCGGTGATTATATTTAAATAAGTCATTCCATACTTTTATGTTCACAATTATAACTTAATGATTTAATCCAATTATAGTTATAATTTTAAATCATGACTTCCATTCATTTATCATTATTTCCCAAAATGATAACTATAATTTCAAGAAACCCTTCATAAATTGAAAAAATTATTTAAAGTCAAGGAAATCGATATAATGAATTAGGGGGATCATCATCAGATCCCATGACCTCATCATGATCCCAAATCTAAAATTGAGGGTAAAATGGTTTGATAAAAATAACTTACCTCAGAAGTGACTAAATTAAAAAGTGAAACTCTACTACAGGTTAACCAAATTTGCCAAGGCTTCACCCAATAACCCTATACAGCTTTGACAAGTTTATAAGACACACATGAAGCTTTTAATCATAATAATCACATATGTAAATGAGGAAGATTATACTATTAAAAATATGAAAATAGTTTGCAATTAAAACACAATCCTTAATCAATTCAACTGAATCATATAATAAAGTAGAAAAACCCTTTTTATATCAAAGCATAAAAATACCCAAACTCACTATTCAACCTCAATTTATAAATTGAAACCCTTTAATATACAGGTAGATATAACAGGGTACGGTGACCCATTAAAAGTGTACACATGTCTAACAATGCCAAAGAAAATAAAACACAACAACATATAACATTTCAAGTATGAGCAGGTTTAATTAAACCAAAACTCATCAACTTAATGTCATCAAAATATACAAAGGAAATTAAAGGTGTATTGCCTAAAGGAAGAAGACAATCAGGCCTTCCCATTATATATATATATATATATATATATATATATATATATATATAGAATGCCCTGCTTTGACCATGCTAATGTCCACTTTGCATACATATTTAGAAATCAAAGGTAGATAAAATGATTGAGGAAGAGAAATATGGTAGAAGCAAGCATCAGAGGCTCAACTTGATGTCTCACGACTTCAGGTTGGGCATGTAACACCCTTTTTAAAAATCTAAATCTTGAGATCATATATACTTAAATATAATTGTAATAATAAAAAATTAATAGTGAATGTTCATATATTGACTCACCACAAAAACCCATATAAAAAAATACATGTCAAATTATGACAAACTAGTATTTCTACTACTCTTCACCCCCAATAGGAACCAAGAGCCCAAGAAACCCTATGCATACCCTTTTCTCACATTCTAGAAACTACCAACAAATAAAATCCTTATTTTCACTCTTCATAATTTGAAATCCTTCCACCCAAGGTAAAAACCAAAACACAACCCCTTGACTACATGTTTTTTCCACTCTCTCCCCATCTCTTCTTCCTATCTGCATCCTCTCAACCCACTACCATATCCTTTTTCCTCGTCATCCATCTCCCACATAGACCTCATTGAATTCAGAATTGAATTCAAAGAGAGAGAAACCTCCCTCTAGTTCTATTGACCACCTCTAAAGGTACCCAAAATGTGCCAACCATTAATGCAATTGTCATAAATGACTAGTATAGAAAACCCTAGACATTAAAAATAATAATAAAATATAATATTTCAAAATATCATAAGGTTCAAATCAAACCAAATAATCCTCATAACATCAAGTGACCACATAATATTGCAAGAAGAGGTCATGGGGAGGGATTTAATTGAGTCCGCTTAGAATGTTCAAGTCACCATGTAGGGTTAATTCAAGAAAAATTAGGGTGACAACAAGTTCACAAATGGGAGAGAGAAGAGGTCTAAATTAGGGAGTTTTAATGATCATAACAAAACCAAGCAATCAACATTAAAAACAATTAGCAAAGCAATCAAAAGTATGATAAGGTACAAAAGACAAGATGCAAATGCGCAACAAAAATATAACATAGCTATCCAATGGCATGAGATTGAATCAAAACATACATATACCTATAAAAACTCATCCAAGTGCTCAAGAACCATATTGACACCCTAAGTGATGACACCATCATCCATCCTAGCTCATATCGCTACCTGTAACTACAAAATATACATCAACAACACCTACATAATAATAGATAATATGATACCTAACTTTAATTATGACATTAGTTACATCAGCTAGTCCATATATCATCAAGTGTAGTAAATTAAAACATAATATGTCCATTAACCTATAGTCAGAATGTCAACATATCAAAATCTATCAAAACTATAAAGCTAGACAAAAGTAATGAAAAAATTGGCTTTACATGTGATAATAATAATATTTAATCAGTCATTTGAAATTATCAAAAGATAAGGTTGTAACATCCTCCCCTCCTTTAGAAGATAACCATCCTAATGACTATTCAAACAACTAGGCATAATGTTTCCTAAAAATATGTGCATGTTCCCAAGTAGCACTTCTTTTACTCAATGGGTCCCATTGAACCATAATTTGCTATATGACCCTCTTTAATAGCTTAACACTACAGTGGTCCAAAATTATCATTGGCTCTAGTTGGATCTTTTTCTCTTTTGTGACCTATATATGTTTTCAATCCAAAATATGAGAGGGATCAAGTACATATTTTTTTAATAAAGAAACATGAAATACATAATGAATCTTTGATAGATAAGGAGGAAAGGCCAATCGATAGGCAACATGACTAATCCTCTCGACAATGTTGAATGACTCGATAAAATTTGGAGCTATCTTGGATGTTTTTCAAAAATTTATTGATATTTTTTGTTGTCTAATACTAGAGAAACATTATCACCCATGTTGGATTCATGTGGAGTCAACTTCTATTCAACATAATTGTTTTGTCGATTAGTTTCAACTTTTAGATTTTGGCATATTAATTTCATCTACTTATCATATTCTAACATTTTATCTAGGCCAATAATAACTCTATTTCCCACACTATCCATGTCAAGTGGGGTTCTACATTTGTTTCCCATATAGAGCTTCAAAAGGTGCCATATTTATTGCATAATGATAGGAATTAATATATGAAAACTCAACCAAATGGAGATAATTTTCCCATTTCATTTGCTAGTCCATGACAAACATTCATAGCATGTCCTCAACATACCTAATTGAGTATTTTTGTTTGACCATACATTTCAAGGTGGTATGAACAATTAAAATTTAACCATGTTCCAAATGTTGTGGTCAAATTCTACCAGAACCTTAATGTAAACAACTTTTCATGATCTGAAATAATTACTTTAGGGATGCCATACAATCTAACCACTTCTTTTATAAAACATTCCATAAAAATATAAGTGTCATCTATTAGATTTCCATTAATGAAGTTGCCAACTTTGGTACCCTTATCAATCACTATAAGTATGGTATCATGTATTTTGTGTGATTTAAGCATCCCCATAATAAAATAAAGTGATATTACAATCCACTTTCCTATTATAACTTCATGAGGGTAAAACAACCCTCGAAGATCGTAATACTCAGTCTTAACATGCTGGTATTCCAAACACCTTGCCATAAAATAAGTGACATCACACTTTAATCCAAGCCAAAAATAAAGTGCTTTCAGCTCATGTCTCATCTTCCTAACACCAATATGAACATAATGAGGTGTTATATGCACTTTTAACACAACATTTTACAAGTCACCTGACTTAGGTATAAAAATTATTTTTTCATGCCTTACAAAGCCATCTATTTTGATGAAAAAGTTAGTAAATTTATTTTCTAAATTCTCATCAACCAAACCTACTCTTAATTCATGGTATAATTCATCATCAAGTTACCATTTTAACACAACACTTATAAAATCTCCTTGCAGTATAGACAAGGCAACAAGGTATGTACATTGGCTAAGTGCATCAGCAACACAATTTTCTGTGCCCTTGACATTAGATATGTCCATGTCAACATTATTCAAATAATCTATCCATATTTGATAACTTGTATTTAAATCATCTTGAGAGAACAATTATTCTATAATATAGTGATTGCACTTCACATTGAAGGGCTTTCCCTACAAAATTTGTTTTCATTATTTAAGAGCGTGAACAATGGCAATAAGCTCCATGTCATTCATGGAATAGTTATTTTCATGCTCCTTGAGCTTAAGTGAGTCATAAGCCATGAATTTACCATTTTTAGTCAATATTCCTCCATAAACTTCCTTAAAATCATCAACCCTACCTCAAAATTACCATTCAGGTCAAGAATAATAAGCAAAGGTGTTGTTAATAACACTTTCAGCTTTGTGAAACCCTCCTCAAATTAAGGCATCCACACAAATTTCTTCACTTCTAATTATAAATAAATGATAGGATGGGCTATGTTAGAAACATTTTCCATAAACTATCTATAATAACTAACCAAGCCCATGAAGGTGTGCACTTCATGCATGTTAGTTAGATTAGGCCATTCCTGAATGGATTTAATATTTTTTGGGACTATAGCAATGCCATATTTTTAAATGATATGGCCCAAGTAGTGAGTTTCAAATTCATAAAAGGCACATTTCAAAAAATTTCCATACAATTTATGTTTTTTCAGTCTTTTCCAGACCAAACAAAGGTGTTGATCATGTTTAGTTCCACTCTTAGAGTAAATTAGAATATCATCAAAGAAAACCAACATAAATTTATCCAAAAGGTATTGCAACACATTATTAAAAAGGTTCATAAATGTTGTTGGAGCATTAGTTAGCCGAAATAGTACTATCATGAACTCATAATGCCCATACTGAGTTTGAAAAGTTATTTTGTTAATACCTTATTCATTGATCCTCAGATGATGGTCGCTTGATATTAAATTAATCTTTGATAAGATTACTACACCCTTCATTTGATCAAATAAATCATCCATCCTTGGTAAGGAATAATGATTTTTAATTCTTACCTTATTAAGTAGGTGATAAATAATGCTTAGCCTTAAAGTTCAATCCTTCTTTTTGAAAAAGACAACCTGAGCACCCCAAGGAGACACACTTAGATGGATGCTTACACTATCCAAAAGTTCTTGAAATTATGCCTTTAATTCATATAGGTAGACTATGTTCACGTGATAGGTAGCCTTAGATGTAGGGGTAGATCCCAACTTAATATCAAATGAAAAGTCAAATTCATGCTTAAGCAACAATCCTTAAAAAATTTTGGGAAAAAAAAAACATAAACTCATTCAAGATAGGAAAATCTAGGTGAACTAGTTCCTTGTCTTTAGGTAACTCTTGCAGTTGGACTGTATAAAGCCTATATCCCTATCTAATAACCCTTTTCATCTATAAGGCTGAAAGCATCTTACACTTTTCAAGCCCTTGAATACCTTGTATTTTGATAAGTTTCTTAATGTCGTCAATGCATTGCACTCTTTTAAAAATGCAATCAAGTGTGTATGGGTGTACTTGTATCCAATCCATTTCAAGAATGAAATAATATGACCTCAAAGGTGCTGGGAATAGATTTACCTTGGTTTTGAAGACACCAAGATCAATTTTAGCTTGTTCCAAGAATTAAATAATATGTATCCTTTTAAAGTAATAAACACAAACTTCCAACCTTCTCTTATCATTACAAGTTCAATTTTATATAGTTTTAAAGTAGTAGGAGATATAAAACTATTGATTACACCTAAGTCAATTAGAATTGATAAACGAAGCCTATTAATAGTACTTTTAATTTATTTCATGGTAGACTGCAAATCAACAATGTAACTATCTATAGTTGCGTACACTCTATGGTTGGCTGATTGGCCCAATTTCATCTTAGGGAAGTCCTTTTTATAGTGGTTATCAACACATTCCCAACATACAATAAGCCTAGATGTAGCCACTAGAGAAATATTTTCACCCCTGACTAGTCCATGTTAATTATTTTAGGACTATTCCTTCTAAAAAGAACCTAATTTAAATGTATCTTGTAACTTAATGTTTTTCGTTTGATTAGAAATATTGTTAAAATTCTTGTTATTTCTAACAAATTTATGACTCTAGTATGATTTTTTGATGTTTTTAGACAAAGGATAAAGACTTTAGGTCTCAAATTATAGCCTATTCAATTTGAATTCTTGCCTTGTCTTCTCACAAGACTTTTCTTTCTCTTCAGCTTGATAAGTTGATTCAATGGTAATTTCCAAGGTCCTTAAGTTTGTCATATTGACATCATACATCAATATCTCTTTAGTCCCAAGATTAAATTTGGTGATATTTATTTCCTTGTCATGCATGTAATTTAGATGACATAACAGATTGAAAAACTTGTTTTCATATTTAATAATATACATGTTTTCCTAAATTAATAGCTAAAAATTAGTTATTTTTTACTTCCTGTATTTGGCATTCAAATAACTTTTCTGAAACTAAAATTGAAGACTTTTCAAGTCAAATCGATTGGCTTCTATCCCTCTTTAACATAGAGGTGATGCTATCACAAGGCTACAAGTCCAACCCATTGATAAACTACCACCTTTGCCTTCACATTTGATGACATGATATGCAACTTAAACTATTTCTACATGTGAACCAAGCATGCATCAACGACATCACTAGATTCCTCACTAGAAAAGGTAGGTGGTAGAAGATTCTTTAGTTCTTTAATGATTAGGTCAACCAAGATCAAATTTATCTCTTATATTATTGGTCCTTATACCTGGCCCATGTCTAATCTAGGTAATTCTTTATGGGATAAAGCTATAATGTTATTTAGACTTTGCCCTTCACTATCAATCTTACCTTATAGAGTATTTACTATTGTTAATATTCTACTAAGGATTTCATCATTCTTATTGATTGGGTTTCCACTGATTTCATCAACATTTAAAACATTATTATTATGATTAAAATTATTTATGGAAAGTTCCTCATTATTTTGAATGGGTTTATGGTTACCACAACCCCTACTTCAACCTCTACCTCTACCTCTAAGTAAATTAATATTTTACCAATTATTGTGGATGTTGCCACCACTTGAACTCATTCTATCCATCTTGAGCAGTTAAAAAATAATAAATCAAACTGAATGAGGTGATGTGGGATAATCATCTAAGGTTGATTACTCACAAGGGATGCTCTGGGAAGCATGTTTCCTAAAGGATGAATTATGGGGCCCAGGGCATATCAGTGTATGAGTATATCAATAAGTTTTGATCACCATATGTGACACTCATTCTTTCTTATAGGAAAATTTATAGGTCCTTTACCCTAGATAAATATCTCACTCCACTCAATAGTTTTTGGTTTCACTCAAGGATCATTAAATGGTTACTTTTAGATTAACCAAGAAGAACAAAATTATGCACCCTATGTTGTTTTAGTATAATATGCCTATGAAAAGAGAACAATGTCTAATGCACTTTTAAAAATCAGATATAATGTCTAAAATGTTAATCATAAAAGTAACAACCAATAATTGATTAAAACATATGAAAATTTATAGCAATTCCATAAACACCCAACATAATTTATTACTACCTAAAAGAGAGTACAACCATGGAAATGAATGAAATTTGAAGCATCATAAATAATTATTCAGGTGCTACCAACCAAGATTAATATCTTCCTTTCGGCTTATGGTCATTTCACCATTTCCCAATTTAGTTTAAGAATGTAAGTGGTCCAATTAATTAAGCATGAATGTCACTATCTAAATAATGAGTAATGATATTGTTTACAATCAACTATCATTACTTACCATATAGGATATAGTGGAAAAACCATAACTAGATTTATACACTGAGATATCATATTAGAAAATAGCCAATGCATTTATAAATCAACAAGGAGAAAGAGTAAATCTAATAGAAATAGTATTTTTTCCAAACGTAAATATTCTTACATTAAATCATTCAAAAATCCATTGTATTTAAAGTAAGGGAAACATTCAACCCATACAACTTACTTATTTGCCTATTACTTTCTATCCATAGGCCAATAATGCATTTAGTATTATAACATGAAATAAATTTCCAGCCATACATATATTTATTAAAACAATCAAGAACCTTAAGCATTAGTATCTTATAAATTTCTCACAAAAAATAAATTCATTTCAATGATAAACCAAATTCATGTTATATTATTAATAAGTACGAACATACATATATGAGTGATACGTGTTTCAACATGAACACATATAGAAATAATAAGAGCATCACAAGGTTTCTCTCATAAGCTAAATATATATAACACTCATATTATCTGAAGTATCTCACTCAAACTAGGATTTCCAGCCATGCATTGAATGAGTAGAACCCAAATAAAATTCCATATAAGTATCTAAATCAATATAAGGTGACTAAATATTTCATAACATAGAAACATATATTTCCAACCAACATAAACGAAATAAATACACATATTCAACCCAGTATAATCCATATAAACATTAAGCATAAGACAATAAAATACAAACAGATTCTATTTAGTAACACAAGGAAATTATTATCACTATCTTTCATTATAACATTCCAAGATGACTAACCATCACTCTATAGATTGAGTAATTCATTTTAGGAATTAATACAAATTATGAATGTACTAGACAACCCTATATTTAACTATAACTCTAAATTATATTTAATTCCAACAAGGAAGTAAAGAATGAAACTAGGAAATGTAATCCAACACAATTGATAGATCACCAATAAAGATACATATCTTTATACACAATTTTTCAAAGACCATGGAATGCAATGGTGATTCCAACCAATGCTTCCCTCATATGCTATCAACAAGGGTTAACTGAATCTTATTTCTATTATTTTTCATTTTCAACTAAAATAATATTAGAAATAAGGTTTCTATATAACTCATGCTACCTCAATAATTAAGTAATGTATAAGGTAAAATGATAAGTGTATGACAAAATAAATAAGTTATCTAAATCCATTAATGAATATTGTTTCCAAGATAACTTCTTACATCATAACCAACTGAAACAACATATGAATGATTAAACACCATATGATAAGTAATATATTTGCATAAATAAGTAACCACTCATCTCAAAAATATGATTCTCATGCCAAGAGACTATATAAACATTATATAAAACTATAAAAGGAGACTAATGGTACACTAATCATGCATATGATCAGCTACATATTATTATAACAGTAATGTTAACAAGATAATGCACTAAATGTTAAAGTAATAATGGTAATCATCTAAATATCTAAGGTAAAAAATCTAGGGTATATGTCAATAATTAAATTCAAAAAATATAAGTGAAACCTCAACTTCTTGCCATATGTCAACATCATAAATCCTTTTGCTTCTGTTTTAAAATGATCCATTTTCAAGACAAGGTTAACATATAATATTTACAATGTATAAATAAACTAATAATAGTAGTGTAAGTAGTTTATAACACACGCACTAAATACTCAACAAGGAAATGATTATACAATTTATAATAAAGAAATAAATAAATTATTTATACCAAAAGTATCCAAATACATCATGTCTATCCATGAGATAATCCATGAGTGCGAGTAGCATGTAATCATGTCAAACAAGCCCTCCCAACCAACCCTATGAGCCCAACCATAAGTGGACCTTAACACCTCATCCATCAACTAGATGACATGTTTGGCAATCAAGGTTAGGAAGGGATTCTAAGAAAGTCAGGGTTCTCAATCCATAGGATGAATCAACAAAATCAACCAAATGTAAAACATGCAAGTTACTAAAAATTACATCATCAAAATATGAGACATAAATAATGAAGTAAATGAAACTGATTCAAATTAGAAATGGGTATAATTTTCTATAGGTTGATTTAAAGATCATACATATGGATTTATTAACCAAATCTAGGTCCATAAGATTCAATATTACCATACTTGGGAAACCTCCAATTATATGGTAGAACTTTAAACATCCCTTTTACCAATACAAATTTCATGCTTGTATGTTTACAACTATAACTTAGTTATTTAAGTCTAGTCAAAGGATAATTCTTAAATAACAACATAAATCTAGACAATCATTTAATATGTTAAGAACTAAAGTTATAACCCAAATCAAGGTATACTCAGCAAAATGCCACATTCAAAATATAATCACCCATTTTGAAAATGATCAACACATATTGTTGGTTCCTAGTTATACACCTTTGTTGCTCAATCTTGAACACTTGAAGAAAATGGCAAACAAAGATGAAAAACCAACTAGTATGTCATTATAGTTTTCGAAGGGTTTGGCATATAGAAAGCACCAAATGCAAAAAATGAATGAGAGGTACTAAAAAAGGGTATGGTCAGCTCCCTACTACTTTTGGCTTTTCCTAAACCAAGGTTAGAGGACCTATGGGCTAGCTTGCTCAGATGGAAAGATTCTACAATTCAACCACCATGAGGATTTTTAGCACAAAGAGACACAAATTTGACCAAGGTACAATCAAAATTGTTCAATCCACCTGGAAAGCATTGTCACTTGGAATGAACAAATGCTATAAGTCACATACAAGATATTGAAGACACATATAAAGGTGCTTGTTATCTTCATTCTAGATAATCTTCATTAAAATGACTAGATGGAAGACTACAATAATTATCTTTAAATCACAAGATACAAATGTAGGTTATATAAGCAAGATCCTATACATATATAGGAAAATAACACTTATGATATGCAACAAGTGTGTATTATTTATAGGGTAGGATAAGGTAGGACAAATTGTTAATAATATAAAAGGGTGGTGCGCTGGTGATTTCTCAAACAATAGGGTTTATTTCAACATGCATGCCATCACTTATTTCAAATATGTAGAAAAATAAAACACAAGCCATGGAAAATATAATGAGAAATTTTTTATCCGTTGATGGTAATAAAATCCAAATGCCCAAATGACCCCTGAAACCCTAGAACATACACTAAAACTAGAATGTCAAATACTTTTTCTTGCTAAATTCATAAACCCAGGGTGCCCTAATGAGGTAAAATATTTTCAAATCTCTATGCAAAAAGGGGTTTATAACCCAGATCTATGCCCAATATGAAAACCATACACAAGCACAAATATATATATCCAATCAACATAACATGTAAAACATCTCATTACATTTTGTTAACAGGATACAATAAAGAACCACAAGTATTTTCCATTAACTTGAAATAAAATATTACATAACCAATGTTTAAAAATTATACAATCGGGACAAACATGGTGAGATTTCTCCATGTTGGACAAGGGATACATAAACATGATCTTAAATATTGTTAATTATTGTACACTCAACCACCTTAGCAAGGGAGACAAGACCTACACATAGTATTTTATCCCAAAAAAAATTATAGAATATGGAGTTAGAGAAAAATAATTTCCAACAACAACCCTATTAATAAAGGATAATCCATTTATTTATACATTTTGCACCACATTCAAATTTGGAAATGTGGGTTGCAATTTTTAAAATTACAAACCAACCTTCCAAATTTGGCCAAAATACTTCTAGCTATAAAATATTCCTTGCGACACCTAAAATATTCATCCATTTTTAAGAAAAATCATTGCTCTAAAAACCTATACAAAAAATGATGAATATTTGCAACAAAAAATTTAATTTATTGACTGGAGATGCATTTTTACATGATTTGGAAGTTGAAATTTTTGTGGTGGAAGTAGAACAAACTTTGTCCTCATGTGTAACTACCTAGAGATGTTCATGACCACTTTCTTGCTTAGTTAAAACCTCATGAACAACTACCTTTCCTCTTATGCATGTCAAATGGATCCCATTCCCTTGTGATGATTGTATTGGAATGCTCTTATTGTGGTAGGGGTAGAAAATGATCCATAGTCCATCTAGAAAATATGCTTTGGAATGGCCCACATATTCTCTTTTTAGTTATGATTTCTTGATCGTCCATGAAGGACCTATCAATTTTAGATCCTAATCAAAAAATTTCTACATATTAACACATGGCACTTCACATTAGGTCTAACTAGGAAGTCATGAGGATCAAAAGTGACTAAGCCACTTAATTGGTTCAATCTAAACACATGTCACATTCTCATGCCATCTTGAAGCTAGATTAAATAGTCACTATCAATCTTTTAAGATGTCTCTGAGCATTGAATTCATCATGGGCCATTGATCTTGACTCTAGCCTCTAAGATCATGCCACTTGGTAGGTCTATGGGTTCACTGTGCTTCTTTCATTACTTAGATGTTATCGCATCATGTGAAAGCCTCTCATTAGATCTTTGGCCCCATTGAATTTTCAACTATTTGATCACACAATTTATCTCAATTACATGGATTAAATACACTTCATTGATCCTTTTGAACCTAGGATTTACATAGACCATTTATTTATATCTAGCTCATCACAGTTGTGACACATGTCACTACTACATTCAACATAAACCTTTTCAAAAGTATTCTCTCAGTCATTTCATCAATCTACTGGATGTATGATCGACTATGAATTGTTTATTTACTTGGTCACTCACTGAGAGTTTGACATTTTTCCTTCTCATATCTCTCTAGAGGATCTTTTACTTGCTGGCCCTTGTTCACCATCATATCCATTAATATGGTTCCCTTGATGGTGACACTTTTCACCTTCTCACTCACCTTGGGTCTTTATTAAAATCTTGACATATTATGCACCATAGATCAGGATATATACACATCAATGCATATTATTGATCAATAGAAACATGCTCAAACTTTTAATCATGCCTTTTGAGCTCAAAATTTGGCACATCCATGCTTGTCTTAAGTCCTTTTGACTTTTAAAATTTGATCATGAATCGTCATATCATCTTTCCTCATGTTAACATGCACCATTCGATTGTGATCTTCTATGTCAGTTGTGATTGGCTCTAAGTTAACAATGAAAATAATGAAGTCAAATTTCAGAGAAAACATATCTTAGTATAAAATCTTATCCTTAGGTGTTGGTGCAAAAATAAATATGATAGGAACTTTAGGATAGGACTCGAATCTAAATTCATAGCAAAGGGACAAAGTGTTAATTAGACAAAATAGATAAAATGACCAAGGGACACAAGAAATAAAAGGGAACAAATATGGATTCTAGACTAAGGTTTGGTCATGTTAATAAACATGATTAAACTTTAGTATAAAATTTAAACTAATTCTATGACATATTTAAATCATTCCCACATAAATTGCTCTTTCCAATTTGAATTTAAATCAAAGGGAATAAGCTATGGAAATTGGGTAAGGGTATTCAAGTTCTCAGAGATGAAATCAACTTGGATTTTGACACACCAAAGGATAGTAAAGACCAAATTAATAGGACACTTAACCTTTGATGAGCACTTGAAAATAGGAAGTGGGATAAAAAAACTAATCACCTATTATTAATAAGGGATTAGATACTTTAGTACAATTTTGGAAACTAATAATGGCTCTCAACCAAGGATGTACACCCCTTATGAGTATGTAAATAACCCTAAAAAAAAAACCAAGTGACAATCCATTGGGTTATTGATTTAAGACTTAGTCACTTCATAGAAAATGCCCATGAAAGCTAAGCAAAATAATGTATATTGATAAAAATATATCATGAGGATCTAAAACCAAATACATAATAAAAAAAATGAAAGGAAACTATACAAACGAGGCCCGAAATAGAGGGGTAAGAAAACAATAAAATAATAAGACGATAGACTATACAATAATATACACAGTTGCAGACTTAACCAAGGAAGTATTTTAGATGTCTACCATTGACTAATAGATCCATTATTTGACCATCTAAGTCTCTCAATAAAAATGTGTGTTCACCAATCTAACAGTCAATAGAATAGGGACCCATCTATAGAACATCAAATTTACCATTATTGCCTTTCTTCTCATACCTCCTATCTCAAAGTAGAACTACATCACCTACATGGAAGGTTATTGGTGTGACCTTTCTATCAAATATACTTTTCAAAATTTCCATGAATTTAAGTTGTCTTTCATGATCTTTTCTTTGAATTTAATCAAGCTTAATAATCTAGGTCATCCTTATTTCATAGTGGTTGATTTGCTCATCATATTTTAGTTGGTGTATGAGCTGATAGGTTGGAAACTATAAATTCATAGGCAAAACTACTTTAACTCCATAGAAAATCTCAAAAGGTATTTTTACTATATCTCTCTTGGGTATGATCCTATCATCCCACAAAGCAAACTTCAGTTGTTCACTGCACTTCTTATTTTATTCCAATGTTTATCTAATGATTTTGAGCTAGTTCTTGTTATTGGATTCTGCTTTCCCATTTCCGTGAGGGTTGTAATTAGAATCATAGGTGAATTAAATCTTGTACTCTTTACATAATGACACTAATGGTTTAGATTTGATACTCATGGAATTATCAGTAATAACTTTGACATGCACACCAAATCTACAAATAATCTGATCTAGCAAAAAATCCATAACCAACTAGTGTGTAGCCTTCTTTGTAGGGACCACCTCAACCCATTTTTATTAAGTAGTCAGTTGAAAATAGTATCCATATATTCCAAAACTTGATGAATAAACAATTTCTCCAATGAAATCCTTTCCCTATTGTCTGAATGGGCCTTTAATCATCACAGGTTATAGGGGAAGAGAACTTGAAGATTTCATCCCACTAGCAAAGCATTAAAATTTTTCACAATTTATAACTTTATAAATAACATCCTTGAATAGTGATGGCCACCAAAAACTATATTTCAAAATTTTATGAGCTGTGACTTTATGTGAAAAATGGCCACCACATACTCCATTGTGAAAATATTCAATCAGGTCAATAGTTTTTTCTTCTAGCATGTATCTTAGGAGAACCCTATCTGGATTCTTCCATGCAAGTCTATTTTTAGTCAAGAGGTAATTTTGAGAAACAATATTAATATTTATTATTTGATTCTTGTTCAAGTTAGGGGGACAATTTAGATTTTACAAGTAATAAACAATGTCCTTATACCATGGAGACATGTTAAATTGACTCAATGAATCATAAACATTGAAAATATCAGTCTTTACCTCAATAGCTTACAAATTGGTCTCAACCATGAGCTTCGCTAGACCCATTCCTCACACTATATTAGTGGCATGAATGTCCATGTCATACTCTTGTAGATTATTGACACACCTGCATCTCTTGATGGATACTTCAATCTGAGTTAAAATTTCCTTCACCATGGTATGCGAAACATAAGCAAAAAATCTTTGAATCAAGAATATAAGGCCTAAACATCTTGTCAATCTTCAAGAGGGTGAAAGATTGCTTTTCCATGATAGTGTAGTTTATTTAAACACCTTCCATATATCTACTAAATAAATCTATAGGCTACTTATGACCATCTTCATTATTTGACAATAGGACAGTAGCAACAATGTTATATGATGCAAAAGAGAAAATATGAAATGGCTTAGCATAATCAAGGATGGCCAAAATAGGGGGAAAATATAGATATCATTTGATGTCATTGAATTCTTGCATGACCTTCTCCTCCCACTTGATGGTTTGGTCCATCTTCAGCATGGAAGTAATAGGTAGAGTGATCTTTACAAAGTTGGACACAAACCTCCTTAAAAAATTTATTTGTCCAAAGAAGCACTGAATTTCCTTCTTGGACATTGGGATGGGAACTTTGTCAATGGATTCAACCCTTTAGGGGTTAATAATGACACCATATTTAGACACTATATGTCCCAACAACTTGTCCTTTTTTACTCCAAAGTGGCAATTCTTTGGATTAAGGAAAATGTTGATCTCCCTACATCTGATCAACACTTTATATATATATATATATATATATATATATATATATATATATATATATATATATATATATATATATATATATATATATATATATATATATATTCCAAATGTTCTTCTCTAGTCTTGGAGTACACATTAATATCATCTAAACACACAACTATAAACTTGTTAATCATCCTTACAAAAGCAACATCCATAGTACACTGAAATGTTGCACCATCATTCATTTACCTGAAAGGCATCCTCATATATACATACATGCCCCAAGGCATTGTGAATGTGGTCTTGGGTCTCTCAAATTCCTTCACCACAACCTAGTTATATCCTAAGAAGCTATCTAAAGTGACCAGCACCTTTGATCCTATAACACATTGCAATAGGTTGTCCATATTGGGTAGGGGATAATTATATTTTAAAGAAGATTTATTCAAAGTTTGGAAATCCACACACAAGTAGATGTCACCATTTTTCATTTTCACAAGGACTAAATTTTTAATCCATGATGAATACCCGATGGGTTGAATGATACTATCATCCCTTAGATTCTTTAACTCATCTTGCATCTTATTGGACAAGATGGGGTTAATAGGTATATGTTTCTTCTTGAATGGATTGATAATAGGATGCAATGGGATGACATGTTGGAACAAGTCTTCTATATATGATTTCAACTTAGAATAAGACCATGCTAAACAATCCTTGTAGTTTCTTAGTAGTTCCATGTAAACTTGTTTTTCAACTGCAAATAGGTGAATACCCACCCAAACCTTCCTTGGATTCTCATGAGAACCCAAATTACAGTTAGTCACATATTTTAAAATAAATGAGTCCTAAGTCTTGATTCTATCTACATCATAAAAACATGCTTCCAAACATACCAATCCTTGAGGGTGCATATTTGTCTTCACTTGGATAATGTCCTCCCCAAAAAAGGCTTTATTTTTATCACAAACATGAATCATAGATTTTATGTCTATGAGATGATCATGGAAATTAGATTCATATTTTAAAAACCTTTTATTTCGTTCATAATCATCAAACACCTTCCAGTGATGATCATTTTCTAGCATTGAAGGCTTAACAGGCACCTCCACTTGATACTGATAATGAGAGCTTGTATTTGTAATGTCAAATTGAGAACCTAACCCTGCAAGTCTATCAGCATCTTCGTTGAAATTTATATCATGAGCAAAATGATTGAATGCATTAAAGAAATCAAGCAAATCTTATACAACATTTTGGTATTGTTTAAACATTTTTTTGGTGGCATAAACATTATGTACTTGACTTACCACTAGCTTAGAATCACCCTTAAAAATCAAGATTTTAATTCCATGTTCATGGACAATCTGTAAACCACATAAAGGCGTCTCATACTCAGTAGTATTATTAGTGCACTCAAAGGATAGCTATAAACAAAAATTGAAACACTTACCATTGTGGGCATAAAGTACAACACCTACTCCAACTCTAAGATTGGAGCAAGCTCCATCAAAACATGCCTTCCAAACTGCACCTCCACTATTAGGTTCAACATCAAGAGCAACATGTTGTTCATTAGTGTAAACATTCCCAATGAAGTTCCCAAGCCTAACATTTATGTATAATACTTAATTTTGATCATGTTTTGGATCTTCAATTACATGTTGCATCTTTGGCTCTCTAAAAAGTTTGACCATCTTACACTCCAATGGAATAGTGGCACAGGAAAGGTCTATTTGTAAACTTCCACCCATGCTAGCATGCCATTTACATAATAGTAACATCCCTAACTTAGGTGGGTAGGCCACAACTACCATGTCCATATTCAAATACTTACCTGGATGTACTACCAACCGCACTACCAACTTAATGACTTGTCTAACAACTAGAAATTTTAATGAGTCCATGGCATAACACTTACCAAACCCTAATGTAATCTTAACTCTAATGTCATTTAAGACACCTAGGGGTATTACATTACAAGAATCACCACAATCAAACATGTAATTATGGAAAATAAGACCATTAATTAATAGGGTTGTATAAAATAGATCCACATTTAGCTGACTCTCTCCTAATTCAGTCCCCAAATAGATTTTCAGAGTGAATTCATTAACCTCTTTAGATTCTTCAACACTTTTCAAGGGTGTTTGGGGTAAATTAATTTTATTTTCAGCTAACTTCTCCCCAAATTTCAAGTATTCAAATGCCCTCTTCCTATGCTCAGGTATTCTCAATAATTTAACAAGTGGCATGGTGATTTTCAGTTGGCTCAGCACTTAGGCCATATCACATACACTATACTAAGAAAGAGGAGTATTTGGTAGAAAGGTAGCAACACCTTTAGCTAGAATATAACCACTTAAGGTTTGAAGTGGAGTAGGCTGGGGTGGATTTTGTTAACATCATTCACACCCTTAAGAATACTAGATAGCAAGGGTACTTTATTTTTAGTGTGAGTAACTCTAGGCTTAGCAAAATTGGAAATGGGTACTACTTTGGAAGCATTAGGAAATGTTTTCATTTTCTTAGCTTCCTAACTTACATCCCTCATCCTTGGATTTAGAGGGGTAGTGTCTTGAGGGGTAGCAATTGGTTGCCTACTTCTCAAGTAGTATTCTTTCTCTTGGTAAAACGCTACATTAATTAGAAACTGCCTATCCTCAATTGGCATAATTCCCCCATCATATTTATTAATCATCATTTATCTTAAAAAGTCATAATCATGAATAAATAATTCATATGCATATGCCATATTAACCTCACAAGAAAATTTCCAAGCTGGAACACATACCTTTTGTACTGCATTCCAAAACTGATCAATAGTAACATCACTCATTAATTTATGGAGGAAAATATATTACTTTGAGGACTTTTAAAATTAAACATCATAATTTCATCACCAGATGATGTTCACTCAGATTCATCTGCATCTTCATCACTATGGTCACTTGTATCGCACGGATGATGTGGAAGGAAACACTTATTACACCAATCAACATCAATGTCACATCCTACCATATTCACTTTGGTATTTAATGGATCAGGTAATTCTTTCACAATCCCTCTATTTTGATCTCTATATGTTATTTCATCACATACAGGCCCCTTCCCTCTATCAATGTTTCAATTATGGAAAATAGGCTCCCTTTATACTTGATTCAGATTTAGAGCCCTCTCTTGACTGGTAGACACATGAGGTACCCCATTCTTAGCCCTATAAATCTTGTATGACATTTCTTTGATAGGGATGGCCAAATTCTTAACCATTTATTAAAGGTTGGCCATCTTTGTGGACTATTTTTTTTATAGATTGACCAATTTTACATTAGCCTACTTTTTCATGGTCTTTCCCACATGATTTATGTTGTTCTAAATTTGGATGGCCATATTGAATTCCAATTTTAGGTTTATGGGTGGCTTATCCCATAAGTAATATGCGATCTTTTTATCAAAAGCATCATCATATTTGATCAAGCATACTATGTCACTAGGCGTGATGTTCCTGGGAAACCACATCATATATTTTTTGAGCTATGTATTGAAATCATGCACACACAAATTAGGATTCTTATTCATGTTTTCAAACTAAAATAAAATGAATCTTGGATAATCTCTATCACCATACTAAATTATGATAACATTCCTCATTTCTTTCCATGAATTAATGCATCCACTAGGAAGAGAATTGAACCATTCATGAGCATCTTCCTTTAGAGTGTGCACAAAAAACTTAATGCATACATCCTCATGCTCAACCTCATAATATTCAATACTATATTCAAAATCCCCTAGGTACTGATCACCACTCACTACATTGCTCTCTTGAAATTTTAGAAGGAATTTCCTTACTTTATTTGGGACTTTATTATATAACCTTCCATGTTATGAAAATTTATAGGCCTAAATTTGGTAATATAGAATGTAGGATGTTAATCCTCATCTAGGTCCCTATTCCTCATGATTAGTTCAATTGGAGGTTCTATAATAACCGGCAAAGGGATGCGAGGGGATGAATGATGGGGGCTTGGTGGATCAAACTTAGGAAGGGATTCAACTAGTTGAGAATGAGCTAGATAATAATTAGAACTATAAGTTTTAGAGTGACTAAAAGAGCTATGAATGTCCTCAAGAATGAGAATTTGAACAAAAATATAAAGATTATTAGGATTTTGGTAGTCTGTATACTATTTAGCAACTGAACCTTGCCCTTCAACATGCCTCTAAACTTGTCTCCATCTTCTTTGATGAATGCTTAGGGGTGAAACAAGTTTCTTAGATTAGTCACCTTTGAAGGATGATCTCAATCCTTACACCTTTGAAAATAAGAAATAACACTCAAATCTAAGATGAAAATATTCAAAATAGGCACTGACCTTCTTGAAACTAGATGATAAAATCAGAATCATCACTAGAATTAATATTCTAGAATATAAAAATTAACACATTGATTGTGATACATGCTAAAAACATACTTGATGAATTTAATTATAAGATAAAGTGTAAAGACATTGAAATTCTAATAATTATGTCTGAAAGGGGAGAAAGCACCTTCCCACATGTAATTTTAATAATTCTTTGCAATAAACTCAGTAGAAGTGAAATTATCAAATATATCAATTCCTAGCATGTCCTTAGTAGAGTGATGTGGTGTTTGATGGCCAAAATAGTTTACATATAGCAAATAATAATAGAGAACTTCACAACATGAAATACTTACAATTCTCTACAAGAGTCCCCATTAATACAAGTAACCATGACTTTAATTTAGTCCCTAATAATGATGCTAACAAATTATTTGTTTCCAATTGTATACCTTTGTCTCTTAGTCTTGCACACTTGAATAAAATGGAACACAAAGATGAAAAATCCACTAGTATGTCATTATATTCACGGAAGGGTTTGTCATTTAGAATGGATGGGACATAGAAAATGAATGAGAGCCACTAAAAAAAGGTATGATTAACTCCCTAATAATTTTGGCTCTACTTGAACCAAGGTGAGAGGACTTATGGGGTAGCTTGCTCACATGGAGAGATTCTTTAATTCAACCTCCATGAGGATTTTTTTCGCAAAGATACACAAACGTGACCAAATCACAACAAAACTTGTTCAATCCACCTGGGAAGGGTTGTCACATGGAATGAACAAATGTTCTATATTACATACAAGCTACTAAAGATAGATATAAAGGTGCTTACAATCTTCATTCTAGAGGATTTCCAAAAATAGGACTGGATGGAAGACTGTAATGCTAATTTATAAAGCACAACATGCAAATGCATGTTATATAAGCAAGATACTATGATTTTTCAATCAAATAACACTTATGATATGTAACAAATATGTATACTTTTAGTGTAGGACAAGGTAAGACATCTTGTTAATAATAGAAAGGGGTGTTGTGCTGGTGGTTTTTCAAACAACATGATTTCTTTCAACATACATGACATCACTTATTACAAATATGTAAAAAACTAAAATGTAAGACATTGAAACTACAAGGAGAAATTTACATCCATTCCTGCCAATAAAATGCAAATGTCCAAATGATCCCTGAAACCCCAGAATATACACTGAAACTAGAATCTCAAATACTTTTTATTGCTAAATTCATGAGCCTCAGGTGCCCTAATGAGATATTCAAAAAAATATTTCCAAATGTCTATGTAAAAAGGGGTTTATAACCTAGCTTTATGCCCAAGATAACAACCATACATAATCACAAATATAGATATCCAATCAACATAACATGTAAAACATCTTATTTCATTTCATTTAATAGGATATAATAAAGAACTACAAGTATTTTCCATTAACTTGAAAGAAAATATTACATACACCAATGTTTCAAAATTCTGCCATGGGGACAAGCATGATGATATTTCTCCATGTTGGACAAGGGAGACATAAACATGCTCTCAAAGCTTGCTAAAGCTTGTACACTTGCAACCACCTTGGCAAGGGAGATAAAATCTACACACAAAAGTTGATTCCAAGAAACAATTTTATAGAACCTTGACTTAGAGAAAAATAAAGACCAACAACAACCCTGATAATAGAGGAGAATCCCTCTATTTATACATTTTACACCTTATTCAATCTGGGACTATGCATTACAATTTACAAAATTACAAAGCAACCCTCCAAATTCTACTAAGATGCTCCCAACTAGAAAATATTTTTTGGCATGCTTGAAATCTTCATCTATTTTAAAGAAAATTCATTATTCTAACTACCTCTACAAATAATGATGAATATTTGTAACAAACCCTTTGATTTATTGATTGGAGATGCCTTTTTACATGATATAGAAGGTGAAATTTTTGTGGTGGAGGCTAACCAAACTCTGTACTCATGTGTAATTACATGAATATGACCTTAACCACTTGTTTACATAGTTAGAACCTCCTCTATAGTTCCCTTTCCTCTTGTGCATGCCAAAGAGAGCTCATTACCTTGTGACATGATTGCAATGGAATGTTATGGTTATGGTAGAGGCTAAAAGTGATCCATGGTCCATCTGGAAAATATGCTTTAGAATGTCTCATAGACTCTTCTTCGTTGTGATTTGTTGCTCGTCCATGAAGGACCCATCAATTTTAGATCTTAATCCAATGTTTTCCACATATTAACTCATGACACTGCAGATCATGTCCAACTAGGCACTTGTGGTGCTCATAAGTGACTATAATGCTTAATTGGCTCAATCCAGACATGTGTCACATTCTCATGCCATTATATCAAATATACACCATCAATCCTTTAAGAATTCTTGAGGCATTCACTTCATCATGGGTGATTGTTATTGACATGGACCTCCAAGATCCTTCCACTTGGTAGCTCCATGGGTTCTCTACACTTCTTTCATTGCTTGGATGCTATTGCACCACATAAAAGCCTCTTTTTATATTTATAGCCTCATTGAGTTTTTAATTATTTTATCTCCCCATTGATCTATATTGCATGAATCAAACTTATTTTATTGATCCTTTTGAACAAATGATTAACTTAACCTACTGATTTATATCTAGCTCATCATAGTTGTGACACATGTCACTACCATGTTTAACCTAGACCCTTTCAAAAGTTTTCTCTTAGTTATGACATCGACTTTATGGATGCATGATCGAATATGAACCATTGATTTACTTGGTTAGTCATTGAGTGTTTGACACTTGTCCTTATTGTGTCTCTATGGAGGATCTTTGACTTACTAACCCTCACTCTCCATCAAATTCATAAGCAAGGTTCTTCTGATGGTGACACTTATCACCTTCTCATTCTTTCTTGGGATTTGTTGAAATATTTACCTATTATGCACCATCGATCAAGATTTGTATGCTTTACCACATATCATTGATTGATGGGAACATGCTCAAACTTCTTATCATACCCTATGAGATTGACATTTAGGACATCCATGTCTATCCTAATTCTATTTTATTTTTTATATTTGATCACACACTGTCATATCATATTTACCCACATTAACGTGCACCATTGAATTTTGATCCACTAGATCAGTTGTGATTGGGTCCAAATTAACAATGAAAATAATAAAGTCAGAATTTAGGGAATAAAGAACTTAGTATATAATCTTCACCTAAGGTCTTGGTACAT